>OX637644.1:9870902-10335358 GCA_951802225.1 Euspilapteryx auroguttella | reverse complement strand
AAAGTATCTTATATTTTGATTTATTGATTATCGTCTTTCTTGTAAAAGTATTATGTTTTATTCAATTGACAATTTTTTTTAGTGAATCTTTTGTGTGTCACGGCTTGCTCACGCTTTTTGCGACAAGCCGTGAGTAGTTATTTTTTGTGCAAGGCTTTACAATAGACTTATTAGGATTAGTAACAATTTTTAATATTTATAGTGCAAAACGTTGATCTGTTGGTTCAAAATATTATGAACAACAAAGTCTCTCTAAACATTCCCAGTAAGCGCTCAATTTCTCAAACGCTGCCCCTTCATTTTATGAGAGATCAACCTGCAACATTTTTTGGTTATATTATGTACACAGAAATCAAAATAATACTACATATTTAGGTTCGTATTAGATGCTTGGCAGAGCAGTATCGTACCACTGACTAGCGATAGAATTTTATTTACGAATTGTACTGCACATAACTCAGTCAACAAAAGTGAGTCGTTTTGAAAAAGTGTCTTAGATTTGAAGCTACTTTAAAATTGGAAAGTAGCTCATCAGATTGCTATTATTAATCTTCGTTGTTCCTGTCAGTTATTGCATTGTTAGGGTTAATTTATATGTTATTTATTTATATACCGATGTATGTATATATTTATACAGGATGTATGGCAGATGAGTAGACATACGTTAATGGGGGATAGGGGGGACCATCTGCTTTGCGTTCCACCCCAAAAAAAAGGGCTAGGACCTTTAATTTTTTTTAATGATTTCAAAAAAAAAAATTGAAATTTTCCATTTTTAAGACTTTAGACCCAAACAACTTTTCTAAAAAGTAACCAATTCGCAACCTTTAAATTTCATTGTCATCTAGACTCAAACCTTCGTCTTTGAAAACTATAATGAGGTACACAAGACAGCTACAGAGAAAACTACGGGCCCTCAAACTACAAAAAGATAAAAAAAAAATTTAAACATCGACTTTGCGTTCAATTTAAAAAAAAGCATAAATGGTGGAGTTCTTACTATTTGTCAAAAACATCTTCAGTTCATATTCTTTCGAACGGCATACCACAATCCCAATTTATTCAAAAACTGCTACAGTTCTTCGTCAACTTTAACCAGGCGGACGTCTTTTTTCCGAAGTTAAACTAAGAAGAAAGTGAAATTCTTTCGTCTTTAACCTGCAGGAAATTAAATAAAATAAATTTCAAAAAAAAACATTTAAAAAAATGATATGGCCTAGCCCTTTTTGGGGTGGAACGCATAGCAGATGGTCGCACCTGGGGGACAGGGGGGACCATCCACCATTAACGTATGTCCACTCATCTGCCATACACCCTGTATACCGTAAGTTAGTAAAGTACAAAATAGTTTTCAATTTCATTTTTGGCAATAATTATTAAGTATACATTTTAATAACATAATATATCATTAGGATAATTTATAACAATCCGAGTAAATCTGGTATAAATAAAATCCAATTTGCAGAATTTATAGTTGTAAATAAATAACAATAAGTAAAAATACATACATAAAATATATTATATTTTAGGTATCGATATGTTAATTGATTGATGTTAAAAGAGGTTACTAACGTAGGAACCAGTTAATAATGGTGCATGCCATAGTTTAAGTAGAATTTTTGAATTTATTAGGTTGTGTTTTATTTTGAATATGGCGCTTGGGCTGAAAATTAGAAGAAAACAGATAAAAAAATGCAAAGAAAAAATAAAAACCTGGGAAACCTAGGTCTTGTATGGCAGTTGGCACCATTACACCTTAGGTTGACATCAGACGGACCGAACGGCACCAACCGCGCGCAGTCGGTAACTCAACTGCAACTGCTCAACTGCAGCCGACCGCGTGCAGTTGAGTGTCGACCGCATGCTTGTGAGAGCGTCGACTGCTTGCGGTTGAGGTGGCGACTGCGCGATGGTGCCGTGCGGTCCGTATGTTGGCAAGCTCAGTGGTAGGTGGTAGATACTATTTATAATTCAAATTCTTAATCATTTAGAAAGTCGCATTCAAGTTACAAATAGAAAGAAAAAGGTTTCTTTTAAGACCTTTAGTCCTTTTCTACCAAATTAGTTACCGAAATGGACTCTCTACCTCTTTGCTAAGTATTCTAGCTACTAGAGAATCCCCTTTTATATTGCTTGCTTTTCATAACTTTCATCAAAGTAGTACGGAACGATAAAAAAAGTTTATAAATGATTTATTAAAATTGTAAGTGCAGAAAGATTTTTCTTAAAATATCTTTTTGTAACAATCAGAACAGGGTAACGCTAGAGATATGCGTTGAATTTTTAAGTTTTAGGTCTCTTATAGACAATCACAAAACTCAAGTACTTGTGGTAGTTCTATATGGAGATAAATGTGTGCTTTAGCCACGGCCTCAGGTTTTCCTCTCGCATTTTAACAATATTCATAAAAAGAAAACTGTCTACCGTCAGACTTGGTGCAAATGTGAGACTGTTGATCACAGCTACGATAATGTTAATGGTGCCTACTAATGTCTTTCTGGTGAACTTTGTTATGTTATAAATAATTATAATACTTAGTTGATTCGTATTATAATTATATTACAACCATGGATTTAATTGTCAGTTTTTTTTTAAATAAATCAGCTTCAACAAAGTAAATCAATAAACAAGATACTTTTGTTTTTTATATATTTTTTTGTTAACACATATTTTTACTGAACATCAATATTGTAAAGTTACTGATTCTTTAAATATAATATTTCATTTTTATGTTTCACATTTCTCATTGATTCTATTGCCACATCGCACACAAAATAAATCGTTGAATGTTATTGTGATTCTACAAAATAGATTTTTTGAGTAGCTGACCATCGTTACAACGGTATTTGCTACGTAATTTTTTTTTTTGTTATTTTTATTTTGTTTAGTTTCGAAGATATTGTTGTAAGGCTGTGATCACGCATGTGTGTTCGGAATATAATAAGGCTCTTCCGTTAGGTGTTCTGTGCGAAAATTTTATATCAAAGCCTGAATAAAAGTGGTAATGGTTACAAATATGACATGTAGGTAGTATGCGGTGCGCAACGTCTCGTCTCGCACAAAACAACTAGCGGAGCGCGGCTGTTCACACTTAACTCAGTGACTTTAATTTCTTAATTTTTTCGTACATAGCCCCCTTAAAAGGTGGTTAAAGTTGGAAAAAATTGGTTATATTTATAGAAGATAAACTATGAAGAGATGAGAAGGTGAGCTATGCACGAAAAAGTCGGCACAAGTTTAGTCTAAGGTCTACTTGAGATTTTGACATTGAGAAAATTATACAATAATATTGTAATTATCAGAAATATAATTTATTCATAAATAAATACAGTTTTTGTTTTATTGTGATTTTGTTTGGTTAAATTGATTACAGGAAATGTTGCGCGCTCTACACTCGCGGCGCGAAAGGTCCGCGAACGCCCGCAAAAGCCGCAAACGCGAGTGTCGAGGGTTATCGTCAGGGGTATCGTGGGTCTGAAGCGTAATTTTGTTGCGGCGTGAATTCGCGAGTGTAGAGCACGCTTAGAGCTTTGCAAATCGCAATATTATTGACCGTCTAGAGACAGTCAGAGACAGTATTACGCTAAGGGTAGGGCTAGGGCTAATAATATAGTATGCACAATGATAGACCGATATTGAGCTAGCCGGACGTATACAAATCATCGTTGCGTCGTAGTTCGCTAGCCTAGCGTTGTTAAGTTACGTTTTGCTACGTACCTAAATTAAGCGCCTTTAAAAAAGTCATGCTACCACTTAAGAGCCATAGCACAGCTAAAGTAGCGCCACTCGAGAAAAAAATAAATATCTTCTAAACTGAAAAGCTATACAACAATGCCCTAAAAATACTAGGCTAAATTATCTAGGGAAATGCTGTTTCACATTTTTGATATTTGCCTTAGTTTAGAAGATATTAATTTATTTTCTCGGGTGGCGCTACTTTAGCTGTGCTATGCCTCTTAAGGCCTCCTTTACGAAGACGCGGCGCGTTGTGCGTCAGAGAGAAGGTAAATCACTAAGTTTTATTGCACAGTGCACGCGTCGGCGCCCGCCAACGCATCTCCGTAAACGGTCTCATACATTGCTATACGTTTGATTTAATCGCAGCTCGCCCCGCACGACGCCCCGCGTGCCCATAAATGCGGCCTTAGCGTGTTTCCTCAAGAAGCGATATCGCTCGCTCGATAAAAGTTCGATAGCCAATATGAATTGCTCGTACATCCGAATGATGCAATTCTGTATCGTCGCGATATCGAGCCCAGTCCCGTATGTAGTGGGGGCTGGGCAGGCCCGTGCCCCGGGCGCCAAGATCAGGGGGGCGCCAAATTCACACTACAGACGAATCAAATCATGTGTTTGACGTGTAAAATCAATGAGCGCTCTAGCGCAGCGTAAGGTTAGCGCTCCAGCGCGACGCTATAGTGCCGTCTTTTTGACAATCCTGGGTGACAAAGCATTTGAGTGAATTTTTAAACAAATCCATCGAGTCAAAGAATATATTATCCTGGCCCGTTTCTTGGCACTAATGGATGGTCTGACATGACTGTTTTGACATATTAATGCGGAAAAATGTATTGAGATGATTTCAAAAGAGGTCAAAAGTGACAGAAAAAATCGACAAATAGTCGGTCATGCTACGGCCGCTGATAGGTGAAATTATACACTTAAAAAAGGTAAAATTTAATATAACTGGGCAGGGGGGGGGCGCCATTTTTCAGTTTTGCCCCGCCTAAAAAAAATTGGAGATCCGGGGCTGTATCGAGCGCGCTGTTTGTCAGACGAAAACGTCAACGAAAACACTTTTGGGTACCTACATCCATACATAGAAAAAAAACCTAGACACAACATAAAGACAGAAAAAAATATATTTTTACCTTTGCATCGAATAGGCTCCAAAACTACTGAACCGATTTGAAAAATTATTTGACTGTTGGGAAGCTACATATTACTTTTTTTTTTAAATGTGCTATACTAGCGCCACTTTGATAAATAATTAATCATTAATCAATATATATAAAACTCTTCCGTTACTGACTGACTGACTGACTGACAGACAACGCAGAGCCGAAACTACTGGGCGTAGCGGGCTGAAATTTTGCATGTAGGTTCCTTAGGGAGTGTAGGTGAGCACTAAGGAAGGATTTCCTGAAATTCCCATGGGAACGGGAAAAAAATTGATTTTTGTGGTTATGAGAAATCTGCGCGAGTGAAACCGCGGGGCAGCCTCTAGTATCTTATAAACCATGGCCGAAATAAAAAATATGCGTCTTTGACTCCCACGATAATCTTGCTAATGATCTTAGAAATATTATTTTATGAAACTAAAGTAGCCACTTTAGGCAATAAACGGTTTATTCCTTAGATTATGAACCTAAAAGCTACACAACAGGGCCTTAAAAACCTCTTAGCAATATTATCTAGGGACTCAAAGACCCATATTTTGACTTTTGCCATGGTTTAGAAAATATACATTTTTTTCGGAAGTGGCGCTAGTTTCGCACTATTTCTAAAATAAGATAAGATAATGTAAGATAGGATATGGTAAAATAAGGTAGGTAATGATTATAAAAGCACGTTTTTAAACATCTTGAACAAATTTTAAAATTGTAATCTTCTTCTCCGTCAATCCAAAACTACATCCAAAATAAACATATTTGTTTACCCGGTAGGTACCTACCGGGTAAACAAAGTTCGAGCAACTGAATTGCTTATCGATTTTTGCGTATTTGACGTCGCTTGCAGGTCGAATCGATATCGAGCGCTCGACCTGCCTTCATACTATTCAATCTGTATCGCGCGTCATGTGAATGTACGTGCGATTCGATATCGAGCGGTCGTGTGATCGATATCGTTCGCTCATGAGGACACACACGCGATTCTCCATATTATTTGTTAGGACTCGCGACGTTTTCGATATCGCACCGATATCGCCTATCGACGCAATTCTGTATCGAATCGCTGCATGAGGAAACACGCTTAGGGTTCTGCTACTGCTCGCCTAAGGCTCTGAAACCGCTTAACGCAAACTATAGCCCAACCCATACTAGGCGCACAGGTCTAGTCGAGCCGGAATACTTCTTCATCTGTTTCTTTACCTAGATGTCCACTATTGTAACCATCCAGTCCAAGCGTTTCTCATCTCACTTCATCCAGTTCGTATTAAGTATTTTGTGCTTGTTTGGATTGAGAGCGACTTTCAATCTTATCTTTTATCTAATATAGGTGGTTAAGTATTATACTTATTATCTGAGCTACTATATATGAAAATTAATCGTGGTTCGTTAGTCTCACTAAAACTCGAGAACGACCGGGACGAAAGCTAATTTTGGTTTTGAATTATTCGTAGTATAGTCCAGGGAAGGTATAAAAGGTGAGAAAATATGGAAAAATGCAGGGTAAGTTGGTTATTAAAACAACAATTCAAATATTCTATATAAAATTGTAAGGCGCGATACGAAGTTCGCCGGGACAGCTAGTTTTACAGTAAAAAGTGAATGTAAACCTACTTACAATTATTACGTAGGTTCCATTAGCGGCGGTTTCCAACCTCTGGGTTCCAGGTAGGGTTCATGATTTCTCGAGCTTTTCAGTTTCTCGGGTTTCGAGAATTCTCGAGGCTCATTTCTCGGGTCTTCTCGGGTTGTCGAGAAATTTTGATTTACCTATGTTTTTGCATATATTTTCGATCCAAATCATAAAAAAGTTGACACAAAATTCACAATGTGAATCATAAAAAAAAACTCATTTTGAACCAATAAATCAAGTGGTTTTTCTGCAAAATAAAAGTTTTAAAATAAAATTTAAAACTAGAAAAAATAAATAAACTCCTCTCAATATACCTAACTATTATAGAATACACCAATTTTGGCTGGTTTTTTAGGAAAAAGTCAACGTTAAAATAAAAGTATAGTTAGTTAGGTATTTTAAGTGTTTACATTTCAAGAAAAATTTAAGAAAAGGGGCCTGAGTCGCTTAACTAAATAAATAATGAAAATTCGATGACAAGACAGCATTTGAAAACTATTTCTGCTTTTCTTAGGACATCTACTGTTGTCCTCTTAAGAAAGCCGCAATGATTTTCGAATGCTATCACTGACATCGATTTTTTTTGTTCATTAAGTTAAGCTTAAGCAACTTGATACCCAGATGTATGTAGAGGAATTCATAAGATTATAAATTTAATTTGATTAAACAAAACACAAAATATTAATAAACAGTAAGTACACCGTCCAGCTACGTTATTGAACTCTATCGAATCATAGTTGTCTTGTTATCGAATTCGTTAACCATTGCCGCTTTAACAAAGTCGATTTCTGTTATAATACTTAAGAAACTAGCAATCCCGGGAATTCTCGACCCGAGAATTCCCGGGAATGAACCCTAGTTCCAGGGTTCCCAGTGAGGTGGGGAAAAGCTAGGGTTCGTTCCATGTTCCATGTCTGGCCCAGAGAGAAGGTAAATCACTACGTTTGTCTGGCCAATAGCCGTTGGCATGTGATTAAGGCTTGGTGGTTCAAAAATTTGTGTTTTTGAGATTTTTTTAAACAATCTGAGACATACAAAATTGATGTCTTCATTCTGAAAAAAATATATGTGTTAGTTAAGGATCTAATCTAGTCATCATACTAAAGGGAAACAGGATCTAATTAATTTTAGTTGATAGAAAAAAATCTCAAAGTTACCCCTTTTTGTTCCGTTTTTTCCATTTTATTTTTAAACCGCTGATTGTTTTTATTTGATTTTTGGAATGAAAATTGCTGACCTTAAATTTTAGACATACTACTATAGTAAGAATTTTTAAGTTTAACGAAAAGACAAAAAACCAGCAAAAACTAAAAAAAAACATCGTTTTCGCGCGGTCCGATGCCATGCCGCGCCGCTCCCTACCCCGTCAGTACCCTTGTGGCCACGGCCGAGGCCGGTTCTGTGTCAAATTTTTGTTTTCGCGCTCTCGTATTTCGTTTTATTTTTATTCAAATGTAAACAAGTTTTGACAACAGATGTCAAAACAATGAACCATAACATCTGATTAGGATCTATATGAAGCTGAAAAAAAAACAATTTTGATACCGATATTACATTTAAAAAACCGTCGCATTACAAACTTACCTTTTTTATTTTCACAGACAAAACTTAAATCGTAGGGATGATAGAACAATAGCTGCTAACGAAAACTTGGTTGTTTAACTGTAGCAGCGAGCGGTCTCAGATCAGACAGTGATATTATAATATTATATAAACATACATAGACCTAAATATTTTACACAAGTTATTTTGCGTATAGTGCTTGATAGCTCAGACTTGCCTTTGGAAAGTTTAATAGCTCGAATTTCTGCCATCTTGGTTTCAAAATGTTGGTAGGTATGTCATTTTCGTTATCAGCGAACCCGGAAATCTACTTATTAAATAATTTTTCTCGTAAAAAACCTATATACTTACAATGCAATATACGCGCTACCGCATCCAGTGTGCCCGCCAGTTTGAGAATTAAACAATAGATAATAGAGGTACACAACAATTTTATTTAATCCAACAGTACACGCAAAATCATACCTACAATATAATTAAAAACAAAAAACATAGTTTACCTTCAGTTTACATATTTAACTAAAATAAAATAACATGTATATAATGTAAATGTGCATGGCGTGCCAGAGAAGAGGCCTATGTCCAGCAGTGGGCTCTTACAAGCTGATGATGATGATGATGAATGTATTGTCAAGCCTTTTTTTCTGGCTTACTCCGCACTTTAGGTATAAACCTGCAAGTACGTGCGGCGGCAATACTGAAGCGCAGCGTTCTACTTTGTCTATGCCTAAATACAGAATGTCAAATCAGAAGAAACCCAAGTTTCTTAAAATTAAAAAAATATTTAAAAAAATATATTAAGTACATTTTCAGAAATAATTAAATTGTGTACTTCTTACAATATTAATTTATTTTTTGAAAATAACACCATCTTAATGTGATCCGTTACAATAATTGTAATTATTAGAGGTACAATTGCGGCACTCATGCAAACGAACGTCTAAAAACTTTTTTATCAAAAAATTAAACCGCCGAAAAAAAAACCGAAATGCATAAAATAATAATATAATTACTAAGTTCTTAAAGTTATGTAGGGTATACCAAGTAATTTTAAGTCGGATATCCGATTCGGATATTTTCTTTTTGATCAATAATTGTCTTCGGATTAGTTTTTATTTTATTAGACTTTAGTCTAAAGACCCTCTAAGAAAACCCTTTAAGAAAAAGTCCTTTGAAGTCAGATCTGGTGGTGGCCAGGGAATGACGACTACTCTTAGAGAAATAAATTACGGACGATAGGGAAAGTGGTTTAAGAGATGTATCTATTTCCCGCATTTATAGGTATGTAAACATAGTAAATTGAGCAAAAAGTTATCAACTCAAACTATATAGTAATTTGTATGTAATGTTTTTTGAGTCACAAAATCAAATTAAAACAATCAGTAGTGTATTTCTAATGGAAAAAAACACTACAAAAAGGGTTTACTTTGTTTTATTTCTACAGAGTGAAATTCATTAGATCTTGTTACTTTTTAATAACTTGTCTAAACTAAATCCTACATCTATATTTTTCAGAATTAAGAAATCTGTTTTATATTTCTCAGATGGTTTAAAAAAAAACTCGTTATTACAAATACCTTACCTAAACGCAAATTCTTGTTAGCTGAAACGAAAATCGGAAAGAAAAATTGTGCGGTAGGTATAAACATCTCGATTTAACTTCGGCTTGTATGAAAAGTAATAAAATTTAAAACTGCCGCGACATTTCGCATTTCGACGCGCGCATGTCACAGCTGCGAGGGTGGGGGACCCTCATACCTAATTAGGTAAGAAGCTTCAAACTACAGGTCCTTAACGATTAACGTGATTAACTTGTTTCTGGTTGGCATGGCAACCAAATTTGTAAACAAAACCAGAGAAATTGGTTATTTCTGAATTTTTTCTATAAGTTTGCTTTATTGAAGTAAAATAAAACCAGTAATAATATGACAGAGCAAATAAAGTTTATAGTGAGAGAGCTTAATTCGGCTTTGGGCAGAAAATACGATCTGATAAAGTTTGACGCGTTGGATGAGAAGCAGTTGCTGCAAATCCTGGTCGACCTACTTGTGACCTTTAATGCGGGAGAAAGGGTAAGGTATCTTTTTTGGCAACACAGCCACACGACCCACCGATCCAGCCACAGGTTTTAGGTTCAGTGGGTCCTAAAACGACCCACTGACCGGTTATTTTATAGTACTACGGTATTTTTTGTATATAGGCCGCACATCGGCCTATGTAGACTATGTACCCAGCCCAGGACCAACCCATCCCGTTTAACATTTTATGCAGGTAGGTACCTAGTCAAACCGCTTAAAACGACCCACTGACCAGAGAGAAGGTAAATCGGGTTGTTCCTGTTTCGACCCACGGACTTTCTACCCACGATTATTTTTTCCGTTTTCAACCCATTTGTATGCCTGTTTCAACCCACAATCAACCCAACATAAAATAATCGTTATTTTTGTCCGTTTTCTACCCATTCATAGTACTGTTTCAACCCGCTGTGCAATTTCTAATTTTGGAGAGTTTGCAAAACATGATCAAAATCATACTAATGTTAACTGCGATAGGTTTGTTTCACTTCACAAAACACTTACCTACTCGTACTAACCAAAATTTTGTGAAATTTCATAGTACGAAAGTAATTAAACATATCTGCGTTTTCTGTGTTTTATTTTTAACTTAATTTTTTTGTTATATTTTTACCAAAAACAAAATCACTTTAATGCTAAAGGGGATACCGAAAATCTGAAAGAATTAAAGATAATTTTTTTAAATAGTGGAAAACAAAAGAATTCTCGGACTTCTTTGGCTTACCTTACAAATATATCTAATTTTTGACAACCTTACATATTACTTAAATGTATTTAATAGGTACCTTATCATGGGTCGAAACAATAATGACCATTTGTTGTGGGTTGAAACAAGAAAAAAGGTGCGTGGGTAGAAAGACCGGGGGTCGAAACAGTAACAACCCGGTAAATCACTATACCACTGACCGCAAAAACAATTTAACATTTAAAATGAGCAGATCGATGTGTAGCTTACGGTTAGATGTGTAACCTACTACAGTCACGGACTAGGAGGCCGTAATTTGTCGGTCTATGGTTTCGTCAGCCCTAGACTGTATTCCCAAAGAACAAGAGCTATTTTGCAATACAGAAAAACCGGAAGTGTTACGCCGATCGTGTCCGCCACTGTACCTACCATCCTTAGACTATATATAAATTGTTTGAAGCTACCATCATTGACAACCACTATCCATATATAGGTACTGAAAATTACAATTAAATATGAGTTATAAAAAAATACGTAAGTAAGTACTTATACTTACTTACAATTATTATAAGATTTTAATAAAATTTAATTTTAACCACCGTGCGTAATATGTTAACTCTAGTTGGACATTCGCGACGATGACCCAGAAACTGTATCAGTGAAGCTGCTAGAAATGTTGGGCAGCGTCAAGTACCGCCCCCCGGCGGGCGAAGACCCCTCCAGGTTCAGAGGTCTTCTGTTGGCCGGAGACGCGAGGACCATTCACCACGCTCTACACTGGCTCCTGACTAAGAAAGAACAAGTTAAAAACACGGCTTATTTGGCTAAGTATGTGTAGTCAACATAATTATAATTATGTACTATCATTATTTGCGTGTGTCCGTTTCCATATTTTGTAGAAGTTTTGTTATGTCCCTCTCCCCCACTCCAAGCGAATCTGTTAACAAGATTATAGGAGGTAGGAATAGACCCTGCATTACCTATTTGTATTTATGGGTTGTCTGTCTCGAGTGTAAGCTGGGCGAAGTGTTTCGCGCATGAAGGCCAGAACACGACTTCTAGCGGGTATACCTATGTGCGGCGCAATACAATGAGCGGCAGCTGGCAGCTATACCTAGAGATTCAGACGTCACATAGCTACAAGCCGCCCGCGCAGCTTATGCCTGCCGCTCGTAGACCCGCTCCGGGTCGTGCTCTAGCACTCTAGCAGCAGGGAGTTGGAATGTTTGCTCTACCTACTCAGTGTTAGGAACACAGTGGGAATTAAAATTCCAGATATTTAAAGATTCCTTCAATTCCGACGGATGTCGCGAGAAACAACAATATTCAAGATCTCCTGGACTTGTACCAGAACCTCATAATAGAGTTCAAGGAGGTTCACAAGCGGACCAGACTTCTTCAAAAAGAAAACGCTTCTGAAATCATTAATGATATAAAAGAAATGGCTGTTGAAAGAGATATAGGTAAATAGGTACCTAATTAATTAACATTAGTCTAGTATCTATAAGTAAGAAGAATATAGTATACCGCACAACATCTAAGTTACAAATATAACACACTAGTCGACCCGGCGAACTTCGTACCACCCAAACTATAAGTATTTTGTGCATGTATTATACTTATGAACCGAACTCTTGAATCGCTCTATCTATTAAAAAAACGCCGCATCAAAATCCGTTGCGAAGTTTCAAAGATTTAAGCATACAAGGACAGACGCGGGAAGCGACTTTATTTTATACAATGTATGGATGATATAGAATAGACTATATCACATATTATCAAACAATACTAAGTCGGTAGGTACAACAAGAAGTAATTAATCACTTAAATTATAATCAATGCACGTGATTATGGAACTGTGTTAAAATTAAATGTCTATGTCTTACATGATCTTAAAAATTAACAACCAGACGAGGGAAACATTGTAATTTCATTATGCTATACGAGAGCTTTATAAGTTGAAACTGCAACAGTTGGCAGCTCGGCCGGCGCCAGCCAAACACTGCGAGCAAAAAATAATTATTAGTACGCCATTTTACAGTAATTAAAAAGCTGGAAACAGTTCAAATGAACCTAGTGGATGCTGGTGAGAAGGAAGAATTGCTGAACGTCAGCAAGTCGCTGAGGACACAGCAGGAGAAGGAAAAAGAACTCAACCACCAGGTATTCATCTGGTATTATTATACCAATTTTATAAAAATTTAATATTCGATTGTTTGTGTGTTTGTTTGCATTGAATAGGCTCAGAAAGTAGGCACTGAACCGATTAAAAAAAATCTTTTGGGAAGCTACAGTTTCCTCCTCGGGTGACATATCCGTGTCAGCTAGTAATAAATAAAGCTACTTTTTACGTAAGTACTTAGGTCTCATTCAAGTTTTCACAAAATAAAATAAAGTCATGTGTTACACTTGACTAGTTTTTTCAACAGGTCGGTATCTTTTTATTTATTTTTAACCGACTTCAAAAAAGTAGGTTGTCAGTTTGACCTGTATATATATGTATGTATGTTAGTATGTATGTTTATGTATGTTTGTCCGCGATTATCTCGCGTTTGGCTGAACCGATGTTGATGCGGTTTTCAGATAAGTATTTTGTTCCATTCAGGAGAAAGTTTTAGTGCCTATTTTAACCCCCTTTGAAAAAGAGAAAGTGCTCAGTTGATGTATGTGTCAGTTTAATGAAAGTGGGTAAGTACTATTTTTTTGTAAAAATTAAATTATTTCATAGTATGAGAGCCAGCAGTCACTTCTGAAGACATTTTCGGAGCAACTGAAACGTTATCTGAACGTCATACACGGACAAAGCGGGGCTCCCAGCACTGCCACTGACGTCCTTAGACACCTTAAGGAAGATATTCAGGTAGGCAATTGATAAGTTTTTCTTTAAGTTCATACCTAATTATTTAAACTAAGAAAATTTGCTGGCCATTTATGTTATTATATTGACGAAAAAAAAACTACGTAAGTAATAATTTTTAAGAATTTTTCGGATTGATTATTTTATTCACTTTAAGAGAATTGTCTGGTAACAAAAGAGTAATTCCAGTTGAACAGCTACCTCGTCCGAGAGAAGCTGCCCCAGGAGACTGCCAGTCTCCAAAAGGAGCTGAACATTATGCAAATGGTGGCCATGGAGCAGCACCCGACCCGTGCAGATTTAGCTGCCGTACAAGACAAGGTAGACATAGCAATACTTAGTTAAACAACATGTTGTTGTTTAAACATAATTTTAAAGGAAACGAAAATATCACAGTCATTTAACATACAAAAATTCTATAATTATAAAATAAAATTCTTTCAGTGAAATTCTTTCAGTCTTTCAGTTTGAATTTTCAGCGTATTTTGCTTAGTTAAGTTTATTATCTTATATTGTTATACTAAATTTACAATGCGATCTCCGTACTTTTTGCTCCAACATAATGTTGTAAGTATAGCAATATAAAATTCGCGACATAAGAAATTAATAACCCTTTTGTTGTGATTTAATGTATGAGGGCCGGGAAGCTTATAAAAGCTTAGCAAAATTATAGATTTCTTGCAAACTGTGACATCACTGCTTATGGTAGGTATAATTACCTAATAACATAATTTATTACATAAACAGATTGCTACTGTGAATAATGAAATAGAGCAGCTGGTACAGCGGAGGTTGGCGGCGGCTGGACCCCAGGAAGATAAGTTGGCTCCGTTCAGGCAACAAGCAACCGTGATACGAAGGAATAAAGATGCAAGTGCTGCGCGTGTTCATGAGTTAGCTGCTGCTTTAAAAGACCATGAGGCTACATTGGCTGAATTGCAATCACAGGTAATGAAATGAAGATAGTTAGTGCTCAGGTGCGTAGTGGTTCCTTATGAAAAATAGGTAATAAATTTTCATGAAATTTACACTTTCTTACACTAAACTTTAAAATTTTATTTGCCGAAGTTTATACATCTACTACTTAGGTATTTACTTTTTTTGTTTGATTAATTTTAACTCCCTTCTCTACTCTACAGTTTTTGTTAAATGGTCGCGCGTACCGTTTTTTTTTAAATCATTCAGTCACCCTTAAAATTTGTGACTTTATTACCTACTTATAAAAAAAAAAAAATAAGTAAGAATGCTAATGAAGTAAAAGAGACTACGTACCTATGTAATCCTACTAAGGATTACACGGTTACGTAAGATTTCGGATGGAGATTTTTCGACGAATCAATTTTCTAGAATGAATAGATACGAACTTCGCGGCATTCCCCGATAATTAAAACCAATAATCATCGACCCTCTCCGGTGCGACAAGGCTGTTGAGATCGTTTCGAAATCGTTCATTATGTCAGGCGAGGTCGTGAAAAAAGAAAAGATCTCATTTTAGGTTGATGCTGAAAATGACTCCTAGTCCTTCAGCGATAACGAGCTTTTAAATTTGAAAGCCAAACGTTTGAATATTAGATAACGCGGTCGACTAAGTATTTTATTTTTGTATATTTGTTTTCGTCATTTAATGTTTGAGTACCTAGTTACTTAATTTCTTCGTCGTAGGTGCGCCAATTACTCGGCGATACCGTGCTGCGGGGTGAAGAGTTGAAAAAGTACGTGAATTCGCTGCGTACAAAGAGCACTCTTTACAAAAGGCAACGTGCAAGCCTCTCCACCTTTAAGGTTTGTGAATCGATTTTAATTGCATAACATCCACTGTACAATCCTTTCCTAAAAGGGAGAGATTTTTTTTTCATGAATGAAAACGAAAATAATAAAAAAATCTTATCATTATCATTCATTAAATTTATTTTAAGGTTGAAGCCGGTATTTTGGCAAGAACACTACATATTATTAACACTGCTGATCCGACGGTGGAAATGGCTCTAGTCAATCACAAGAAGACTAAAATTGAAGACGATGAGTCCAGCGTAAATGAGCCACAGAAGTCAGACTTGACTAAACGTTCTCTTCACGATTTATCACAAGTAGGTGGTAACTGATTACTTAAAGTAAAACTAATAAATACTCATAATTTATGAATTAATAAAAATAGGTAGGTATAGGTACTTAAACTAATAAATACTCATAATTTATTAATTTATAAAAATAGGTAGGTAGGTACTTACCTTAATTCCATTTTATATTTTAGCTCGTGGCACAAACAGCACAAAAACTGTCGCAAGTCCGACAAGAGATTCAGCCACTAGCCGACCAAATAAAACCTGTCAAGGAGGAATTCCAAACAGTGCAGCAACAGTATGAGCAGAAGAAACGCGTTTATGACGCTACTTCTATCAGTATCACTTCTCAAATGGAACCCTTGAAGAGCCAGGTCCAGGAGTACACTGATACGCTGAAAACAAAAGAAGACGAATGGAGGAACTTGCGGCAGCAGATCACTAAAGCAGAGACGCTCCAGGAAGTGGTGATGTCTGAGATGAAAAACTCTATGCAGTCACCTAGAAAACCATCGAAAATGGAAGCACTAAAAAAGAAAATAAAAGATACGGAGAAGGTAGTCAAGGAAATGGAAGAAGTACGTTTTTTTTTCTTTTAGTTTAGATTTATAGTTTCTACAACTCTCATTTACTACTGCGAATATTTCTAAATTAAATGTTTTAATAACCTGTAGGAGCAAGGAGCGATCAGCGCGCGACAAAGCGTGGTGGAAGAGCAGACTCGGCTGTGGACTCAGACGCTGGAGCTGCTGCGCTGCAAGATGCGTGCGCGCGCGGAGCCCGCGGCCGGCCAGGGCCGCATGCACATTACTCAGCACTCCCAAATGCTCACACTTACCTAAAGGCTCACCTAAATGATGTTCTTCTCATAATCTATATATATAAAATCCAAATACCACTGATCTACTCACTCACTCACTCACTCATCATCGCCCAGCCGAAACCGCTGAAGATAGAAAGATGAAATTTGGACAGTAGCTTTCTTACGTGACATAGGCATTAGGCACCCACTAAGACGGGATTTTTGGATAACTTAACCGGGACGCCGTATACAGGGTGTAACAGTTTTTATGAAACTCCTAAACTGCTGGGTTTAGAACGTTGAAATTTACACTGTATATTTTAATTGCATTACAAACATCATAAATGGTTTTAGTTTTTTTATATCTTGCCCCTGAGTTCTTATACAGGGTGAAATATGATTTTTGCTAAAATCTAAACTAATTACACTACAGACTTGAAATTTTCAAAATTAGGTCCTTTTTATATAAAAACATGAAATATGATATCAAAACTAAGTTAATTAGTCCTGTAAGCCATGATACAGGGTGTTAAATTTTTTATGAAAAACCGAAACCGCTCCTTTTCTGCTTGAAAATTGAAATGGGTGATGTTTCTAGCTAATTACACAAAAAACATCGATTTCGAAATCAAAGATGGCGGAAATAATTTGTCGTTTTCTAGGTTTTTGGGGGCGCTGATTGCGAAATCATTTGTGGGTGTGCGGATTCTGGGTGCCTACGTCTCACAAAGACGGGATATGGGGATAACTTCACTGAGCCGCCGTATACAGGATGTATTAACAGTTTGTATCAGACTCTAAACTGCTGCGATTAGAAGAAAAAGTTGAAATTTACGCTGAAGATTCTCTTTACATTACCAACCTCATAAATGGTTTTATTTTTTTAATATTTTTCCCCTGAGTTCAGGGTATATCAGGTTTTTTAAAATCTAAAGTAATGACACTATCTTAAAATTTTCAAAATAAGCTCGTCATAATACTAAAACATCAAATATGATATTATAACTGCGCGTTTATTAGTCCTGCAGTCCTTGATATAATATGTATGGCGAATATTAGTTTTCCTTGTAAAGTAATATGGTAGGTGTTTTCAAAGTTTTTGCGGGTGCTGATACAGAGTGAAACCAATTTGTATGAAAAAAAGTGATGTTCGTAAACTGAATAAGGGATAAGGGTCGCGCAAGAAAGGTAATTATGGCAACCTGTAGGGGAGGCAAATTTACAGCAATGAACGACAATCAGTTGGGATGACGATGATGATGAATCTGAGTAGACCTAATTATGGTACAATAGAACTGGATTTTTAGTGAAGCCTCAGAGCTTAGCCTCAGAGATGAAGCATATAAGTTTGTTTATTTTTAGTGAAGCCTCAGAGCTTAGCCTCAGAGATGAAGCATATAGGTTAGTTTATTTATACCTCAGAGGGTAAAAAATAATAATAAAGAGTGACATTAATGAAGGATACCCTGATGAAAAAGGGAACAATGAGTATTTAAGTTTTCAGCCCAAACATCTCAAGATAGAAACGTAAGGAATATAAGTCTAGCAAAGACATGAATTCGTGAAGATACTAGCGGGAACTGGAAAAACCAAATTTCACTGTTGTAAAGGCAAACTGCTTTTTTATGATTTCTTTAGGGATTTGGTGCGATTACAAATGATTTCCCTATATTTCTGAGAAACAAATCAACAAGTTTAAAAAGCGCTTGCGAAGCTGCGGGCGGAAAGCTAGTAACTTATAAAACGACCCACCGACCCTTACTTTATACTTTACTACTTTAAAATAATATTTTATTGTGATGAACAATTGTGTACAAAAAAGTGTACAAAGTTTTTAATATTTGTTTTAGAGTTACGTATAATTTCTTCATAATCACAAATGTCCCGCCGATTCACATAGTGATTTACTGAGTGATTTACCTTCTCTATCCGATCCCAGCACTCCCAGCGCCATCATGCGGCAAGGATGGACAACATATAATTGGTCAAGACGGGGTTTATTTATTACTAACTAATGTTTTACATTACATCTAATCACAAATACCTTATTAGGTTTATTACGTACCATAAAGTATGTTTTATTTAATAACAATGTGTTTCCTAAAGTTGGTTTGTAAAAGTAATTTGTTTAAAAAAGGCGGGAACAAGAGATGTCATGACAATATTGAATAAATAACACGAGAGGAATAAAAATAAATAACAAGTGAGGAAAATAAAAATGTAAATTGTAAGGAAAATGAAGTATTTAATTTATAGGCATAAAACATATTTATAGGTACTTAAATTAATTGATTGACATTAGGGATTATAGGTAAAGGTAGTATGCTCGCTCACTTATCACTCATTGAAATGGAAACTAGGCGGTAACGTTTTGGATCCTGCCTGATGCGGGCTACAATATATTTATTCTTGGATCTGAAAGGAGAATATTAACTGTGAGGGAGCAACTTTGTGACAACCGCATTAAAACTCTTGCTTGGTTTAGAAGGGTAAAGTAAATACAAAAAGACAGCACAGAAACTGATTTTAATATAAACTTTGTAGGATACAAATAAGTAAATTACTTATGGGTAAGTAAGTATGTTACTTACCTCATCATTATCATCATTTCAGCCGTAGGACGTCCACTGCTGGACATAGGCCTCCCTCAAGGCTCTCCATCTGTACCGATCGCAGGTGGCCTGCATCCACCGTGGACCCGCAGCCTTGCGCAGATCATCCGTCCATCTGGTCGGTGGACGTCCTACGCTGCGCTTGCCGATCCGCGGATATACCGCGGACATAGCCAAGCGGATAAGCTCGTTGAAGTGGCAATGGGCAGGTCATATAGCCCGCAGAACAGATGGCCGCTGGGGCCGAAAAGTTCTCGAGTGGAGTTACTTACCTACTTAGAAATTATTAAAATGTACAGTGGCGGACACGGTCGGCGTTACACTTCCGGTTTTTCTGTATTGCAAAATAGCTCTTGTTCTTTGGTAATACAGTCTAGGGCTGACGAAACCATAGACAAATCTGTTACGGCCTCCTAGTCCGCCACTGTACGTGTAATAAGTTAATTTTGATTGAATACCATACAGTATACAGTGTAGATAAGTCGATGGTCCGTCTGAGTAAAAAAAAAGCTTGTTTGATTTTCAATTCCGATATTTGCTGCGGCTGCCCCTTCTATCCGCTACGCTGGAAAAATGTCACGATCTATTTCAGGTTATAATCTTTTTATCGACAAATAATTTTCGATATGTTTTTACTACGAACTACAATCGTCGACCATTCCGTTATTTTCTTCTGCAAACGATGATGATTTTTATACAGGACGAGCTTTCCCGGCTTACTTCGTTACGCCATAGAATATAAGATACTACAAAAGACTTGGCTCTATAGACTATGTTCTTTTGCCCGCCCAGAATGGCCGAATAAAAAACAAACAACAACAACAAACCACCTGTCAAAATATGTAAACAACGGAAAAAATATTGCACCTTGGGTTACATTATTTGAGTTTAGGTAAGGATCCCTAATTTTTTTGAAAATCTAATATATCCTATGACACTCGGGGTTAATGTAGCTTCCTACCAGTGAAATAATTTTTGAAATCGGTTTAGTATTTCCGGAGCCTATTCGTTACAAACAAACAAACAAACAAATCTTTCCTCTTTATAATATTGGTATAGATTAGTATAGATATTTAAAACAATACAATTATTCGGTGTATTGAGAGTGTTAGTTACTATATCAATTAACTTTACGGGCGGCCATACAATATTCAACGTAAGTATAACCACATTTTTCAAATACTTACCACGGAGATCGCATCGCCGAGGTTAACCAAAAACTTTTTAATTGCGTGTCGCCCTTAAAATTCCGAAACTCTGGAGTTTCACTAAGTTTTACGGGTTCTATTAAAGCTTCGAGGAGAGATATCAGCGAAGACTCTGCGTTCGAGAACAGCTGCATTATAACATCTTTTTCCGTTAAATTAAACTTTTGCATTGCTTTTTCTAAAAAAACCTAAATCACATTTCATCGTCAGGACGTTTGCCTTTTCAGGAAAAAAATATTTTTGGTTCCGGACCCAGACCGATTAAGTAAGTACCTACCACGACGCCGCCGTCGCTTATTTCTGAAAGTAAATACTGACCTTAAAGTGTGTTTAAAGCATTTAAACGGTATTTGAAGCGGTATTTACAAATTACAATCACACATGATACAATGATAAATTGACCACATGCAGATTTCGGGATAAAGCCTTTTAAATAGGCAAGAGCAAGGTTGCCATCCTAATTAAACGTCCTGCGAACCGCGCGGAGCGGGGCGAATAATGAGTCTGCTAACTTTAATGCAAATAAGAACAAACACAACCCTCTGACCCCCGGGACCCCGCCTCTCGAGACACTTGCTACTTGTTTCATTACTATCTTCTTCTTCAAATTTAAGAGCTAGGCTCTTGTCGGTCTTGTCGGTAGCTAGGCTCATTACTATCATTTTACTGTTATTTTTAAAAGGGGGCATTTAGCGGTATAGACGCATGTTATAATCAAGGATATTATCTAGGGCTATTATATTATGTTGATATTATCTGTAAGTTTGTTTTACGATTAGATCAATTTGACTAAATAAAAAATTCAAACATAGCCAAAATTTAAACGAAGCCACCATTCATTTGTATGAAAAAAAAAAAACTTTTATATTTGATATATTTATCAAAATTTTCCTCTTTTCAAGCTACGGAGCCTGGGTAGATCAAAATAAAACAGTCGTTTCCAACGAGTACCACCAAAACCTGTACCACTGGTATTCGTTGGGAATTTCCTTTTTAAAAATTCCCAACCAGTACCACCAACTAACTCGAATACTTACTGTCAATGCAGTAATCTTTGCAACCTAAATTTAGTTATTCTATAAAAACTTTTTATAAAAAAATTAAACCGCCGAAAAAACTGAAAAGCATTAAATAATAGGGAAACATTTTCTATTAGGCCTTAATTTACTCACTTCTTAAAGTAATTTTGGATTACCAAGAAATTTTAAGTCGGCGCCACACCACACAAGCAAATTCATTATCTATGTAAAGCGCGATGCGCAGCGGCATACGTTTTTTGGTTATTTCTTTGAATTTCAGGTAATTTAGTGATCTTTATTCGTTGATTCTGTGGCACCGACTCAAAATTTCTTGGTAATCCAAAATTACTTTAAGAAGTGAGTAAATTAAGGCCTAATAGAAAATGTTTCCCTATTATTTAATGCTTTTCAGTTTTTTCGGCGGTTTAATTTTTTTATAAAAATGTTTTTCAGTTTTTTTTGGGCTAATTTTTTGACCCCAGCTAATCATACTTCACCGGGTGGTCGCACCCCACAAGGTGGCCACACAACCTGGTGAAGGTTGAGGGACTAACAGGATGAGGTTCGATCACGACCGGTCGGTGAGGCGATTTGTGAGTGTGTCAGCAGTGGATGTCTTTTGGCTGATTTTATTTAATTTCCAAAGATATTGTAAGTAGGTATCAAAAGTTATAATGTAACACGGAAATGCAACCTGTGAGTGGATAAATCGACCCGCCGACCAAAAAGTCACCCCTATTTTCCCACCCTTAGGGTGGGAATTTTTATGGGACCAACTTCAAGGTATACCCTGTCGATTAAAAAAAGAATTATCAAAATCGGTCCACACAGTAAAAAGTTATGCGTGATCATACATAAAAAAAAAAAATATATATACGCGACGAATTGAGAACCTCCTCCTTTTTGTTTTTTCGTCGGTTAAAAATATATTTTAGGTCACTAAGAACAAAAAAAAAATGGTACTGAGGCCTATCCACCGTTAAAACCGTGTTTTGTTCATAATTTCATATTTAAAGTACCTGGGCACCATGAACAGTAAAAGTTTATGAAGCGCACAACACAGGTATTTTGATGCATGCGAGCTGTTCGTGTCGTCGATAAGGCTGAGTCCTACGCGGACGAGTCAACGCGAACGCGGTTGCAAAACGGTCCGATGCGAATTTAATGCGGTGCGGCTACTCTGTCCTACGTGTGCGCGAACCGTCCCCTTCGCGCCCTCCCTTTTTGCTTGAAAAATATGGCCGACGCGTCCACTTCGCGCGAACTCGTGCCTCGTTGCGCCACAGCCTTCGTGCGTTTGGACACGTAGGACACTTAAATAGGTTAAATACTGTTTATTGTTTTCGCGCCGCACCGCGCCGTACTGAGCTCGCGTCCAGATCGCTCAAGTAGGACGCAGCATAAGCTTCGCGCTCCTTGCTCATTCGCAACGTAAAGAAGCGTTGTGTGTGACATCAAAGAGCAAGACGCTATAGCGCCGCGTCAGGCTAGCGCTCTAATCTAACGCGACGCCTATAGTGCCGTCTGTTTGACAAAGCCTATAATTGCCTACAATAACCTTCTACTAGTTCATGTTATCCTGGTACAGTGGCGGACACGGTCGGCGTAACACTTCCGTGGCGTTTTTTGGTATTAGTCTTCTAACGCGCACGAGACCATAGAGAAAAGTGTTACGTCCATGTCCGCCACTGCTGTACTTGAAATATAAACTTATCGAATTCTATCATTACTTTACTTTATTTTTGCCATGCAGTTCATGTTGCACTAGTCCTTTCAATTTAAATCGGTACAACTGGGACCACGGGTAATAAAATTGTACACCTACCTACCTATCACAGTTAAAACCGTGTTTTTATATCAACCTAGACGATGTTGTTGACATAACCTTCTACTGTTCATGGTGCCTTGGTACTTTAAATATGAAATAATGAAAAAACACGGTTTAAACAGTGGATAGGCCTCAGTACAGTTTTTTTTATTGTTCTTAATGACCTAAAATACTTTTTGAAATAACTAAATTAAGGTTGCAAAGATTACTGCATTGACAGTAAGTATTCGAAAAATACCTGTTCATTTTCTCATTATCTTTAAATTATAGGTAGGATTATTACTAGGGTCACTCACTCACTAGTATTGTTAATCTTAATAAAATACCCACGATACACTGAAGTGAAAAAAACATTATGATATTTGGTTCCCAACGAGTACCACCAAAACTTGTCAAATTAGTTGGTGGTACTGGTTGGGAATTTTCAAAAAGGAAATTCCCAACGAGCACCAGTGGTACAGGTTTTGGTGGTACTCGTTGGGAACGAATGGAATCTTCGTTTTTCTTTTTGTAAAAAATAAATTACTAACAAATCAATATATATAAAACTCTTCCGTTACTGACTGACTGACTGACAGACAACGCAGAGCCGAAACTACTGGGCGTAGAAAGCTGAAAATTGGCACGTGGGTTCCTTGAAGAGTATAGGTGAGCACTAAGAAGGGATTTCCCGAAATTCACACGGGAACGGGAAAAAACGGGATTTTTGTGTTTATGAGAAATCGGCGCGGGAAAAACCGCGGGGCAGCCTCTAGTATTATTATAAAGGCAAAAGTTTGTGAGTGTGTGAGATTGTATGTTTCTTACTTCTTCACGTCTAAACAGTTGTATCGATTTCGATAAAATTTGGTAAGGAGTTAGCTGCGGTAATAAACAGCGGGTAACACTGCGGGGCACAGCTAGTAAATAATAATAATAAAAATGTATCACATTCAAAGTTCCCAACTAGGAAAAAATTGTTTCTATGTAGAGTACCCCTAACACTTACAAATACGAACAATACACTCAGACCTGAACCATTGCATAACATTAAGAGGAGTTTATTATAGTTTATAGGCGAAATAAAAAAAAAAAATTATTTTACGCATCTGAGACCAAATGCTCTCCGCAACTGACTCATTTTCGTTTCGCTCGCGCCGAGTCACAGACACGTTACAGCTCGAACAAAAAGGAGAGGAGTCGACGAATGAGGATTAATATATGTAGATAGTTATGGAAAATTCAAAATAATTATTATCCACGCTATTCTTCATGACAAAACTTTTTAACCGGAGGAGAGGAGGTTCCCAATTCGTCGCGTATTTTTTTTTTTATGTATGATCCGCGTTACTTCAATGATATTGAAAGTAAGGTGACCATGATATTTTTAAGATGATTAGCTATAGTTCTAGTCAAGTTGATGAGGGGTCCGACTGGGTTGGGGGTTTTTAAATTGTTTAATTTGAGTTATTAGCATAATATGTACCTACTACTAAAATTCTTTCTCTAGGGGAGTTATTCGCTAGTAGGAGGGTACTTATTTCAAGAATGCCTGATTTCTGTGTGTTAGACCTGTCAATTCCTAAGGTTGCGGGGCCCCAATTAGTCGATATTGATATCGAGTTTAGAAGGCCGTTATATGACCGCGAAGAAAATGTAACCGTGTGACCTTGCTTATAGTTATTGAATTTTTCAACTCATTGGTCAAGTGCTAGATACCGCCGCTAAGGTATTATTATTATTATTATTATTTAATTTAAATTTGAATGATGACGTTGAATTTTTCTTCGCTTTCTAGCCTTTAATTTTTTTTTGACACAATTTTTTAGATGAATGAGATCTTGTACTGATTGTGTGCGACTAGACCACAATACGAAATTTTCTTCCTCTAGTTCTATAGGTCGCAGGAATATGATGAAATTCGAGATTTGGTCAGCTCTCTAAGGGATTTGATAAAATCACGGAATATGTTAAAATAGCAACACAATTTTATCATTTCACTAAAGTAAAAAGTAAAAAATGAGTTATTTAATACAGGATACAAGATATCGCTTATTAAAAGTCAATTAGACTAATCTAATTAATATTGATACCTTATTTCGTAAAGTATCCTATACTGATAGAGGCGAGGTAATTCAGGGTGCCCACCCACGACAATGGTCGCCTGGAGACGCCCCTAAACGAGCCCTCTGTCAAATGATTCTACTCCCTTTCGCAATGATTTTACAGCGTAGAGAAGAAAGGGGTAACACACTCTACTTTACAATTTATCTCTATTTTAAACAAACCTATAGTGATTTTTAAAGGTCGTTTATATAATGCTACTAACAAAATTTTAAATATATTTATAATCTAAAACTATGTGATGTGAAAAGAAAACTGACGGAATGGCTCTTAAAACTTGAATTATGTTGCTTAAACTTAAACTTAAGTTGGAATAAAAGTTTTTATATAAGGTTTTTAATTGCTAATTGTAACCTAGAGAGACAATTGTAAACACTAACCGACAAACAGACAGACAGACACACAATTATTATTAAAATTATTTTTAAAACTTTGTACTTTTATTATTTAAGCTATTTAACCGTTGTATCACATAGCACACTGACATCGTGGAAGAGTGGAGTCTCTTAATACAGGTAGTTTCTACTTAAAAAGAGACCCCTTGTCATGAGTATTTTGTAAAAGTTATTGGAAATAAACATTTATTATTATTATTATTTACTAGAGGCTGCCCCGCGGTTTCACTCGCGCAGATTTCTCATAAACACAAAAATCCAGTTTTTTCCCGTTCCCATGGGAATTTCGGGAAATCCTTTCTTAGTGCTCACCTACACTCCCGTAGGAACCTACATGCAAAATTTCAGCCCGCTACGCCCAGTAGTTTCGGCTCTGCGTTGTCTGTCAGTCAGTCAGTCAGTCAGTCAGTAACGGAAGAGTTTTATATATATTGATTATTTAACAAATACTTAAATTGATCCAGTGAAATATCAAAAAACCTTTAACACATACAGAATTTGTTAAAGAAGATATTTTAACACAGGAGTAAACAACCGAAACTACATGATGTATTAGAAAGCGTTTCTACAACTTTCATGATGCAAACTTAAGTACCAATTTTTTATAAGTTCTTTACCATAGCAAATCATAATATCACGCCTATATGCTCCTAAGCGTTAGGCAGAGGCACCAGCTCATTGACTAAGCCCAAGGCATCACTGCATCGAGCTGGGTTATTTTTCACGTCTAGTCACAATCCCTGTGATATTATTTGTATTCTAGTGGTACATAACATTAGCAGATTTCTCGTCATTTCACTGGATCAATTTAGGTAGGTATTTGTAAAAAATCACTAGATTTGTTTAGTGAAATTATAAAAATTGTGTTGTTATTTTATTTTAACATCCTCGGAGATTTTATGAAATCCCCTAGAGAACTAACCAAATCTACGATTTCATCATATCCCAGCCTGCGACATATAATTTACTAGTCGACCCGGCGAACTTCGTACCGCCCAACCTTCCTCTTTATCTATTAAAATTGATGTATAGTGGGACAGATGTGAAAAAACTAGTGCTAATGATACAGACTGATTTACAAAAGTTTCTTATACTATACTTACCAACCAAATAACCACTTCATTAACAAATGTCCGGTGTAAAATTATACTTTGTTCACGGTCTAAGTAGCCTTAAGGATAAGCAAGTACTACAAAAAAAATAACAGCGAAGTTTTAATTATTAACCGACTTCAAAAAGGGAGGTTATCAGTTTGACCTGTATGTATGTATGTTTGTATGTATGTATGTTTGTCCGCGATTATCTCGCGTTTGGCTGAACCGATTTTGATGCGGTTTTCAGATAAGTATTTGTAACATTCAGGAAAAGGTTTTAATACCTATTCTAACCGACTTCGAAATAGAGAAAGTGCTCAGTTGATGTATGTGTCAGTTTATTGAAGGCGGGTTCCTTTTTTGTAAAAAAAGAAATTATTTAGTTATTTTCGTTTTCCTCATGACTGTTTTCATCATGCAGGCTCCCGCCGCCACCGCCACCGCCACTGTACTTTTGCGATAGCGAAACTTTTGCGGGTTTTTCAGAGGTAACGTTGTTAAAGTCTTTTACGATAACGACCTTTGAATCAGTTGAAAATTTTTCACCAATATTTATTGTGTAAAATGAGTAAAAATACGACTTTTCTTCTCATATTATAAGATTATTATTTATTGCACAAGAAGCATAAATTTTACTTTAATATTTATATAATAAAAAACGCACTGTTTGGACGGTCGTAACTTACGAGTAACTCGTACTCGTACGTACAAGTTGGCTAGTAGCTCGCTAGCGTACGAGTAGACAAACTGAGTTGCTGTATACTGGCCAGGCAGCAGCTCGCACTGTGTAAACTAGCCATTAGACTTTTTCAATGTTACGTTGCAATTAGCATAAAACCCATGTTTGCCAATAAGATGATCTGAAGGATAAAATCTAGCAGCCGCCGGAGATTGGCATAATGACACGGACACCACTCATTACCTTAACACTGAAACATTGCAGGGACGCGAAAGCCGCGCCTCAGGATTAATCCTACAAAATATGACTGCAATCTCTCCAGCAGATAAGGAGGGACATGAGATCAGCCAGGAACATTAGTTCGGTATAATTTATATGTTTTACTTACCTAATATTATATTTTTATTATAGAAATATTTATTTTTATTAATTTTGTGATATATTTTAGATTCTCACTATATCATTACATTACATACTTACATTACTTAGCTTGTTTTCAGAAATATTGTCCTAGCCAATTGATTTATTTATTTTGTTCTAGAGCTCCCTAGGCATACACAAAAATAATTTGAACACTTGTAGTGTCGTTTAAATTGTTAAATATACTTATTTGAAAAAAAATTGACGTGTAATGGTAACCAAATTATTGTTTTGATTAAATTCGTGCACACAAAAATTACGGTCTGCACCGGAGAAAAATTCTATGGTGAATGAACGTCCAGAAACTCTCGATAATGCCCCTACGGTACGCGCTACTCTCGCTCGCCTTTTTTCACATTATTCAAAATTTATATTTAAATGGACTTATGATAACCCTGAGATCTGTAGATATAATCTACTATTTTATTACTTTTTGACGTAGGTAGGTCTGAAAACCTTGTTCTGAAGTATATGAGTAACAAAACAATAATATAATGTTTTCAATAATAGTTGGTGAATTAGTTTAGACTTGTTTGACGGATCATTTATTTTCATAAAAACTCTAGTAAGTAATGGTATTATAGTAAGTAGTTTTTGAGGTATTTTAAAAAGGTGGCAAAGGGATTGAAACTTTTAAGATGCATCTAACGCCAATTCTGAATTCAGCCCTGAATGCTTTCAACAGTGTGTGAAAGTACGTCTTTTGATTAGATAGGTCTTTTCTGGAGCTGAGATAAGGACTGTAATCGATTGAGTGCCAGGGGCGCCACTTCATTCCTCTCACGTGCCATTTGTAAGAAAAAATGCGAGCCGCTTTGTCTCGATTCTTCAATTGGAAAGCGCGACGCGATCGATTTGATGACTGCGAGCCACTGCTCCCAGACAAAAGCATACCACCATCTACCATCTTGTCTTATTTCCTGAAACTGTCTTTTACCATTACAATCGTTAGCCTAGACTACTTGTGTGTCAATCAGCTTACGTAAAAAAAAAAAAAAAATAAGTAATGATTATAATGAATTATCTACCTAAGCACATTATAAGTTTAAATATTTCTATGTAATATTAAAAGTGATCTAATGTTTTATGATGTTTAATGGTTAAATTGATTCTTATCTCTTTAGCGCCACAAATAAGGCAAAATTAATTGTTTTAGTCCGCTCTGCTAACATAACACAAGTTTCTTTCATGCCTAGTATTGTTTATGTGTGATGTCGTATCATTCAGTAAATTATTTTTTATTTTGTTTGAAGACCATTTATTAAATTAAAGAAAACAACGTGAATAATAACGTTATGAATTTAATTACTGATAAACGCTTGTCACCTTTGAATATCTTCTTGATTTTATATTTACTTACTAAAACATTTCTAAAGAAACTTCATTTAATTTATTTTGTTTCAATTTTAAGAGTGCGCCAACCGTGATACTAGCGTCAATCTCGAAAAAAAAAACCTTGTCGGCGCTGTTGTGTAGCTTTAAGGTTTAAAATCTGAGAAATATACTGTTTGCGGCCTTAAGTAGCCACTATGAACCTGTATCTAGTGGCCCAAAACATATACAGGGTCGGACGGAACAATACACCCAGACCGGGAAACAAACATCACGATATTCATCCAATATTCAACCCCGCCCAACAAATATTTAGTTGCAGAAAAAAATAAAGACGATATATAAATTGTGATAATTTGTCTCACCATGAGGCATAAAAAAAGGTTCTGAGCCCTGAAAAAGAGAGCCCTGATAATTTAATGCTCAGTCCTTTTCGACCGCTTTTCTTTGTATCACAAAACGCAATCAGCAAGCAGCTCGCTCACCCTCCTCCATTTTCATTGAAAATGAATCAGCAAATTTCTACGGTCTTTTATCTGAAGTAAACAAAAGCTGTTTCTGTTCGCCGATAATTGATGATTGTAATTCGTATTTGCAATAGATTACCACGTACTGGGTGGTCGCGCTAATAAGGGTGTGTAAACTTATTACGAGTAAATTCAAAAGAACTTATAATAAAATTAAGCGTATGTTCATCACCGACCTAATTACAATAAACGATATTTTTGAAATATTGCAAACTGTATGCTATTAATCTTATTTACAAAAAAAATTGAATATAGGATTTTAAATAGATACTTTATTACAAAAAAAGTAGGTAAGATACAGAGGTAAGGTAAGTACATTATACAATGGTACAAATAATTAAATTTGCATGCAATGGGCGACCTTATCGCTAAAAGCCAGCCGCTATATTTCAGACAACCCACCAAAATAATACAGGGAAGCCCATAAGTCCTTTGAAATTTAAATTTCGACTAAAATTCAAACGGTGCGCAAGAATGGCGCGCGGGGTACGGGGGAAGCACTAACGGTCTTTCGGAATTCAGTCGCCATGGAGCGTTTCACTGGTGCGGACCGTGCTTTTTGTGTGCGCGAGTTTTATCGCAACAATAATTCTGCTACCGTTGCGCGGCGTACATCGTTTAATAACGTGTTAAGTACTGTTCGAGAACCCAAACTGTCACTTTAGGGCTATGTAAGGGCCTTTCATGTTTGCGATTTGGATTTTCGCAACTCCAGTAGCGACAATTCTGCTTGTTGACATGGCCGTTGATGTGGAAGTGAGCCTCATCAGAGAATAACACGTTCGAATAACAGTTTGGGTTCTCGAACAGTACTTAACACGTTATTAAACGATGTACCCCACACAACGGTAGCAGAATTATTGTTGCGATAAAACTCGCGCACACAAAAAGCACGGTCCGCACCAGTGAAACGCTCCATGGCGACTGAATTCCGAAAGACCGTTAGTGCTTCCCCCGTACCCCGCGCGCCATTCTTGCGCACCGTTTGAATTTTATTCGAAATTTAAATTTCAAAGGACTTATAGGCCACCCTGTATTATGGTGATGTGTAGGATCGATAATCTTTATTTAATTTTCATAGAACTCTCGGGGGAGGAAGTGATGGAAAAAAAAATGCTTTATTTATTAGGAATTATTGTTTAGTTGAAATACTTACAAAATATTTCAGACTTATTCAGTAATTCGTTTTCAATCCGAGCCGCTACGTGGCCAGCAAACGATTGTTCAGAATTCGGTCAGCCCCAAATCTACGTAGATTATTCTAAATCAAATCCAATTTAGGAGGCCTTTCATGTACTTAATATTTAGAATCCTGATTGAATTTAATTTCACGATTCATTCCATTTTCGTACCATCAAGAGAATTTAGCTATTCTTAGATAACGACCGTGTGATCCATTTTCATTTAACAAAGATGTTGTATCACATTTTGAGAGTCCATTTGTCCGGTACGGCCGCTATTCGTCAATGTTCTTTTCTGCAGGAGTATTGAGATGTTAATGAAGGCGATATACGTTATTCGTTCGCTGTTGGCTGTTGCATAAAGTTAATATATTAAGTAAAATAAATGTATACTTAATCAAAAGACAATCGTTAAGGTTTAGGGTTTCTTTAGCTCCCGCATGGTTCCTTAACACATGACACATGAATGGATTTTTTTGAAATACTCAATAGTTTACGATAGCAAAAACTTCAAGGAAAACAATACTCTCGGTTAATTAAGATTAAGTAAAGGTCGATTTCCTATTTAGAGCTTTTGAGTGTAAGTTTTGTAAGAGTACGTATACGAAAGAAGAAAACAATTTTGAATTTTTATCTTCTTTACAACTTCATACTATCAAAGTATGAATCATGTACGAATATAACATACAGTACCGGCTTAAAACGACAGCTTGTGCAAAACCAGCTAATAAAATCTGAAACTGCAATTTTTTTTTTATTAGGTACGTGTCAAAGTTTTATACTATATTATAAATATATTTAATTTAAGGCTTGCAAAAATGACGGAATTACATTTCTTTTATTATATTTTTTATATAATTTGTAACTTTTTATTTTTATTATTTTCGCATACCCAATGTTAGATGCACAAGATATATTTTGTAGCGCCTTGGTTGTCGAGCTTTTGCCTGCTATCAACATGTGAAAAAATTATATCGTTAGTCGGTGGTGTCGGCAATCTCCATGATCCGCAAATAAAGATCTGTCTATGTCTATGTCTATGATCGGCATTCCCGAGACAGCCCTCGAACACATTATCATCCGAGGATCCTTTGCCTAACATGACCAGAACAGTCATATTTATTATATTTTATGATTGTAACTTAAATTCTAGTTTCTTAAATTCTAGCATTTTATAGGTATTGTATTTTTCAGAATGGTATTGTTTGCTGTGTTATACACGGATGGATAAGTAGAACGATGACATATCGAAGACTAAAATATTGACTTGGATCCGGCTGAAATAAAACACTTCTTCTACCCTTTAAATTAGAAGATTTCAAAACTTTTATAATATTGATAGTAATGAATGACTATCGTTGATAGAGTTCGGAATAAAGAAGGGATGTATTTTTATACTTAGTGAGAATCTATTTAGAGTAATACGTATAATATAACAAAATATTTTTCTAGGCCAGAGACGTAAAGTTGAACAATAAACCACCGTAAAATGGAATATTATTTGTCATGCCAATTTCTCGAAGGACAGTGATAAAAGGACTTCCTTAGCAGGGTCTCCGTCGTTAGACCCAACCCCTATCAAAAGTGATGAACTCATAAATATGAGACAAAAAAACCGAGAACCAGACCGGAGGACGTGGTGAATTTTGATTCAAAAAATATCAAACATTCTATAAGTACTTATAAACACTTATATACATAAGACAGCTGGTTACACACGGAAGCAGAATATAAATATTTTTGGCTTAGAATCCCTCGCTACGTCGCTATCCCGAACGTAGCGAGGGATTCTACTAAAGAATCCCTCGCTAGGTAAATATTCTATAATTCTGTTACGAAGCCTTACTTTTTAGAGATTCTTTAGTAGAATCCCTCGCTAGGCTTGGGATTCTACTCTACAATCCCTCTCTTCGGTCTGGATTAAAAAAAGCGACCTCGACGTAAAAATATAACTGTGTGCTCTCTTGTGAATGACGCCTAAAGTTATTATTTTCTATAGGAGACTTATAGCTGAGCCAGAACGATTTTTTAATCCACTTTAGGTCGCCTTATAAGGATTTCCATACAATTATTTAGGCACACTTTTTGAATTAGGAACTGGCTGGCCAGAGAAAACAGCAATGGCAAAACACGGTCCCCTGCCTGTTCTCTTATTTTGACAGCCACTAGCGCAAGTCGATGTAAGTACCAGCCAACAGCGACCATAAATGGCCTATAATAACTTTTCTATAATTTTTTTGTTTAGAGCTCAGAGAAAGGAAACAGAGCTCAGAGAAAGGAAACCGCCGCTGAGGTTTAGAGAATAGCAAAATTTTTCAATTGTCATGTCATAAAACAGAGACAATGTTTTTTTGTGCTTTTTAAAATAAGAAAATGTCATACCTCAGTACCTCAGCCAGTACCCCATTTTTTATGGAAAGTTCGACTTAGTCTATTAGTTATTAGTATTTTCTGCTTTTGGAAGGTTTTTATGGGGTAAATATTCTATTAATTCTGTTACGAAGCCTTACTTTTTAAATTGGTACAGTTTTCTGTTTTTTTATTGCATTGTTGTACCTATTAAATAAGGTAGTAATGCAGTAAATGGATTTGGACTAAGTAATAAAAGGATGTCTACTGTTTTGTTTGGCTGTGTCCTCATTACTGAAGACGAATGCCTGCGGCATTTTAGTATTCTGTGTCATTTTAGTATATTATGTTATTTCAGTAAGTTAAGGCAACTTGCCACTTTCTGTAGTATTATTTTTTGTGCTTGGAAGATTTATATTAAGAATAATCTTTTTTATTCCTAAAATATAAATCAGTAATTCACAGCTTAAATCACAGTTGACATTATATTGTATAGCAATTGCCGATCTCGAGTAAATTTTGAAAACTGTAAATGCTTAAATAAACACCTCTACAATACAAATAAACACTGACTTCTGTTTGCAGTTTGGTATTGTACAATGCAAACATTAGAAATTAACCACGATTCTTTTTACAAAAACACTTACAATATTTTAATAAATAAATTTTACTAGCTGTGCCCCGCGATGTTACCCAGAGAGAAGGTAAATCACTACGTTTAATATTACCCGCGGTTTATTAAGGAAAATAAATAGCCTAAAACACCACACCACACCACCACCACAACCACCACCTAGAAAACACCACATATTGTTTTCTCACAAAAATCACGTTGTGGTTGTTTTCGGTTGGATAGGACATTGCAGGCTTGAATCATCTGATTGTCCGAAAAGTAAGATGATTCCGTGCTTCGGAAGGCACGTTAAGCCGTTGGTCCCGGCCGCAGCAGTGGTCGTTATAACCGCAGCGACAAGCTGGCCCCTTGTCACGTTGGTAATAAAGCATAAACTCGGCTAAACGTGGGTCTGGCTCTTGAGCCAGTACCTCTGCCTAAACCTTCGGGGAATAAAAGGCGTGAGATTATGTTATGTTATGTTATAAATAGCCTATGTGTTAATCTAGCTAGGGTGTCAGCTAAGTCGCGGAGTTGAACATAACGATCGAAAGATCACCCGTGACCCCCTTGCCAACAGCCGAGATGGACACCGGCGGGGTTTTAGTGGGTGCGAACCCCACATAACCCCCCCGGGGTCGCAGGGTACTCGTTAGGAGTTTCCCCGCCTAAAAAAAAAAAAAAAAAAAAAAGGGTGTCAGCTAACTCCGTACCAAGTTTTATAAAAATATCTCCAGCCGTTTAGGCGTTAAGAAGTAACAAACATACACACTCACAAACTTTCGCATTTATAATATTAATATAGTGTGATGTGATAATACCTACTGACTGTGATTTAACTTTGATCAATTGATTCAGAGTTCCGAGTATATATCAATCATAATTTAAAGTATTTTTTTGTCTATGTAATCTTTATCTCTTTTATTTTTCGAAAGTAGGTACTTTACTGACTTTCTTTAAATCTGTTTTCTGAAAACATCAATTCAATAATGGAAACATAACCACCTATTCCCCTATATAGGATGGGATCAAAATTTGCATTTAAAAGGTTTTCGTGGAAATTTTTCACATAACCTTGAAGTAGTAGGCACGTTATTTTGTTTTCATTTTCGAGGCTTGCGTTCTATGCCTACGTTATTGTGCCTCTATTTTAGGCTAAACCGGTATAAGGGTTTGTCGAATTCTTAACAAGGGCTTAACAAAATTTCAAAAAAAAATTTAAATAAAAACAATGCTGATAAAGTTATAATTTTTTTGGCTTATTTACAGACTGTAAACATTATTAACTACGCCTTTTAAAATTATATACTTACCACTAACTAGCTTATGCCCGCGATTTTGTCCGCGTGGGGTAACTTTTCAAATTTTTTTCACCGTTCGAACCTTCCCTAGACAAACATTTCAAAACCAAAATCAGCTCAATTGGCCCAGCCATTCTCGAGTTTTAGCAAGACAAACGAACAGCAATTGATTTTTATATTTATTCTAGTCGACCCGGCAAACTTCGTACCGCCTAACCTATTGGTATTTTGTGCATGTATTTTACTTATAAACCTTCCTCTTGAATCACACTATCTATTAAAAAAAAACCGCATCAAAATCCGTTGCGTAGTTTTAGACAGACGCGGGACGCGACTTTATTTTAAACTATGCATTGACTATGTATTGAATAATGATAGATATAGATTAATAATTCTTTGGTTATTGACCTTAAAAATAAGAACCTACTCTATTATTTTTGACTTTGAATTAATTCATGCCGCGCGAGTTCAGAGAAGGTAGGTATTAATCTAATACTTACTAATAACAAAATTATATTCATTTTCTATTATAAAACTAATAAGAATAAAATTAACTTCGTGAGATTCGTAAACTTCTTACAATTCAATACCAGTTAATTGTTTTAATCGCAGAAAGGCAATAAATTTTAGATTTACACAGTACGGTTGTTAGAAAGTTCAATAAACTGTTATTTAGCTTTTAGTTCTTTATTTGTAATGGTAAAAGACGTTGCAAGGATTCTTTTTCTCTCATTTGTCTGATTCTTTGGTTTTGCACATAAATAATTGGTCGAATATAATTTAAAAACTTCCAAACTAAAGCGTTTAAACAAATCCTGAGTTTTTATTAATTAGATTTATAAAAAATTTAAGCTCTACACAATTTTTTTCTTGTTTTAAATAGGTATACCGTCTCTGTGTATACCGCGGTCATGGCTCATGGACCACAAAAACATTCCACAAATATTTTATCTCGATTCCTTCTCACCTCCGTGACAGAGGAGTCTGTCAGAGACTCAGACAGAGAGACATTGAGATTATCATAAAATACTTATTAACCTCACGATCTTTATAGAATTCCTGAAATTTAAAAACATGTTAACGCGCGTTAAGGCTGCATCCACTAATAGTTTTTATAAATTAGGCTTAGTTAGTGTAAGTTATGTAAAGAAAAGTTTGTGTACAAATTAAAATTTTTACCATACTGACATAATATGATTTATTTTATCTATACCAATATTATAAAGAGGAAAGATTTGTTTGTTAGTTTATTTGTTTGTAACGAATAGGCTCCGGAAATACTGAACCGATTTGAAAAATTCTTTCACTGGTAGGAAGCTAAATGAGGACATACGCAGAGAAACCAGGGTCACCGACATAGCCAAGCGGATAAGCTCGTTGAAGTGGCAATGGGCAGGTCATATAGCCCGCAGAACAGATGGCCGCTGGGGCCGAAAAGTTCTCGAGTGGAGACCACGGATCGGCAAGCGCAGCGTAGGACGTCCACCGACCAGATGGACGGATGATCTGCGCAAGGCTGCGGGTCCACGCTGGATGCAGGCCACCTGCGATCGGTACAGATGGAGAGCCTTGAGGGAGGCCTATGTCCAGCAGTGGACGTTTTACGGCTGAAATGATGATGATGATGAGGAAGCTAAATTAACCCCGAGTGTCATAGGCTATATTAGATTTTCAAAAAAATTAGGGATCCTTACCTAAACTCAAATAATGTAACCCAAGGTGCAATATTTTTTCTGTTGTTTACATATTTTGACAGGTGGTTTGTTGTTGCTGTTTGTTTTTTATTCAGCCATTCTTGGCAGTCAAAAGAACATAGTCTATAGAGCCAAGTCTTTTGTAGCATCTTATATTCTATGGCGTAACGAAGTAAGCCGTGAAAGCTCGTTTTTGATAAAGTTAGTGCGTCATAATCGTTAAATGGTGCAATTCGGTTTCTGCTTACTCGCTTTACCGGAACTTTTATATTATTTGAAGTTAAATAATGTTCATGTTCAAGTAACATGATGCAAGCCTGCACGTCTTACGGTAGGGCCGATTTAGACACGAACAATGAAATGTTTTCGCCTAGTGAAATTAAGTTGCCATTAGTTTAGTTAAGCTATCGACAACAATCCCCTTTGAAGCGAACTCTCTTCACAGAGTTTCACTGGAGCCGCCCTCGCCCCGGACGACAGCCTCTCTCGACAATCTTGTTTGCTTCATTCTGTATGCAAATTAGCCAAAACGTCTTCGCCTTTTATAGTAGATAACTATTTACAATATTCCTTAAATTAATTATTTTATTCGCTTTTGACAGACATGTTTGCTACTGCGCTACAGTAGTGTGTTACAAACTTCTCAATTAAATAAAAGTTTATCAAATTGAACAATTGTAGTTGGGATAATTATTTTAGATTCTTTGTTTACTTCATAGCATTTATTTTTATAATCAAAAATTGCTTATTTTAGTTAAATCAAAATTTCAATAACACTAATACCACATGCCTTGAGTTGTCGCAGGACATGTCGTATGTCGTTATAAATAGGGCTTTATACGAAATTTGAGTTCCGTATGAAAATCAATATATAAAAATCTTCCGTTACTGACTGACTGACAGACTGACAGACAACGCAGAGCCGAAACTACTGGGCGTAGCGGGCTGAAATTTTGCAAGTAGGTTCCTTAGGGAGTGTAGGTGAGCACTAAAAAAGGATTTCCCGAAATTCCAATGGGAACGGAAAAAAAACTGTATTTTTGTGTTTATGAGAAATCTGCGCGAGTGAAACCGCTGGGCAGCCTCTAGTTTTAAATAAGTAAAACATGGAGTAATGAGCGACCCGTGATGGACATACCTAAGTTAATATTTATAAACATAGACATCTAAAACTCAACGAGATATTCAATTATAATGAAAAAAGGATTTCCGAGCGGAGGCGTACGAAGGTGCTCGGGTCGTTGATCTGTAAAAACCTTTCATTTAATTAAAAGGAAACCTATAACTTAAACAATTTCTTTGTCAGTCATCGAGGCCTCTAATAATAAATTAACCAAGAACAATAAAGTAAAACGTGTAATGAAACAGTTAGGTAAGACAAGATTAGAATGAGTACAAGAAATACTGTAGTGCAAAGAGTGTTGATGTGATGTTTGGATATATTTTTTTGAGACCAACTTGACCAACGATCCGTGACATTAAAGCTAAAGCACTAAGTTCACAGTTTGAGACTAAGACGAATAGGGTCTGGATTCTTGGTTTGTTTCACGCTAATTGGCTTTGTGCAGGAGTTCCCGGAAAAGACAGCAGGGAGATCCTATTCATATTCCATATTCCATAGCAATTGCAATTATCACTAATTGCTAGATCCCAGTCGTTGTGGCCGAATACGGCCGAGTCTGAACTATTTAACGTTCATGAGTGGGTTACACAGAACAAGGAAGACTGCTCTCTGTAGGTTACATAGGTATATTATTTGGCTGAGATAATTTACCGGTATTTATGGTTCGTCGTAATGTTATGTTATGATAAGGAATTCCTAGGTTTTAGAAGATGTTAGACTTCTTGCGTGGGTTATCTAGGTGAATTCGCCATAAATAGCTCTTTTATTATAAAGCATGTAATGTCGAGATGAGAATGCGGACTCAGCGTTGGCGTGGCAAGTAGGTTTAGCTGAGACGATATTGCAGATTGCGGAGACGAAGGCTGCGGCGAGGTCGCGAGCTGGGCAAACATCGCCGCCGCCGCTGCCGCGAGCTGAATGCTCTGAATACGTACTTAGCTGTCGTTATCATTATGGTATTCACATTTGCATACTTACAAATGTATTTCCAGTAAGTACTTACTATTTATTCATACCTTTATTATGAAATAAATTATTTCATGAAATAATTTCAGTTAATGTTGTGATCATATTCATAGCACATTACATTACATTTATAGCATAGTATTTTATGAGAAATAAGTCAGCCTGTCAATGTGGTAAAATGTGTGAATTAAGTATTCCATAATTTTGAAAGTTCCGAAAGAAATTAAAAGTAAAAGTATTAAATGCGTCATTAACAATAAGCATGAGCATATTATATATATGTTTAGCAAAAAATCAAATGTCAGCAGTAAGCTATTATGTGGCAAGATACAGCATGCGATTTACACGCAATGGTTCTTAAAGCTCTCAATGTTAAAAAACAAAATAAAATCAATAGTACCATTGCATTGAAGAAATAATTACAAATGTATTTTTGTATGAGACCTTTTACCACTAGTCAGAAATAAAAAATAAAAAAAATCTTTATACAATACACATGTAAATATGTATGACAAACAAGTTTATGACCGACGAAAAAAAAAGGAGGAGGTACTCAATTCGACACGTATATATATTTTTTTTGTTTTTTTTTTTTTTTAACGTATGATCACGCATAACTTTTTACAGAGTAGTCCAATTTTGATAATTCTTTTTTTAATCGACAGGGCATATCTTGAAGTTGGTCCCATAAAAATTTGAAAATAAAATTCCCACCCTAAGAGTGGGAAAATAGGGGTGACTTTTTGGTCGGCGGGTCGATTTATCCACTCACAGGTTGCATTTCTGTGTTACATTATAACTTTTGATACCTACTTACAATATATTTTGAAATTAAATACAATCAGCCGAAATACGTCCACTGCTGGACATAGGCCTCCCCCACAAATCGCCATACCGACCGGTCTTGTAGTCCCTGTAAAACATGTCGTCTGATCACCTTATGCGGTGTGACCACCGAACACCTTGTGGGAGAAGAAAATAATAAAACCCTAAAAGAACTGAAAAGCATAAAATAAAACATTTTATCAAAAAATAAAACCGCCGAAAAAAAACTGAAAAGCATAAAATAATAATCGAATTACTAAGTTCTTAAAGTAATGTAGGGTAAACCAAGTAATTTTGAGTCGGCGCCACAGATTCCTCGTACAAAGATCACTAAATTAGGTAAATTTAAAGAAATAACCAAAATTCGTGCGCTGCCGCGCATCAATCTTTACGTCATTAAAAAAATTTGCTTGTGTGGCGCGCCGACTTAAAATTATTTGGTATACCCTACATTACTTTAAGAACTTAGTAATTCGATTATTATTTTATGTTTTTCAGTTTTTTTTCGGCGGTTTTATTTTTTGATAAAAAGTTTTTTAAACGATATTCTTATCATATCGCATTAAGCGATAAATGTAAAAACGAGAGAAAAAATAACTCTCGATTTCTAAATAAGGAGGAGATAGCTCCGCGTTAAATTCTGGAATATAAAGTATACTAATCTGCGTCCTGAGGGACCGACGTCTTCGCTCGACGAGTGTTCGAGATTGTAATATCTTATCGCCTTATTTGGCAGAGTAATATGATAGCGCTTTGTAAATTTAAATAATAATATTAAAAAAAACAGAATCCCTCTAGATAAAAGCTGTAAGTATCTTAGAGTGCCCGAAATACATACAAATAACATAAACGACCCTCATACTCATAACAATGTTGGCCCCTGCAGGGAATCATACCTGGACCGCTGAAATCACAGTCAACTTTACTTCCTTTTGAATGAAGGAGGTGTTAATGAAATCCGATCACAATCTAAGAATACCCCTGTTAGTTTGTTACCTATACGACTAACAGGGGTATTCTTAGATTGTGATCGTGTAATACGACTTTAGATATATTCTCTACGGACCGGGCAAAGCAGGAAATCATTTTTCACTTGTATAATAATTATAATAACACATCACACTAGAGTCCCTAACTAGGAAGAACCTGTATTTAGGGTGCTCGAAATACACACAGAGAAGAACATTACACCCAGACCGGAAACACATATTCATCATATCAATCGGAAATCGAACTCAAGTGCACGACGCTTACTCAGTCCACATCTCTGCCAACTGAGCCATGGAGCAGATAAATGTATGTAGGTCGTGGATATAAGTGAGCAAACAAAACATTACTAAAGTTAATTCAGTAGGGTATTCAGCATTTTTACTAATGTGTAAATTCACATCTCTAATCAATGTCTGACTACCGAAAATATGTAGGTAAGTTTAAAGCATTCTGCTGTAAGAAAGTTAAATTTTTAAAGTTTGCTTATTCTAAATTGAAAACTTATTTTACGGATGAAACGGCACTCAACGTGGCGCTTAATGGCTCATTCAAGAGTTACGACATTTTAATGATTACACAAAATACACATTGTTATGGTCAGGAATTAGGTTACCAGTGAGATGGGGTTTGGCAAGCGAATTGTGGGTTAATAATATATAGATATGATGATGTGATGTATCACAGACCTGAATACGTATGTCCAGTTAAGCAGTCTTATGATAGAATTAGATTGGGAGGCGAAGCGTGAGTACTAGCCATGATATCCCACTTATATTACTAGGGCACAAATATGAAGTATGTAGATGTGTTCCCTACCTGTATACTTTAACGATCAACATAGCGTCAATTATAATAACGTATTCCTGGAATTGATGACCTCATTGTTTTCTTTATTTTTATTTCAAAGTTGCTGTTCCAGTTATATTATTTATGACTATACAGTCTGGTAACGGTGTCTTGAAACGAAACCATTTTTATTTGAAGTTGGAAACCCTAAAAAAATTACTTCTTTTAACGAAACAGATGATAAATTTTTTGATTTTTTATTTTGTCTAACTTTAGTATTTTATCTAAAGAGAAAATGAATAAAAATTACTAACTCCACATACAAAGTGGCGCCCCCGTTATTTTCTAGATTTTTGTGCCAAACTGTACCTAGGTATACATACATACATATATTACATACATAGACGGTGTTGACGTTGAAAGTAAAATTTTCTTTATTGAAATGAATACGAACTTAACGCAGCTGAAAAAGCTAGTGGAAAAATTGCAATTGATTAAAGACCAATGTGGCTGTTTTTATGAATAGTCAGTTGCATTTTCCACTTATACGTTAAGTTTTTAAACGTTTTACTACTCATGTATTTAAAAAAGTAATTAAGAATATTTATTTTTTAAAGTATAAACAAAATAAAAAAAACCCGAGTCAGATCCCCTCATCAAATATTAAAGAGCTGATCATCTTCAAACGGCTGATAAAGTCATGGTTAACTTACCATATACTTTCAATATCATTAAAGTAACATGGTAGCAAATTCAGAATCGATAGGACATAGATCCCTTCATCAACTAGAAAAGAGCTGATCATCTCAAATGGCTTAACAGATTTCTAAGCTGAGCACAGAGGCTAAGAACACTCGGGAAAAAAATTCTACGACACAAAAAAACTGAACGAAAATCGGTTCAACCCTTTGGGAGCTACGTTAACACAGACAGATACAAAGACAGACAGACCGACAAACAGACCTTCAGATAGACCCGAATCTAATTATATCCCTTTCTTTTTGCGTCGGGGGTTAAAAAAGGATTAAAAAAACATCTAAAACAAGGTTATTTTGCCTCCCTTTAGTTTATTTTACTAGTCTAGTATATGGAGAGTGTCGTGATATCAGTCGTATGTGGAGAGATATCAAACTATCCCAAAAAAAAATGCTTTTTAATAGTAGGAAAAAGTAATATACAATATATATCTATATTACCGTATATCTATCTATATTAAAATATCTTACACATACAATGTGTACTTAAATATAATTTAAGTGTAGCGACTCAAAGCTAACTCACACTTTTATAGTTTTTCCAAGCTTAGCAGTTTTCGCGTAAAATCCCGCTGGCACGCGGAGACTATTACGGCTGCTTTATGGGCGAACTAGCTTTTGCCCGCAGCTTCGCACGCGCTTTTTCATTAAAATCGTTAATTAGAGGTTGATTTACAACTCACGATTTTGGTGACATCATTTCTGATCGCACCCATACCCCCTAAAAATATCTATCTTTATTTCAGTTCCCGTGGCAACTCCATAAATTCATTTCTACACTCCACCATTCAGACACTGAAACTTCTAACATTTCTATTAGCTGGTTGGGTAAAAGTAGTTGGATATACGTACCTACATACCTAATATATGTACCTACTCGAGTAAAAAAAAGTTGAAGATTTTTAGGCGCTTTATGTTTTTGGGAATGTTCCGTTACCATGTGAATTTTGGTTAATTTTTTCTTAATAGAACTGTGAATCTAATTACACCCACTGAAGAACCCGTTCTCCTATTTTTACGTGGAAATAAAAAATATATATACATTGTTTTAATACTAACTAAAGAGTCCCGTTTACGTTCCCGTGGGAATTTAGTATATTTCTTCCTTCCAACACCCTTTTTTTTTTTAGACGGGGAAATTCCTAACGAGTACCCTGCGACCCCGGGAGGAGTCGCAAGGTTATGTGGGGTTCGCACCCACTAAAACCCCGCCGGTGTCCATCTCGGCTGTTTGCAAGGAGGTCACGGGAGATCTCTCGAACTTTGTGTTCAGCTCCGCGACCCCCTTCAGCATTGGCTGAGTATCCTCTTCACGGGGGGACAGGTGGTGGTAGTCCCCCCTGAGCGCGGATGGCTCTTCCTACGCTCGACGACGGAACTGGACACCGCGTTCCGCCGCCCTTCTCGGGGCCGTTATATGACTACACAAGGCCCCCGCCTCGTGCACCCAACGACCCTGGGGTCCCCTCTTAGTTGCCTCTTACGACAGGCAGGGGATACCTCAGTCCTATTCTTCAGCCCGGTACTGCAGGGCGTCCTTCCAACACCCTTACACTTGTAGACCAAATTTCACGTTGGCATACTCAAGGAAATTGATTTTTCATACTAAATAATTAGTCCTGTAACCCTATTCCCATGGGAATTTAGTTGATTCCTTTCTTCAACACCCTTTCATCTACTGAGGAACCTGTACACAAATTTCAAACTCAAGGAAGTCAAGATTTCATTCTCACAAAAAAGTCCCGTTATTCCAGTTCCCGTGGGAATTTTGTTAATTACTTTCTTTCAACATTCCTACATTTACTGAGGAACCTGTACATCCAATTTCACGTCGAAACATTTAAGGATGTCGATTTTGTATTCTCACTAAAAAAGTCCCGTAGTTCCCGTTCCCGTGGGAATTTTGTAAATTCCTTTCTTTCAACACTCTTTCATTCACTGAGGAACCTGTACACCAAGTTTCACGTCGATACACTCAATAATGTCGATTTTTAATACTAACTAAAAAGTCCCGTAATTCCCGTTCCTGAGGGAATTTTGGGAAATCCTTTCTTAGCGGATGCCTACGCCATAACATCTACCTGCATGCCAAATTTCAGCTTAATCCGTCCAGTAGTTTGGGCTGTGCGTTGATAGATCACTATGTCAGTCAGTCAGTCAGTCAGTCAGTCACCTTTGAATTTTATATATATGTCACCGGAAAATAATAAGATTCGCAAGTTTATAAATTTCCTAGGAAATTTATAAACTTTCGTAGGATTCTAAACGAGAGATAAATTGAATTATTTTACGCTCACTTTTTTGCAAATTTATAAATTTTCGGCGCGTCGTAGTAAATTTATAAACTAACGGATATCAATTCGTAAGATTCTAAACGGATCGACCAATCACAGAAGAGCTTTTAATTTTACGCTTTTTGAAATACGGAAAATAACACACTGCTCTCTGATTGGTCGATGTTGACAGTGAAATTGCTTGCGTCCATAGACTTACGTACAATCAGACTTGCCAAACAATTCGATCACACTAAATGTATTTTTACTGGTTCTAAAAACTAGGTAGGTTAAAATATTACCGCTAATGTGCGAAATTCAGTAAAAGTGCACTAACTGGCTGAATCCGTTAGAGTTCGAAATAAAATGTTGTTCTCAACATTAACTAGGTAATCTGCAAAATCCCTACGTAATCTACAGAATAACGACTAAGTTAAGCTCAAAAAAATTTTGACTTAGATTTCAGTTTAACACAGGTAACCGAAGCTCCGCTCGCTTCGCTCGCTACGCTGGTTAAAGATCACAAGCCAAACCTAACCTAACCTACGATTTTGCCCTAGATATGAATTTTCGGTCGGAGTTTTCTGTTTTCCGCACTTTAACGGCGAGACATCCGGTAATATGCACATTATAACTAGTTAAAGTGTGGATACCCCATATTTCACATAAAATTTCGCACATTAACTGACCTAAACAGTTAATGTGCACATTGCCCGGTAAAGTGCACATTAACGTATATCGCAATATAATGGTCCTACCTATAACCTACCTACCTAGTAGGGGGTTCCCTATTTCACTCTACAAAAATAAAACATTTTGGTCATGGCTACCAAAAAACTTTCGTAGCTCTGTGGTAAATTTCAATTCATTATACATGGCGTTTGGTTATTGGTTACTTATTATTTTACGAGTGAGTTTAGTAAGTTTATCAATTTCCGAAAATGTAGGCGTAAAATAATACAATTTATCTCTCGTTTAGAATCCTACGAAAGTTTATAAATTTCCTAGTAAATTTATAAATTTACGGTTTTTGTTATTTTCCGGTGACATATATATAGATAGATATGCACATGCTAACGAGCGAAATAGCCAACTATTCCAAAATTATGAATGTTCGCCGATGTTCTAAAGATTGCAAAGCTCAAACAACAGATTAATTAGGAAATTTTATAGATTTTGGATTCAAGATTTTTAAGAGACAGTTCCCTTAGTACCTACATGTTTGAACTCAGTTTAGTAAAACTCCTACAAAAATAGTGGTAATAAGCCCGCTTGAATACGCAAAAATGTTAGAACGTGACCTAAATATAATTACTCGGTTAAGTTAAATATAATTAATCAAAGTTGGTAAGCCTTTCAACTGTTTTTGAAATTAGATACGTACGACAGAAGAGACGAATTTTATTTACAAGGTTTCGCGTTATTGCTTGCCTTTTAGCTACGCGTTACATATTACTTTTAGGCTTCGTAGCTACGCGGCTACGTAGCTACGCGCTACGCGGCCGCCGCCGCCGGCATCGTTACTCAGACAAACTTTATGGATCTGTCAAATACACGCCCGAGCGGAGTGAACATGATATTTGCTTTTAAGACAGTATACGACAAATAAATCAGACGAACGGATGAACAGAGATAGAGCTTCGATATTGCATACTGAGGGAAAGGGACAGTCATATGTCAGTCGCTCACATCGGTTACCACATTTTATTGGAAAAACTAACAAATATTGAATATCGTTTTAATTATTACTTTTAAATCAAATCTGGTGTTTTATTATTTATTATTATTTTTTGTAAATACTTGTATATAAATGTTAATTTTAGTTGTAATTTCCTTTTAAATAAATCTGAATTACCAGAATTTAATTTTGTTTATTATCATTATTCCTATGTAGTTTCAACAAAAACTAGTAAGTAATTTCGAAGAACTAGCTATTCCCGTTTTTTGGATTGGTTATCTTTGGCGAAATAATGTATCGAGGTTTTTTGATAAAACTTTGTTTTATCCTCAAAAAAGTTATATTACAATTCCAGATCTTTTACCCCCCATATATTAAAAGAATTACTTGATTTAAATACTTGATAAAAACCTTCAAAACTCATATAGCGTCTTAACCCAGTGGGCTGAGATAGAGCAAAATGTTGAAGAGCTTGTCTCCAGGAGTCTAATGCGTTTAGTAACGATTAGTAATAGGGAGCGTTCTGTGGTATAGACATCAATCCCAGACATAGTTTATATTGATTATAAACGTTTTATTCTCATCAGGTTTTTTTAGTTAAATTAAATTAATCACTATTACAGTACAGTGATAGAAATCTAAAGTTTAGCTTATAATCAACTTCATTGTATTATGTTATGTTACTAATGATTTTATCCTAAACCATTGCTTGTCACAAGGTTTCTGCTAAAATACTTGAGATGATTTCTCAGCTAACTCTGCGCGCGGTCAAAATATGAACCAATTACTAATCAGTGCGGTTTCCTTTCTCTGAGTAATCAGTCAGTCTTCTTCTAGTTATTTATCTATGTCAGTCAAATACAATTTGTTTTGAATGGCGGATGAAGTAAGCGTAGCGTTTCCCCCTCAGAGAAAGGAAACCGCCGGTTTCCCCACCTCACTGGGTGAAGTACGTCAAGCACGTTTACAGTGGCGCCCCCAGTCGCGCGCAGACTTAGCTGGCTGGCGCGGACAAAATTAAAGATATAACTCCATACTTACTTTAATGATCGGCCGTCAGTAGATGACTTGAGACTACATGCATAAATGGTCCAGGCTGGTCCTGGCTTTTCTTTAACTAAAAGTATTTGTGTTCAAAAAGTATCTGAGTGAAGATATATAAAAGTAATGGAAATTTAACTCGGTGTTGCGTCAAGAGCTTATTCTTATAAAATTAAGTGCAAAGCTCTCAAGCTGAAGGTGGCAATCATATTACATGTATTCTAGGGATGCTTGAAAATAACTGAAATAATGTTTAAAAGGTAAGAAACTTTTTATTAGGCTAGGTTCACGCTAGGCTGAAAAATAGTAGATCCACAAACGTGAGTTCTTGGTGTCGTGATTACTGTATAATGAGATTTTCACATTTAATTAAAAGGTTGCTTGTCAAATGTACCTATTAAATATGATTCATATACCTAATTTTATACCAATATTTACAAGTTCATGAATTATTTAGGTATGAGCAAGTTTATAGGCCATCTTAAGGGCTTTTTTTTCACGCATTCATATGTATTTATACGCAAGAATTAATTTTTAGTACGGGGACGTGTGAAGTACACATTGAAGATAAAAACTTTAAAAAAAAAAAATAAACCGCCGAAAAAACTGAAAAGCATTAAATAATAGGGAAACATTTTCTATTAGGCCTTAATTTACTCACTTCTTAAAGTAATATTGGATTACCAAGAAATTTTAAGTCGGCGCCACACCACACAAGCAAATTCATTATCTATGTAAAGCGCGATGCGCAGCGGCATACGTTTTTCGGTTATTTCTTTGAATTTCAGGTAATTTAGTGATCTTTATTCGTTGATTCTGTGGCACCGACTCAAAATTTCGTGGTAATCCAAAATTACTTTAAGAAGTAAGTAAATTAAGGCCTAATAGAAAATGTTTCCCTATTATTTAATGCTTTTCAGTTTTTTCGGCGGTTTAATTTTTTTTTTTAAGTTTTAATTTTTTGATTTTCAGTTTTTTTTGGGCTAATTTTTTTGACCCCAGCTAATCACCCTTCACAGGGTGGTCGCACCCCACAAGATGGCCACACAACCTGGTGAAGGTTGAGGGACTAACAGGATGAAGTTCGATCACGACCGGACCGGTGAGGCGATTTGTGAGGGAGGCCTATGTCCAGCAGTGGACGTCTTTCGGCTGATTTTATTTCATTTCCAAGGATATTGTAGGTAAGTATCAAAAGTTATAATGTAACACGGAAATGCAACCTGTGAGTGGATAAATCCACCCTTAGGGTGGGAATTTTATTTCCAAATTTTTATGGGACCAACTTCAAGGTATATATACCCTGTCGATTAAAAAAAGAATTATTAAAATCGGTCCACACAGTTAAAAGTTATGCGTGATCATACATAAAAATATATACGCGACGAATTGAGAACCTCCTCCTTTTTGTTTTTTCGTCGGTTAAAAAAACCCTGGTGATTCCCTTACAAAATTCAAAGTATCCTCTAAAAACAATAACAGAAAGCAATTTTGGAAATAAAATGCCAACCGTATGAAAGTCTAAAGTTGCTGTTGTATGGGGACAGGGAACCAGTCAGTGATATTTTCACTTGCTTGCTTCACTCCGATCGCCGACTGGCGCTGTGATCGCTGACTCACGCATTTACAAGACCTCACATCCAAACCGTCGCCAATTTCCTAATATTCTTTTTACTTATCGCCATTTTCAGAAATCAGTTTTAAAAAAATAGCGATGTTGTCACAGTATTATTGATAATCTTTATACAGCAAATCAATGTTCACAAAGTCGCTTCACAGCTGAAATCCTCGTTTGTTTTATTGGAAGAGAGAAAGTATTCCGTATTGAATATAAAACAGACGAAAAACGCTTCTAGGACACAGATGGAATTTAAGATTAGCATCAATAAGCTCCAGAATAAGGGAACATAAAATACTTTCATGCCTGAGTACTTACATTGAATAAAAGCCTCCATTTTTATATCTACTATGGTAAACTAAATATACATACATATTCTTACCTACTACTTACTATTTGTTACTACGTTTTTTTATTCTAAGTATATCAACTTCAGGTCTTGGTGAACTAATTGAGAGAAAATCTGTTTATGGGTATTTCTCACAAAAAATATTCTTCATCTAAGATCGCTGTCCATGATTTTTTTTTAGAATTTGATTATTTTGATAAGTTTATCGTATACAAGAACAAAAAGTTATAGTTTTCATGATGGAGGGACTCTTTTTTACCCAATAGTTTCTCTGCAAATCGCTTTTGAAAAAATTAGGACAGCGATCTTATATTCACTGCCAGCGATCTTAGAACACCTCATACAACTGAATTAAAAACATGTTGCACATAATATTTTATTGTAAAAAATTATTATTTTATTTCAAGAAATAATAATAGGATTCTTGGCACAGTTTTAACAAGCTTGCATCTACAGATTAAGATTAAAGAAACATAAAAAAACTCCATCGCTTCTTGTTTAGATTTAATTTTGTAATATTATATGTAAAAGTAACGTTATCCTTGGTTCTTTGGATGAACCTACTATTTCTATGGAATATTCAAACATCTAATCAACATGCCGTAAACCATGTACCTGGTCTATGGTCCTGAAGCCTTTACGGAAACCGGCTTGTTTGGGTGGCTGAAAGTCATCAATCCTGCGCACAATACGATTTCAAATGACTCTCAAGAACAGTTTGTAAACATGGCTAAAAAATGAGATCGGCGTGTAATTTTTCAGCAAGGTTTTATCATCCTTTTGGAAGAACAATACTACTACTTTTCTTTTCCGTGCTTCTGGAGTTTTCAAATCTCTGATACTTAAGAGGCATAGCACAGCTAAAGTAGCAAGCAAAAAGAGTAAATATCTTCTAAACTGAGGCAAGTATCAAAAAAGTGAAACAGTATTCCCCTAGATAATTTAGCCTAGTATTTTTAGAGCAATGGTGGTTAAAAACCATAGAAAGCTACAAAGTGTTGCTAAAAATGACCACTTTTGGCAACAATCTGTAGATTTCCTTGGTATTAAACCTAAAAGCTATACAACAGTGCCTTTAAAATACTAGGCTACATTATCTGGGGTTCTGGTCAGATAAACCTCCACGTGGTGCACCCTGGGCAACACTAATCGATGACACTTTTCGTTTACCGTTTGGTGTGATCGCTCGGTGGCTAATAATATGGCGAGAGTGGCGCTCCACATGCTCTCTGCTTTATCAGAGAGCATATCGTGTGAGTCGATAAGGAGAGCGGGGCTTGGTACCCCCACCACGGCGTACTCCTCGGCTCCATGGGGGGGTTAAAAAGCCCTGCTAAACGAGGAGAAAGAAGAAGGAAGTAATTAAAGAGGAAGATGGAAAGATGGCGAAGAGGTGGATTACGGGACTTAGGGGCTCCCCCAATGGCACGTCCATGTGGAGATTTATGGCTCGGCTGATTAGAAACCCTGCGTTATTAGATGCTCCTGCTCACGGTTGGCTTGATGACTAAGTCGCCTACCGTTGGGATCACAGGTCTATCCGGCTGATTCGAACGCGCAGGGGAGTAGATGCCGGGCTGTCATTCCTCCCCGCTTTGCGGTCGGCTTGATGTCGCCATCGCTGACAGCAATGGGCGTACCAATGAGGCGCTTACAAGCCCCATAGGAGAGGGTGTCAGTGTTAGGACACTGCCACGCGCAATCGCTGGGTGCTGTGGCCAAGATAGAATGGCTGTAGCACCTGGCGGTCGAGGAGGAAGTAGCAGGGTCTTTCAACTGCCACCACGGTGTCAACGCTCCGCAGTGGCCCCCCAGTAACAAGCTCTGCTCATATAACAAACCTGGGAAGGATGACGGAACGCAGTGTCCAGTTCCGTCGTTCAGCGTTGGGAGAGCCATCCACGCTCTGGGGGGACTACCATCTTGGCCCCCCGTGAAGAGGCTTAATAGCCGATGCTGGAGGAGGTAGCAGAGTTGCACATAAAGATCAAAGATCTGCCGTGACCCCCTTGCCAACAGCCGACGAGGACACCGGCTGTGTTTTAGTGGATGCGAACCCCACATTATCCTGCGGCTCTCCCCAGGGCTGCAGGGTACTCGTCAAGAGTTTCCCCGCCTACGAAGGCTTCATCATCTAGTGGAATATTCGATATTTGCCTTTGTTTTGAATATATTAAATATTTTCGCGGGTGGCGGTACTTTACCTGTGCTATGCCTCTAAACGGAATTACCTACTGTAGGTGTTGGCCCTAAGGATCGGTTTTCTACCCGCCTTCAGAAGTTCACCTGTGGTTGAACTGATGATACCCTTGATCAGAAACATACCTACACTACATAGTAAAGAAGAATTCTAGAAAAAAATAGAAACAGTGAAATTGAAAAGTAAATTACAAGATCGCTGTCATTGACTATAAGATCGCTGTCCTTAGGACAGCGATCTCAGAAATGACAGCGATCTTATGGACAGCGATCTTAGCAATTAAAAAAAAATGTGGATTATTTATAGGAAATAAAAGGTCTAGCAAGTAAATAATACTACAATAGTATGAAAAACACATATTATTTCATTATAATCTAATTAAAACAATGATATAATGGCTTGATTTTTTTCTATGCTACAGAACAGATTTTTAAGAAAGCGTGACCAAGCGTAACCTCGCTCAAACATAACGTGATTGAGTCGAAACGAAGCATCTCAGTACATGTGTCACTACTGTGACTTACTCAGCATCACTAAGGGTTCACAGCACTGACACTACAAAACTTAAAACCCATTGGTTAGCGAGTTATGTAAGAAGAACTGCGCGGTAGTTCAAAAAGTACTAAACTTCGGACGCTCGTATTAGTTGAATAATATCTTTAATAGATAATTAAATTAAGTTATCATATTTTTTTTAATGTTAAACAACGTATCAACCATCGATAAAAATAAAGTTTTTAGTTCAGTCTCTTATAGTTAGAAAGTTATAACATCATTTTGAGCGCTGGTCGGAGTCCGGACGCACCGCTGACGGCCGATTTTAGGTGAAAAAAATTTTTTTTTCCACGTTTCCTAAATCCAATTTATTACTAACTGTTTAGGTCTAGGTCCTTTTTTGGATAAATAATAACATATTAAAAACTCAGGCTCATAGATTCTTCAATCTCGCAGTTTCACGTCCGGACGCATGTTTTTGAAGGTCTAAATATTCACCCTTATTTTAAAAGTTCATGAAACTAGGTTGCTTTATCTTGTGTCGGTGCAGATAAATGTTTAATCTGAAGCAAAAAAAACTAGAAAGAGAACTAGCTAGTGGCCATACAAAGGTGGCCTCTGGGTCCATTATCTACTCGAGGAGTCCATTAACTAATGGCCACGCTGATGGCGCTTTAAGTAAACATTGGTTGCTCGACTCAACCTCTGAATTTGCCTGCACTCTTAAATAACGTTTTTTACGTAGAAAAAAATGATTTCCTAACCAAAGGATCAAATTAATTGGCGGGATGAAATTGGATTTTATAATGTTATTCTACTTTTAAGCAAAAGCTGCTGATGATATCAATATATATAAAACTCTTCCGTTACTGACTGACTGACTGACTGACTGACTGACAGACAACGCAGAGCCGAAACTACTGGGCGTAAAAAGCTGAAAATTGGCACGTGGGTTCCCTGGAGAGTGTAGGTGAGCACTAAGAAGGGATTTCCCAAAATTCCCACGGGAACGGGAAAATACGGGTTTTTTTGTGTTTATGAGAAATCTGCGCGGGAAAAACCGCGGGGCAGCCTCTAGTCAGACTATAAAAGTTAAACAATGCCCATTTTTATTACAAAACCGTTAATATGTTGCACTAGTCTATCCGGCAAACTTCGTATCGCCAACCTTTTACTACGTTGTGCATGTATTATACGCATGAACCTTCCTCTTGTTACTCTATCTATTAAAAAATCCGCATAAAGATCTGTTGCATGGTTTTCAGATTTAAGCATACATAGGGACGCAGAGGCGGAAAGCGACTTTGGTGTATACTATGTATTGAAGAGTTAAAGAGGTTAGGGTGAACAGGTTGAAGTGCTGAGTACTGTACTTTACAGTTTATAATGGAGAAGCAAACTTCGATTAGACTCTCTTGAGTGCTGCTTAGTATCAGAAGGTCCTACAGTGTGAACTTTACTAAATGTCAAGAGCGTCGTCCGAGTGGAACGGGGAAGACAACTTTCCTAACAATTTACAGGAAATGAAAGAAGTTTCGCTGCAGATTACATTACATATGCGGAGTCAGTAAACTAAGCTAGTGTGATGCGCTTCATGAATTTTAATTACCTGACCTACCCAATACCTTTTATACCCTCCTACCATGCAGCGAAGTTTAAACAGGAACTTGAATGAAGTTCATTTCTTACCCTACTATTCATAAAAAGTTAAAAAGCATTTTAGTTTTTTGACGTTTGTCAATTTAGACTGGATGTCTCGTATTTACCATACATACACTTAACAGATAAGTAGACCTCCAGTGAAGAGCTATTGTATCTTAATAAATAATACGGTTTATTTTATATGCAGTACTTAACCCTAAGTTATACGAGTTTCACAGAACTCGTTAAGTTTGTATGTATAGTCTATAGGTATGTACTTCAGAAATAACAAAATATGCATTAATATTATTAAGAAGTCAACTGTTTGTGTTTTTACGTAAATTCAAGGCATAACAGCACTTAAGCTATTTACTTCCATATACCCCACTGTGTGTTACTCAGTGTAGGTCTAATGGGCTGTGAAGGTCAAAAATAATGTTGGTAAATAGTTATATCATTCAATTACGCACGAAACAAAAGTAAAAATCCAATGGTAAAGATTAAATAGCTTATTCTGAGAGTTTTCCACAAGTGTGTTATTTAAAGGAGGGATTTAGTTATTAATACCCAATAAATATACATATATATAAAAATACTTTAGGATAGCTCGTTTAATTTTTTAACTACTTGGCAAAAAACTGTAGAAATATAGTAGGTAGTTTTTTTTTTGTGCAAAATGAAACAAAATTAGATCTGTTTCAAAATGAAGTACGCTAGCCCTAGCGCTAGCTATGAGCTTTAATGAAAACGTCAGTCAAAATATTTTTTTAAATTTTGTAAAAAAAAAAGTAAGCACTTAGACTTACAAGCTACCTACTCGTAGACTAAGTTAATATTTCTTTGTCGGTAAAATGGGAAAGTCAGCTGCAGGCGAGGTTTTACCCAAACAATTCTTCACTAGATTTAGGCCACAGATTTACTCGCGCACGCCGCCGCCGCTCCGCTTGGAACAAAATATGCCCTGTGACAGCAAGATTACGACCACTTTAGATTTCAGTAGAGTTTAGTTAACTCCAACAACAATTCTTGGAGCACCTATATTATTACGAAATTTCTTTTAAATTTTATTGTTTTTCTTTCCCTTTTTTTGTAAATATGTAATGTATGTAACTGTAAATATTGATGAAAAGTTGTAAATAAATATAATAATTATAAAAAATAATACGAATCCATTTGCAAGGAAAGTAGTTAAATGAAATCCAAGAAAGAATGCTCGTTGTATTATCGGAAGCGATATAAACGAATAGCCGAATATCACAACATACACAAAGAGTACAGTTTTTTTTTAATTAGAATTAGTTCACATCCGCAAAATAGTACGTAAACATATTATATCTTCCTATATGATTTGAGTGTAAAGTAAAAAGTGTTAATACATGAAACAGTGATTTTGTTTTGTAATATGTCTTATTCATAAGTGTTGCAGAGGCATTTCTTCATGGTTACTTACTGACTTACTAAAACTGAAAATAAACTGAATATTTTAAATACATACATGACATACAAAACCAGTTTGTCTATTTTTTTTTGTTTTTTACAAAGACAAACAAGCGATACAAGATCTTTTTAAGAAACAATTCTAACAAATAGCAAATGTGTACTACAGATCGTCCTAAATGCTGTCTGTCAACACAAAAAACCCAGCTCATGCTGTCAGATGTGAAGACGGTCGCCGAAACAATTTAAGCATCATTGCCTCGGAAAAGATCCTGGTGGTCGGAAATCAGCAGGGGGAATAAGTAATAAAAATATACTTATTCTATTACATTTTTTTTATTCCCAATGACGCTCTTCGTAATATAGAAGTATATTTACCTATGTATAAGGTAGGTAAGTATAAAAAATAAAGGTTCAATAGAACATTTGTAATGTATTAATTTTCCTTCAAATGCTCTTACATACATAAATGAACCTAGCTATTGTAGTAACACACGTCATGCTGGAGCATCCTCCGCAGCAGGCAACAGGTATCCCTACCCGATTTGATTGATGGAGGGTATCAATAGAAGCCTCAATTTATCACGACGACACTTCGATGAAATTAAGCCAGCTACGGTTCAATGACCGAGCTGTCTCTTATTTCTTACATTTTGATACGTGCTAAGTTTAGGCCGCGGGGTCGTTCCTTCGGGGAGTCAATATAGGTAGGTAAAAAATAAATTACGGCCCACATCAGACAGGCTATCACTTTCTTTCATGAATTGATACTAAAAACGTCTTTAAATAACAGAGCAATAAAAGAGAATTTAATTATGAATATAAATTGATTAGAAGGAAAATTTTGTTGACTAATTCTAATTTATGTTTGTTTAGAAAATCATTTTGGATCAGAACTTATTATCCAGTTTAGCTCTAACCTGTTTATGAACTTAGCTTGATGAGGGTTTCTGTCAGAAACAACTTCAGCTTTTAGATACCTTCTAATTGAGGTTAAACCTTAAGTATTTTTTATTTTTTTGGTAGGTACTGTAGTTTTATTTAAAATAATAAATAGGAAACAGGCGATCTTACTTTATTGTAACTAAAATAATCTCGATAATATAGGTAACACCGGTGGCTGGAAAACCAAAAACTGATTTTTTTTTTTTAATTTTCTATGCTTTGGATCGTCTAATAAATAAAACCCGTAAGGATCAATAGTTGCTAGAGTGTCGATTCACCCGGGTAACTATAGGGCAGTTTGAGAAGTGCTTGGCTGAGCCCAAGCTGGCGTCTTTCTACCTACCCTTCAGTCGTCACAGTTGACCGCCCGCCATCCGCCATGAGCCCGCATTTATATTGAATTCGTTTAATTAAAGAACGTTATATTTTTATACCAACGGTATATTTTTCTAATTTGCCGCATGATAGGATGGATAACTTTTAAACAAAATTAATATTTAAATAAGTTTAGTTTTTCGTGAACTCACACGACGCAATGCAATAAATATTATATCTTTTACTAAAATATAATATGTTCGTAACAAAAATTTATAACAAACTTACTAGCTGTTGCGATTTTATACCGAAAAATTAAAATTGTCGATTTACTAACTTCCCCTCCATTTTTACATATTTTCTTACCTTTTTAACCTTTCCTGGCTGTTCTCGAGTTTTAGCGAGACTAATAAATCACGATTAATTTTTATATAAGTCGTAGGAAGATTTGATAATTCGGTTTTTTGCAAAAAAAACTAGGGATTTTGCGAAAACCCGGATAATTTGATATTAGGATCATTTTTTTTCAATCATCCTGTCAAAAAGCATTTTTTTTGCAAAAAACCTAGTATAATTGAAAAATGTGAAACCTTTCTTAACTCTGATTGGCTAGAGTATATTGCTTGCTGTCGAACTCTTATTCTGATTGGTTTTCCCAAGTAGCAACCGATAGATTTAACTGAGTATTGAAGATTTCTTGAAGGCAACATGACTAATTCCAGCTATTGCCTTGGCCAAAACTATTATGTCCCTCAAGATATCCCTAAGACTTGCTTGGAGGGTCAGTTAAGAAAAAGTGGGCACGGTATTTAGGAGAATATGAAGGGGGAGTTAATACTACTGCTAAATCATACTTTAACCTTACTTAAGCAATTGGGATTTAATACTACTGCTAAATCATACTTTAACCTTACTTAAGCAATTGGAATTCCTATTGTAACTGGAAATGTTACAATAGGAATTACACAAGGGTCCTCTCTTGGAAATACCCTATTTCTGGTCTTTGTCAATGACATTGAACAGGCCGTTACTGATGGAACAGTTGCTTTGTTTGCAGATGACACAACGGTTATAATGAGTGCTCCTTCGTACGAAGAATTAAATGATAAGATCAATAAAACATTTACACAACTGGATAAATGGTATTCAACAAATGGGTTAATCCTTAATCCTTCAAAATCTAATCTTATTATCTTTAGCCCTAGAGTTACACGACCACCGCCACCATGCCTGATTAGCCCTGTCCCTCTAGCCCAAACGTGCAAGTTCCTAGGTCTCACACTGGACTCTAATTTAAATTGGAAACAACATGTTGATATACTGTGCGATAAATTAGGAAGTGCCGCATATGCGCTGCGAAAATTAAAACCGCTCGTTTCCAGTTCAGTGCTTAGGCAAGCTTACTTTGCGCACTTTCATTCCATATTGTCTTACGGTGTCATATTATGGGGTAATTCGACAGACTCAAATCGTGCATTTAAAATGCAAAAACGCGCCATTAGAACTTTAGAGGGTATACCTAGTCGCGAATCATGTAGATCGCTTTTTAAAAAGTATCGAGTAATGACCCTTTACTCAGTATATCTTTACGAGATCATTACTTATGTCAGAAAAAATATAGGTACATTCCGACGACGTGAGTGCGGCGGGCGGGCGCTGCGGGGAGCGGGGAGCCTGGCCGCAGTGCCTCGTCGCACGGTGTTTGCTACGCACAACCCGCGCGTCATCGGGCCACACTATTATGAGCATCTGCCTACTGAGCTGAAGGAGGAAATCAATGACGAAGCGTTTTGTCGCCGACTGAAAAAACTTTTGTTGGAACATGAATATTATTGTATAGATGACTTTTTAAACTATAAATTTGTTTGACATTGGATATTATTTGTGTAATTTGAGTATTCGACAGTTACAATATGTAATTCAAGTAAATTGAAATTATTATTTAGTATTTGACATTTTATATACAATTATACATTTAAAAATTTTGACATTGTTTACATAGTACTTAAATAATTAAGTAACTACTTATTATTTTTATATAATTTTTGTACAATATTTTGACGATCACATTATACTTTGACATTTTATTATACAACTTTGTATGTAATATGAATATGATAGTGTGAAATAAATGAATCTAATCTAATCTAATCTAATAGGGTTTTCCACATTCCTTAACTAAGGTTTCGCGATATCTTGAAGTTTAAGTTAAGGCAGTAAAATAGATTTAAATGCAAAATTTAAACTGTTTTATAATCTAAATCACTAAGGCAATTTTTGCCAAGCGAAGAAAAATTTAAAACGTTTTCAATTTAAGTAATCATAATAAAGAAAATATGGTGAACATTTTATGCTACAACACAAGAACTTTACTTAGTGTTAAGAATTTGTAAACTATAAGTAAATATGACAATTAGAAATCCGTTTTATTTCGTCGTAAGCATTAAAAATCTTAAACGCATGATCATTTATCGTGTAAAATCGATAGAAAGAGCCATAAAACAAACGGGCTCTCGAGATAGCTTGAAATAACAAAAAAATAAAGAATAATTGTATATGGAATAAAAATAAAGTTATCATTTATGTCATTAATATTACCTTTTCTCATAACGTAATCACTTATTTCTTCAGTAAAAACTATTACACTAGTCACATTTAACTGAAATCCACACTTTTTTCACGATATCACTTCGATTTTGTTTTGTTGTTTTGTTTTCTAAAATTTCAAAATGGCGTATAATCTTGTTTTACTTGACGAAATCTGAATTTAGAAAAGTAAGGATTCAAAAGGGTAGTTGAGTATCAATTAAATCAAAGATTAATAAGTTCGATTTGAAAAAATGCTATTTTAGAAAAGTTTTACTCAAAAACGATTTCCTCAAATCTCACTTAATACATAATCGTTTTACTAAATCAAACGTAAGTAACATTTAAATCTCACAGTATTAAGTGATCCTTTAGTTTGATTAAGTAAATCCTCAACGATTTAAGTGATACTTCCGATTGATTTCATGAATACTATTCTGATTTAATTGATCCTTTACTTTGATTTCTTAAATCAAGATTTCTTATCGCCGCCTCCGTGCTTGAATGTTCAACTTACATTTGTACACTGTTCAGGAGAAGGTTTTTTTACTTATTATCAAACGAGATGTTTAGTTTCAGGAATGATAAATGCAAATTTATAGTTTTTAGTCTAATATATGGAATTGCCAATAAATTTGTTTACGATGCTGTGATTTTACGTATTTTATCATACTTTTAAAATGGAGGTTGAACAAAACTGCGAATAGAAATGTTCGTTCATGGAAATACAACACTCCTGCCATGGAGATAGCACAGTGTTCCTTAAAATTGTTGCGTGCTTGTTTGTCCAACCTCCTAATACCATATACAGGATGATTAAATTACTTCGTAAAAAAATTTGTTTTTAGATGATAAAAGGTATAAGAAATTAAAATAAAGAAATAAAAAAATAAAAAAAAATTAGACTCAAGTAATAATAACATAAACATAACGAAATGATAAAATATACCTACTTAATTATTGTTAAAAATTTGGTTGTTGTGTTGAACCATTGTGAAAAACAGACAAAAGGACTATCAAACAGAATTAACATAATAATATACTTAATTCTCAACCGTTTTATTACAAAGTGAATTTATTAACATCCTTTTTTTTTTTTTTAGGCGGGGAAACTCCTAACGAGTACCCTGCGACCCCGGGGGGAGTCGCAGGGTTATGTGGGGTTCGCACCCACTAAAACCCCGCCGGTGTCCTCCTCGGCTGTTAGCAAGGGGGTCACGGGAGATCTTTCGATCGTTATGTTCAACTCCGCGACCCCCTCCAGCATCGGCTGTGAAGCCTCTTCGCGGGGGGACAGGTGGTAGTAGTCCCCCCCTGAGCGCGGATGGCTCTTCCTACGCCCGACGACGGAACTGGACACCTCGTTCCGTCGTCCTTCTCGGGGCCGTTATATGACTACACGAGGCCCCCGCCTCGTGCACCCAACGACCCCGGGGTCCTGCAGCGGTGCTGAAGGGCGGATTGGGGGGCTTGTCGGCCCCGACACGGTGTACGGTTGATCCCCGTGGTGGGACCGAGGCCCCGCCCGCTCTCCTCCTCGACCGCCCCATCCGGCAGTCGAGCAGGAGCAGGGCTTGTCACTCCCCCCATGGCACCTAGAAAGTTAATGCCATAGTGGAAGTCTCAAGACCCCGCTCCTTCCTCCTCGACCGCCAGGTGCTGCTAGCCGTTCCACCATGGCCGCAGCACCCAGCGATCGTGTGTGACAGTGCCCTAGGTAGGACACTGCCACCCTCTCCTACGGGGCATTGTGAGCGCCCCATCGGCACGCCCATTGCGGCAGCGACGGCGACATCAAGCCGACCGCAAAGCGTGGAGAAGTGATAGCCCGGCATCTACTCCCCTGCGTCTTCAGATCAGCCGGGTGGATCTGTGATCCCAACGGTCGGCGACGTAGTCATCAAGCCGACCGAGGGCAGGCCATTCCCGGCATTTACTAGCGCAGAGTTTCTCATCAGCCGAGCCATCAATCTCCACGTGGGCGCGCCATTGGGGAGCTCCCAACTCCCGCACCCTTCACGCCGCCATCTCCACTTCTCTCTTCCTAACTTCTTCCTCCCCTCTTCTGCCTCCTCGTTCAGCAGGGCTTGTTAGTCCCCCCACGGCGCCGAGGAGTACGCCGTGGTGGAAGTGCCACTCCCGGCAGATTATCAGCCACCGGACGATCACACCAAACGGGAAACGAAAAGTGTGATCGTCCGCTGTTGCCCGGGGTGCACCGCGTGGAGGTTATCTGACTAGCACCCCATTTATTAACATCCTGTATCAGTACGTTTAAGTTTCTATTCGGAAATGAACATTATTAAAAAGTACTTATTGCTCGAAAGTCGCCAAAGTACGCCTTTTGCTTGTTTTGAAATTGGTACTCGCCATCCTGCTGCAGCTTTTAACGTTACTCGCAGTTAGTTTTCTTAGTTTTGAACACAATAAAACTAATTTATTAGGTTTTTGCAAGCAAACTAAAGGAGCAACCAAGTTCATCACAGAAAAAACAAAATGGCCGGGTAGCGTGACGTACTGTGCTGTGATTGGTCGGTGGGCTGGAGTTTGAACACTCAAGCACGCAACAAATATTTCGATGCGGGACTTTGGGTAATGCTGTGGAGGTTGGCTAAACAAGCACGGAATTTTTGTTACGATGATGTGGGCTTCAAAATTTAAAACGTGAAAAGCCTTTTTTTACTTGACCTTCTGGACCTAAATTACATCGTTAACAATCCTGCATCAAAAAGTCATTTTCGAGCAAAATGGAGTTTGAACACTTAAGCACGGAGCCGACGAAATCTCACAGTATTAAGTGATCCTTTAGTTTGATTAAGTAAATCCTCAACGATTTAAGTGATACTTCCAATTGATTTCATGAATACTATTCTGATTTATTTGATCCTTTACTTTGATTTCTTAAATCAAGATTTCTTTGTTTTGCAACAGAGTTAGTTTTTCTAATACCAAGTGTAAGTGTTGAAAGTGATAGACGTATGCAATATTATTAGACACATAAATTAGATGTTTATGTACAATTGTGTTTATCAGAACGCATTACAAGGTTGTTCAAACGTATTAATATGATCTATGTTTGTGGCTGGCATGTTAGCGATTCGGGTAGGAAGTGACGTGACTTGGCTATGTCTATATGGCAGAATTTAAAAGGATAATTTCGAATTCAAGCTTTTGTAAGTATTCATCACTTCCGCTTATAGTTCCTTTCGCAAAATGACTTTTTTTTATAGTGTCCCTTTTGTACATGTAAACTTGAGCTAGTGGAGAAATGGTCATTTTTCGAACGGGTCATTTTGCGAAAAGCACATTTTGCGAAAAGGACGTTTTGAGAATTCTTTAAAAGCGTTATGGTTTTCAAAGAAAGTTATTATGTTTTTTTTGGTGTTTTAGCAATAAAGTGCATTTAAACAACAGCAGAGCTTGCATATAAAGTCAAGTGTGTGTGGCAAGTATTTCTATCAGACCATTCTGCTCACACTTGTGGCAAAACAAAAACTGTTGTAAAAATTTATTTCACTGCCTTTTGCTGCTTTTTAAGAACCACAAAAGTACATACCATAAGAAAATCAGCAATGGTTTTCAATGCTGTCATATCATCGAGTTATCATATTTTGTTTAGCTAAGAAAGCTGTGTTAGAGCTAGTTCGGAAAATATATATAAACTACCTGCATTGGCAACCTAATACTTTTAACTTATTTAAGTGTATCAAATACTTATTCAAAGACTAATCATACAAAATGTATTATGCTAAACGAGTCCGTGACCGTAACTACCTACCTACTTTGCTTCGATTAAGAGTGAAAGGCCCTACAATTTAGACCCATAATGCACCGTTCGCAAATATTTCTTCGAAACTGTCTACAAAAAATAAAAGCAAAAGGGACATTACGACAAAGGTTTTTTCGATGTGGTACTTTTTGAGAAAGGGTCATTTTGGGAAAATACAATTTTAGAAAGGGACATTATGTAAAAGGAAAATTATGGGAAAGGGACATTTCTGTGTTAAAGGTTATTTTTTTATTTTTCAACGTATTTGCTAATTTAATTTTTCTCCATCTTGTACAAACCGTCCCTCTAAATCAATTATTACTTATAAAATAATAATTAATACAAAATTTATTTGTGTTTTGCCTAGCAAAAACTGATTTGAGGACAAACGTCTTAATATGGCTTTTAGTTTGGATAGCAAATCTTTTTTGCATTAGTGCGACTGTATAAGTCGAACAACTATCCCTTAATGATTTAATTCAGTTTACAAATAATGAGAGTTGAGTGAAAAGATAATTTTATGGTTTATCTGAAACCTTAATTAATACTGAATAGGTTTAAGATGATTTAACTACGATTTGTATAATCTTTATTTTCTCAAAAAGCGGTATTGGAATACTATATAGCCTTTAAGAAATATGTGACTATATGAAATCGTTTTTTATTTAGTTAAATCACAATACAGGCACTGTTAAGATATATGCGATTTAAACAAAATTCTTCAGTGCTACTTGGGTTCTGTAGCGTCAAAGGTATTTTAACTAACCAATCAGAAGACAGTTAACTAGCCAGCATTAACCTAGCCAATCAGAGTTAAGGAAGGTTTAACATTTTTCATTTATAATAGGTTTTTTGCTAAAAATCTACTTTAAGTCAGGATAATTGAAAATAAAGTTATCCTATTATTAAAATATCCGAGTTTTCGCAAAATCCCTAGGTTTTTTGAAAAAAAAACTGATTATCAAATCTTTCTACGACATATATATAGATAGATAGAAGTAGATATTTGAATAGCCCTCCTGAGCGTTTTTTCTTGGTCAGTGAAATTTTACATTCACTCATGTTGAAGCATGTTTATGACTACATTTAATAATCCGGTATATTTGTGTCCTTAATCAATATATATAAAACTCTTCCGTTACTGATTGACTGACTGACTGACTGACAGACAACGCAGAGCCGAAACTACTGGGCGTAGCGGGCTGAAATTTTGCATGTAGGTTCCTTAGGGAGTGTAGGTGAGCTCTAAGAAGGGATTTCCCGAAATTCCCACGGGAACGGGAACAAACGGGAATTTTGTGTTTTTGAGAAATCTGCGCGGGAAAAACCGCGGGGCAGCCTCTAGTTAAACATATATAATATAGGTAAAAAAAGTAGTTTTCTAAAACAATACAAAATTTAATTAAGTCAATTTAAAATAAAATATATATACCTAATTCTTTGTTTAAAACAAACTTTGCCGCACTTTCGAACATAATGAGAAATTCATCCCTCACTTCGGTGGGAAGGGATAAGTTCCGAAAATGTTAATTGGATGAGACGAGGGCTTAGTGAACCATTCATTACAAACTTTGTCTCATCTGTCGCTAGACTCGCTAGTTATTTTGGGAGACCCTAAAATATATGCTTTATTGCTTACTTAACTGTATATTTATGGCATACCTAGGTACCGATATTGAAAAATACCAAATCTCATTCAAGTAATTTTTTGCTTTGGCTTATATCATATATGGCCTTACCGAGAACATCTTCCTAGTTCTGAGGCCTCACCCATAGTAATGTAACCAAATATGAATATAACGTAATGTGCCAGTCTATGCACATAGTATGTTAAATAAACTTAAAATAATATTTATAACGATAAGCAAACTAAGTAAGGACTGCAATAGTAGATTATATAACAAGGGTGTAAAGTGATGCATGCATATGTGATGATAGGGCGCATTATTATATTATTATAAGCATCATAACTGCCCGGGGGACAATAAGAATGAATGTAAATTCATTACCCGGCTTTAAACCGGAAGTCAATAAATGGGAACTTTACGACTAGAGGACAGTAACCAAAAAGTCCTATTTTCGAGCGGATGGGATAAAAAAAAATACCATCATCACCATTCGGCACCGGAGTATGGAATGAACAGATGAACATTAAATATTTGTAAGTATTTTTATGAATGACTTATATTATCGGACCCATAGATTTAGGATGGCACCATATACTTAGTATGCTATAGCACAAACAAATCATCACACATAATATCTGATGAAATTGAAAGCCAAATAGCTACCTATAGGTTTTAGGCTTCGGTTTTCAGGTTAGAGTTTGATAATTAGTCAAATGCCTAGCGCTTTCGCCGTTCTTCGGGATGTTCCGAACACAAGAATTCTAGCTAGCTCAAGTGGGAATTTATATCAAAGGCGCTTCATTTTTTTCTACTTTATTTCGGAGCGGGAAGCGTGGCGTCTCCGAAAATTAAAGCATGTTAATCATAAAAAGTTAAAGAGCATCTTAGTTATTTGACGTAATTCAATTTAGACTGGATGTCACGTATTTACCATACAACAAACCAGAGAAGTTAACCTCCAGTAAAGTTACTTCAAATCTTAATGAATAAATGGGTGAAAATCAACAAGCTGATTATTTTTATCATTTCAGTGTTTTTTTTTTATTTTTAATGTTATTGACATAGATTTAGTGACTAATAAAACTTTAACCTGTTTTGTAAAATACATAATGAAATATTTAAGTTTAAATGTAAAATGACTTATAAGTCCACTGAAATGAAAAGTGTCCGCCGAAATGATAAAAATTTACACCGAAATGATAAAAATTCCCACTGAAATGATAGAGTTTGTACTGAAAACTAATGAGTCCACCGAAATTAATAACGGCCACCGAAATAAAAGTAAAATTTGTCCCCTCATTACTGAAATGATAAACTTTTTTTTTGTGAGGATCCACAAAGTAGTTAGTTATAAGCGGCGCTTATGCACTTAAAGGCTAAGCCGGACTAATCCGAGGTGAGGAAAATCACGGGGAATGAAAAAACGCAGTTTTACCAGAGATATTGTTCTAAAACTTAATGTCCTCTGAAATTATAACATTTTTCAGGACAAAAGTTGAGTGCTTGCCAAATATGTAAGAGAGTAGGTAAACTAACAACAATACTTTTTATTCATAGACTATATTATAATAAAACTAGAGGCTGCCCCGCGGTTTCACTCGCGCAGATTTCTTGTAAACACAAAAATCCATTTTTTCCCGTTCCCACGGGAATTTTGGGAAATCCTTTCTTAGTGCTCACCTACACTCCCTAAGGAACCTACACGCAAAATTTCAGCCCGCTACGCCCAGTTTTGGCGCTGCGTTGTCTGTCTGTCAGTCAGTCAGTCAGTCAGTCAGTCAGTCAGTCAGTCAGTCAGTCGGTCGGTCGGTCGGTCGGTCGGTCGGTCGGTCGGTCGGTCGGTCGGTCGGTCGGTCGGTCGGTCGGTCGGTCGGTCGGTCGGTCGGTCATTGCATCCAAATACGGTTAGTCATTACATATTAGTTTTATTGACAGAAAATCATACCTAGCATATTATTGTTTTTGAACTGGGATATTTTAGTTTCTTCTAAAATTAGTTGGCATGACTGAGCTTTTGTTTCGTTTGAAAAACACGTACATACGGTTGCATACTACATAATATAATCATATTTTAGGCATATAATGTGTGTTGGTTCCAAAGAAGCTAAGCTGAGATGATGAGCTTGCACTGGTCGTAGATACATTGTGATCCCGCTGGCTGGCTGGAAACGTGACCTCGCAGGCGGGCATTGTAACGGAAGCAAAGCCATTTTGAGATAGGTATAATTTGAGCTGTCTCTTCTCACCCTATTTGGTGTTGTTCGATACTGTTGACTATACAATAACAAATACTAATTAATCCCTACGTCTACGTCGTTGGCAGGATTTGTAGTCAACGGTGAATATGTATAATACTTACTTAGCTGAAGTATCAAAAGCTATTGATTAGTTGGACAGAAATATTGCGGGGAAAATCACCTAATAATTTGACCCTCCGTAGCTCAGTTGGGTGCACCTGGTTGTTCTATTCCCGTCGGGGCGAACATTGTTATGATGAATATCGATGTTTGTTTCCCGGTCTGGGTGTAATGTTTTTCTCTACGTGTTTCGGGCACCCTAGATAGTAAGGGGCTCTTGCTCTTGGTTATATGTGATAAATAATATTACTTTGATGTCTTAAATTATGACTGACTTGACTGCTCCGTGGCTCAGTTGGCAGTGATGTGGACTAAGTAAAGTAAGTAAAAAAATATTTATTTAACACAGGATACAAGATATCGCTTATTGAAAGTCAATTAGACTAATCTAATTAATATTGATACCTTATTTCGTAAAGTATCCTATACTGATAGAGGTGAGGTAGTTCAGGATGCCCACCAATTGGCTCAGGCAAACAAATGTTTGCCTTGCCTTACGACAATGGTCGCCTGGAGACGCCCCCAAACGAGCTCTCCTCTGTCAAGTGATTCTACTCCCTTTCGCAATGATTTTACAGCGTAGAGAAGAAAGGGGTAACAAACTCAAGTCTTTTTTTTTGTTCTATTGTGACATAACAATTCAATTTACAAAGAAAGAACATAAATTAATAAGATTTAAAGTACATACATGAAATAATGAAAATATTGTGCAGAGCTAGACTACTTCCATGCGTCTTTGACTGAGTAAACGTGTGCACCCGGGTTCGATTTCCGGGAAGGGCGAATATTGATATGATGAATATCGATGTTTGTTTCCGGTCTGGGTGTGATGTTCGTCTCTGTGTGTGTTTCGGGCACCCTCGATACAGTTCTTCCGATGTATTATTATAAGTATATTATGTTAAACTAAAAATACATAACGAATGACGATTCTTGAAGGTTTGCCTTCTATTTATATTTTTACTATTATAGACAAAAATGCTACATTCTGTTTAAGTTACTATTTTTTTTTGAAATTTTTGGTTCGGAGCCTTTTTAAGCCCGCGTTAAAATACGCAGCTTATTGAACGTTTCTGAATCAAGCACCTCTCTAGAGACCCCTTTTGGTCGGTGAACGCGGGTTTCTTACCTGATTTGTCGTCCTGCACAAAAACGCCTCCGCAACCCTTTATTATTGACAATAGGTATGGACCAAGGGAGGTAATTTTCTTTGAACATGTTCCAAATTTTAATGCAGATACACAACCAAAATACATTAATTGAAGAAGGAAGGTAGCTTGCGTAGGTACTGAGATATTCTTTTATCGTGTTTAAAATTTAAGTGCTCGTCGTGGTAACGACGGTGACATGATTTAAATTTTTGATTGAGGCCTTAAAACTGCTTCGTATGAACATTATGTCATGATTTATTTATTTATTATGACATTATGTCATAATTTCTAAATATAAACGGTTTACAGATCTTCAGTGAATGAAATAATTTTACAACATGAAAATTCTATGATGGAATCATACTAATGTCCGCTGATATCAGGAGCCGCACGGGCTGTAAAGCCACCATTAAACGTTATGAACTCTTGGCGCAGCTTAATGGCCGGTGTTTTGATAACCGTTCATAACATTTATCATATATCTTTAGAGTCATTTTATGAAAACACTTTTAATTTCCTTTGACGGCGATCTGAGAGCTGACCAACATTACGAAGAGTAAAGTAGCATGTTACACTACCGATCGTTCATGCAGTCAGTACGTATAGTGTGACGGGGATATCAGAAGACAGAGGTACTGAACACATGAAGGCTCGCTAAGTAAGTAACATTTTACATTACATAGTTACATCTCGTAACGTTGGTCAGTACAGTACCCAGCTTTACGCGAATATTCAATTACTTATTTTTTGAATTAAAAAAAATGATAATTATATTTCATTTCAAGTTTTAACAGAATATGTAACTCCTTTTAACAGAACCAAAAAAAAATTCGAATATTATAGGAAGTTCTAGTCTGACGTCTCAGCTAAGGGGTCAAACTCATAGCAAGTGTGTTCAAAATGATAGCCAGACTGTGATGTAATAAATTGATTAATAGCCGAGATTATGTTTAATATAAAGCTTAGAGACATTAAGCTAGGCATATGGAAATTAGAAAAAATATTCGTCGGGCTCCCGAAAATGTAAATGTAGGTTAATTTGAAAGCATCTGCTGCTGGCTAAGGATTAACTAGAGATGAAGTTTTCGGTCCCTTTTTTAATTCTTAGGCAAAAAAATCTAGCTTCATATCAATAATGCCCGAAACACATAAAAATGTAATGAGTAACACGTTTGCAGAATGATCTAAAATCTAGCTAATGCCTAATTGTTTATATTGATATTGTTACCGTTAAAGTGCGAAATACGTTAATGTGCACTTTAGGTCAGTTAATGTGTGTTTTTTTTTAGAAATATCGGGTATCCGCACTTTACCTAGTTAATGTGCGTATTACCGGATGTCTCGTTGCGGAAGTGCGGCAAACAGAAAACTCTGACCGAAAATTCAAATCTAGGAAAAACTGTAGGTTAGGTTAGGTTTGGCTTGTGATCTTTAACCAGCTTAGCGAGCGGAGCTTAGGTTACCTGTGTTAAACTGAAATCTCTGGCAACAGTTTTTCGAACTTTACCGTATGCTTGGTCGTTACTCTGCAGATTACCTAGGGATTTTGCAGATTACCTAGGTAATGTTGAGAACAATATTTTATTTCGAACTCTAACGGATTTAGGCAGTTAGTCTGCAGATCAACTAGTTAATCTGCACTTTAACTGAGTTTCGCACATTAGCGGTAACAATATTATTGTTTAAAAAACGGTGTTTTGATTTAACAAATACTTTTATTTTATTTTAATATAGGTACATAATGTAGAGAATAAGTATTGTCAATAAACTACATATAAATGAAACACAATTAAGAGAAAATTGTGGTTTAATTTCTATAGAGAGGTCAATCATATTAACATTTATTATCACGTACAAAAAAATAATGGGGTGTAAATATATCTCTGAAAATGTAACAAAGTAACGTAACATTGAACTAGAGAGGTCAGTCTGAGGAAGGGCAGGGAGCGGGGTGCGGGCGGCGCGGTCCGCGCTACGTGGTGCTACGGCGGGGCGCGGCGGCGGCGCGCGCGGCGCCCGCACAGCAGCCGCTGGAACGCGTGCCGGAACTCCGGGCTGAAGACGGTGTAGATGACGGGGTTCAGGGTCGAGTTGAAGTAACCCAGCCACAGCGAGAACGAGGTCAGCGCCGGGCTCACGTCGCAGTCGCACGTTGGGACCAGGATGGCCAGCACGAAGAACGGCAGCCAACATGCTACGAACGCTCCTGTGATAATTGCAAGTGTCTTAGCGGCTTTTCTCTCTCTTTTCGAGTCAGCTGCCTCTTTAGGTTTTCGACGAACTAGCGTCGGGTAGTACGCGGCAGCGACGGCTCCGTATCCAGTAGTAGGCGGGTCATTGTCCACACCGTTAGCACACGATTGTTTCTCGGGGCTAGTGTTGTTTGATGACACATTTGTAAAACCCGTAGTAGTTGTTTCAGAGATGGTTGGTAGGGGGCGGCCTATGACCGCGACGACTGCTGCCGCGATGCCCCCGCTGCCCCCAGCCGCGACCAGCGCGCCCCCGGCCGGCACCGGCGGCGGCCCGACTCCCCCGCGGCCCGTCGCTCCACGCCGGCGACGTATTCTCTTCCTTGCCGTTTGATATATTCGCCAGTAAAGGATTAGAATAACAAGCACTGGTACATAGAAGGAGGACGCAGTTGCGAATATCTGGTATCCGACGTCCTGACTAACGACGCACCGCATGTCCTCAGAGACGCGGCGTTCCCAGTCAGGGTCTTTCCATCCGAGAAGCGGCGCTATGCACACGAGAAAGCTAACTACCCACACACAAGCAATCATAAGTCCTACACGTTGTGCAGTGCGCGCGTGTATGTAGTCTATGTTTGTGACTGCCCAATATCTGAAACAAAGAAATTTGAACCATTTAAAATATTTAGACGATGTCAGCTTGTGTAATTCCCCCTAACATTCCTAAATATACAAACATTATTTTTTCATATGTATTGCGAATACCTGCGATCTATTTGTGTTATGGTCTACACAATGGTTTTCAGGAACAAAGTTCTGATAAAACTAAAACTAACCTATCGAGTGCAATGGCGACAAGGTGCAGTATGGAAGCGGTGCAGCAAAGCACGTCCCCTGAAGTCCACATGTCGCATAGTTCGGGGCCGAGCGTCCAGCGCTGCGCGACCTCGTACACGGCGCCCAGGGGCATAACCAGGCACGCCACCAGCAGGTCCGCTACTGCTAGCGACAGAATTAGCTGATTGGCTGCACTCCGCAGGTGTCGCTCGAGTAGTATGGCTGCTATTACAAATACATTTCCTGGAGAAGAAATTTGTTTATTGTTATTATTATAATCTATTCTATTTCGTATTCCAACTTATAAATGTAATTCGGCTCGATAAAATAAGCATATCTTTACCGACAACAGTGGCTAGAATAAGCACGCCTAGCACGACGGCTTTCACCGCTGCCGTCGCGAAGGCAGCGGTAGAGTCGAAGGGCGCGAACGCGTCGTCGCCCCACAGCGTAGCGTTGGCGAGCGTGACGTTGAGCGCGCTGGCGTTCCAGCCGGTGGCGTTGAGCGCCTGGAGCGGCAGCTGCATGTACAGCGCCTCCCACTCGAGGACATCGACGCTCCCGTCCGCGCCCTCCATCCTCTCTCACCGAATTTCAGGCACTACTTCTGGAAAATTATTAAATTTAAGTTTTCATTTTCTTTCGCATGAAATATTTTGTCTGTTACTTAACTTACTTAACTTTTGGCACGCGCATCGCGTTTGTAATTGTATACATATTATTATATTGTATGTTTGATAATTGTTCAAATAATATTGTCATTTATATTTACTTTTGTCAAAAACAATTAAATGTTTAGTGCTTAAACAGCTACTCTAAATAAAATAATTGTTAGTTTTTTCATATTTCAAACGGTACAGAAACCAGTTCTTTAACATTTCTTAACACGTTTTGTCTCATAATTTTAAACTAAATCTTCACACACGTCACAATGGATGGCGTAAATAAAGAAGAGCATGGCTCGTTTGTTTATTGATATTCAATAAAATCCGCGTAGAACTGCCAACGTTCACATTAAAATGTAAAGTTATGAAGCATAATGTCCAAACAAACATTTCACTGTCAATATTATTGTTGCGGCTATCTAACAGTTCGGCATATTGTCAATATGATATGCCTGGTGGGCAGAACAACAAAACTCGGACGCGGATCTACTGAGGTCACATTAAATCTATACTAATATTATAAAGAGGAAAGATGTGTTTGTTTGTTTGTAACGAATAGGCTCCGGAAATACTGAACCGATTTGAATAATTCTTTCACTGGTAGAAAGCTACATTAACCCCGAGTGTCATAGGCTATATTAGATTTACAAAAAAATTAAGGATCCCTACCTAAACTCAAATAATATAACCCAAGGTGCAATATTTGTTTACATATTTTGACAGGTGGTTTGTTTGTTGTTGTTGTTTGTTTTTTATTCGGCCACGCTGGGCAGTCAAAAGAACATAGTCTATAGAGCCAAGTCTTTTGTAGTATCTTATATTCTATGGCGTAACGAAGTAAGCCGGGAAAGCTCGTTATTAATAAGCTTTATTTCCCTAAAAATACGCCTGTACTATGGCTCTCCTCCTGTTGTCTTTGTTAGAAAGCTATAATCAATTTACCGCTAATCATTAGGGAACGTACTGTGATAATGATAATTTCACCCATGCTACGTGTTACTCACTGCAGTCACTTAGTCGACCCGGCGAATTTCGTACCGCCTAATCTATTACTATAACGTGCATGTATTATACTTATAAAACTTTATCTTGAACCACTTTATCTATTAAAAAAAACGCATCAAAATCTGTTGCATAATTTTAAACAACTAAGCATACATACGCACAGACAGCGGGAAGCGACTTTTTCAATCGAATTCGAAAAAGGATGTTATTAAATTGAAGAGACTTATTTTATACCATGTATTGATGATAATATTTGGATGCCGCAACTTACTAGATGTGAAGATTTGAACGAATACTGAGGGCCTATTACGGCCGCTTTTGCAATATTGCTTTGGGTCCTGTTTGCGTTTTTTTTTTGTATTAACTTTGGCAATCCAGAGGACGAAAAGCAATGTTACAAATGTGGCCGTAATAGGCCCTCTGATGTTATTGTTCTCTTTAGTCTTGCTATATCCTTAAACAAACGCGAGCCGAGTACACCAATTTAACTTTCAGTAAACAAGCAGTCGGCCGGCTGCTGCCAACTCTATATAAACTTGTTTTTCATTGTGCTATAAAACTTATAGTATAAACAAAAATGAGTTTGTCAGAATCAGCAAAGTTTTCTTGAGGTATACTGGATGCTAAGGCTGACATTCACAGTCAGTGTTTTGAGGCTACTCACTCGGACAGGTCGTTCCCGAGTACTGATTATCCAGGCTCAAGCCGTCTTATACTCCGTCGAGCGTATGGTTTACTTTCAGAAATCGAAACTCGACTGTGTAAATTAATTTGGAGTGGAGAACGATCTAAAGTTTTGTTTTGTCACTTTAGAGTGCGATTCGACTGTGAATGTCAGCCTAGACTGGATGATTCTGACAGGGGCGGGGATAAATAAAGGGAGTAATTCAGCTCATCTTATCAATTGACTTTCAGGCGGTAAGGCCGAAAAAAAAACAGCTTACGGAGTCTATTGTACGGGCTACCTGATATTTCTGTGAGATTTTGACCCGTTATTTTGAAAAATTTGTTACGTGTGGTGTGCTGAATCACTGCCTTCTCAGAAAACTCCTCTAAATATTTATGAAAAATACCTTGGGTGTAGAATGTTTGAACTAAGAAGCGACGAGCTCTTTCCACCATTGTAGCGGGCTGGTGAACTCTGAAATAAAACAAATCCATATAAAAAATATTTCTAAAATCAAAGCCGATAAGCTGTAAAACATTGCATATAAAATCCAAAATTGTATTTTTTAAGTATAATAAAAAGTAAGTAGGTAGTATAGTGAAAGAGTTTTTGAATAAAATAGGGTTCGATCGCAACTTCAAGAACTATGTGCTGTTGCTTCTCGGTAAACACACATTAAACCCTGTGAAATCCCAGGATGGCAAAGTTGTCCCACAAGTATGTATCAAGTGAAAGGCTTCCAATCAACACTCCAAGATTTGTCAAATCGAATTTTCGACGTAGAGAAGTGTTTATTTGGGCGACTAGCGCAGTTTGCAGATACATTTTTTCCCTCCAGTTTGCTGACACGTTCATTGTACGTGACAAAATCGGGGATGTTTACTTGTCCTATACAATCTCTAGTGTTCAGGGCGATGGTGTAGTTTGGTTAAAAATCCCAGCAAAATCTTGCTTTAAGTGGTCAGTATTTCAGTACCATACTTCGAAGGTTTTTTTGAAAACCCAATTCTATGAGATGACGATTACAAAAAAACGAGGGTGAGCGTCTTATTAGAGAGGTAGACAATATTACGTCTATTAATACGGCTGTTTGTGTATAATGTAACTGCATATTTTGTAACGTGTCAATTATTGTTTGGATTGATACTATTGAGTTCACATGGTTAAACAGTACAATATAAACTCTATTGTAAAACTAGTAAAAAAGTACTTAGAGGTAACTTTTTTGATATAACGTGATTACTATAGTCGAATTTTAGAGCATATTTAATTAGAAACTGACAATCCAGTAAACGTAAGTTGACTTCGTCTTATTAAAAACACGACTATAGTAAGTAAGTAGTAAGTTTTATATTTACAGAGTTTATAGAAGTATAACAAAGTGTAGTTTATTTTAGAGATCAATTTTTAACAAGTGTAGAGATTGGAATAGGCTCATTATTGTGCGGCGCAGCTACCAATTATCAGAAACGAGCAGACAATGTCAAGAGACTCCGGCCGAACTGAATTAAAAGGCGAAATTACAGTTTGTGGGAGGTCAAAGTAAAGGTTAAACAAAAATTATAAAATAAAAAAAATGGAACAAGTTAGTATGTTGTTAATTATATGGTCTGTTACAGGCAGACGTGAAACGATTGATGATATATGAATGAATATATACGAGGTACATACATTAATAAGGAATTGTATTACCTACGTCATCTCAAGATATTTAATAATAGGTAAATAATGAAAACTTTTTATTTTAGACCAAGACCCATTTTGTTAGCAGTACAAAAAACCTTATTTATCTATTGTTAGTAATAATAGTAAATATCAAACAAAAATTTAAAGGCAAAGCTACTGGCGCGCACTTTTACTAATTTTGACGAATAACATATAATAATTTTCCAGTAACCACAGCTATATATATAATAATGTGAATATTATTTCAGTTTCCATCTGATATAAGACGTGTCGTTGCGGACCCGCCACCGCCCGCCACTCCGCCCGCCACACCGCCCGCCACTCCGCCCGCCACACCGCCCGCCACTCCGCCCGCCACACCGCCCGCCACTCCGCCCGCCACACCGCCCGCCACTCCGCCCGCCACACCGCCCGCCACTCCGCCCGCCACACCGCCCGCCACTCCGCCCGCCACACCGCCCGCCACACCGCCCGCCACTCCGCCCGCCACACCGCCCGCCACTCCGCCCGCCACACCGCCCGCCACTCCGCCCGCCACACCACTAGCCACACCGCCCGCCACACCGCCCGCCACTCCGCCCGCCCCTCCGCCCGCCACTCCGCCCGCCACTCCGCCAACCGCTTGTAATCAAATTGACGGCGCGTAATCTTATTTCGCGCTAATTTCAGGAAGATGTCTTCTATTGTTACTTAAAATTCACCGTAACGAAGTTACTGAGACTTCTCGCTCGGTTTCAGCAATTTGAGGAGTTTTGATTTTACTTAGGTAGTATATTTTAATTTAGACAGAAAGGTCATGGCAGGTCATGGTCAGGTTTAAAGGACTTTGCATTTAGGTAGGTGCAAATGTACATCATCATCATCAATACATAGTATAAAATAATAATTTCTTTTTTACAAAAAAGGAAACCGCCTTCAATAAACTGACATACACATAAACTGAGAACTTCCTCTTTTCCGAAGTCGGTTTCAATCGGTACTAAACCTGAATGTAATGAATACTTTTTTGAAAACCGCGTCAAAATCGGTGCAGCCAAACTCGAGATAATCGCGGACAAACATACATACACACAAACATTCATACATACAGGTCAAACTGATAACCTATTTTTTTTAAAGCCGGTTAATAAATTCGCTTCCCGCGTCTATCCCTATGTGTTCATAAATCCTAAAAATTGTGCAACAGATTTTGATGAGTTTTTTTTGATAGATAGATAGATCTCTTTATTGTACAAAAAACATAAAAATTTGAAAAATATTCATTAGTAAGTTGATTAGATAGAGTGATTCAAGAGGAAGGTTTATAAGTATAATACATGCACAATATACCTAGTTATCGGTTATGCGATACGAAGTCCGCAGGGTCGACAAGTAATTAATAATATAGATACCTATACTCTAGTCGACCTGGCGAACGATTTTAAAAACCGTATCAAAATCCGTTTCGTAGTTTTAAAGATCTAAGCATACATACAAATATACAGCGGGAAGCGACTTTTTTTCAACCGCCTTCAAAAAAGGAGGTTATCAGATTGACCTGTACATACAGGTGCATGCATAACATGCATACAAGAAACATAGATATGTTCGTATGCATGTTATGCATGTTTGTCTGCGATTATTATGTAAGAGGAATAAGGAAGGTAAATTATTAATAAACTTTAAAACAAAAACAGTCACAACTTGTATTATGAATTACGAGCTTTCCCGGCTTACTTCGTTACGCCATAGAATATAGGATACTACAAAAGACTTAGCTCTATAGACTATGTTCTTTTTAACTGCCCAGAATGGCCGAATAAAAAACAAACAACAACAACAAACCACCTGTTAAAATATGTAAACAACGGAAAAATATAGCACCTTGGGTTACATTATATGAGTTTGGGTAAGGATCCCTAATTTTTTTGAAAATCTAATATAGCCTATGACACTCGGGGTTAATGTAGCTTCCTACCAGTGAAAGAATTTTTCAAATCGGTTCAGTATTTCCGGAGCCTATTCGTTACAAACAAACAAACAAACAAACAAATCTTTCCTCTTTATAATATTGGTATAGATAAATCTGTACATACAATTAATTTCAGACCACTTAAAATCACTGATAAATGGACGGCTTTCTGAACTTGACTTCGCCCTTTATATAATGGGCAATATCTATTCTGAAGCCATCGGGAGTTCACCTTCGCTTCAATAATCGATTGGAAGGTGGCCCGATGGCCACATTGTGTGTGGCTTTAGGTGATTCGGCGAGAGCCCTAGCCCTAGACCCGCACGAGGGTGGCTAATGACGTTAGTTCTGGTAATAGCATAACTTAGTTTTCACTTATTTACAATTTACACCAAAGTAGTAATTTATGAAAAAAAAATTGTATATGACGTATAAGCCGCGCATATTATAAAGAAAAGATTTATAAAATCATGACAAACATAATGTCTCGCTCAGACATATCGATTCTGAGCGAGGACGCATGAGGCCGAAACTTTTGTCTATGTCTCGTGCGTACAAGACTGTATATTAATATCAAGGAACAAAGCTGTTTTGCAATACAGAAAAGTGTTACGCCGAACAAGTCCATAACTGTACATATATCTTTTAAATATTTTAAACTAGCTGTCCCGCAGAACTTCGTATAGTCCTTACAATTTTATATGGAAAAAAAACTATCCCTGACATTTTCCATATTTTGTCACCTTTAAAACTTCCCTGAACTAGGTACTACGAACATTTCAAAACCAAAATCCAATCCAATAGGCTGTTCTTGAGATTTAGTGACTAACCAATCATGATTCAATCTATATAATATATATGTACGTATAAGCCGCGCATATTATAAAGAAAAGATTTATAAAATCATGACAAACATAATGTCTCGCTCAGACATATCGATTCTGAGCGAGGACGCATGAGGCCGAAACTTTTGTCTATGTCTCGTGCGTACAAGACTGTATATTAATATCAAGGAACAAAGCTGTTTTGCAATACAGAAAAGTGTTACGCCGAACAAGTCCATAACTGTACATATATCTTTTAAATATTTTAAACTAGCTGTCCCGCAGAACTTCGTATAACTTCCCTGAACTAGGTACTACGAACATTTCAAAACCAAAATCCAATCCAATAGGCTGTTCTTGAGATTTAGTGACTAACCAATCATGATTCAATCTATATAATATATAGATTGAATCATGATAGTAGATGACCATTCGATGACCTACATGACATGCCGCTCTGAAATGCATTCGTTTCAAATTAATCAGCAATAACAATTACTTAGAATTTTCGTTCAATTGATTTTCGTTCTGTTTCAGATAATCATCACAGTTACATTATTTGCGACGAAGTTGCATAATAGTGGACAATAATAATAACACGTTACACTCAGAGCCCCTAACTAGGAAGAACTTGTATCTAGGGTACCCGAAACACACACAGAGACGAACATCAGACCCAGACCGGAAACAAACATCGATATTCATCATGTCAATATTCGCCACGCCGTGAATCGAACCCAGAGTGCCTGCGTCTCAGTCCAAATGACTGCCAGCCTGCCAGCCAACTGAGCCGCGGAGCAGTCGTTTTACTGTTATAAACGATTATTAATCTAAATAATATTCAATTCAGTGTCCAAGAAGAAATTAAAACTATAATGATTTATTTTTCAATAGCTGGCGGGCGCATATCAATGGTTAATATCAATCAGCGGCTGCCGGTGAATCGCTTTGAAGGTGCCTGCGGGTTTGGCTTAGGTACCTATATGAAACAATGCAGACATTAGCTGTGCTCTCTCTAATCTGGACAATGTGCAACGTACACTTGTGCACGTTATTGATTTGCGTAGTATCAAACAGCCGGAACACAAAGCATTTAAGAACAGTTTCATTGTTTTTAGAAAGTATTTGTTTGTAATATTATTTTATACAAGTCGACCCGGCGAACTTCGTACAGCCTATCATAATACTATGTTGTGCATTTATCAATCACATAAATCTTGAATCGCTCTATCGATTCAAAAAAACCTGTATTGATTTTCGATACACTTGTCACTACTACCTTGAAAAAATACTATTGACTACTTACAGATATTCAGTGCTTATCTTTAATATCTCTCTATTTATAGCTACTTATTTATGATTTTCGAAAGTCATGCTCTTTCAAGTTTTTGCGAAATTTTAAATATACTTACAGCTTTAGCTTCAAGGTCCAAAAAATTACCAAAACTATATCTAAGTATCTCTTTTTATTCTAATCTTATATATACGGAACCAAAACAAACCCTCACCTTGAGACAGGCGACCCTATGAATGGACGTCCATTCAAAAGATAAAGCGGTCTCCCAAAAAAACTTTTTAAGCACTAACTAGATAGATTTCTACGGTCTCCTCTTTCAAGTGATTTGTAAGATTTCGGAGGCTTCAAAAATTTCTAGCCGTTTAGGCGTGAAAAGGTAAAAAGGTTACACATTTAAATTTAACTTTTTCATACTAACTAAAAAGTCCCGTAATTCCAAAGCCCGATGGAATTTCTCTCGCTCACGTACCCCCACTGAAGAACGTGTTTGCCTATTTTTAGGTAGATATCTAAAAAAAAAGCTGTTTTCATACTAACAAAAAAGTTTAGTTTTTCCTCTTCCCGCCCGTGGGAATTTAGTAAACTTCTTTCTCCCAACACGCCTACATTCACTTCAGAACCTGTACTGTACGCCAACATTTCACGTCGATACACACTCAAAGGAAATTATTTTTATATACTCACTAAAAAGTTCTGTAATTCCCGATCCCATGGGAATTTCGGCAAATCTTAGTGCTCACCTACACTACCTAAGAACCTGAATGCCGATTGGCAGCTTACTAGGCCCAGTAGTTTCGGCTGTGCGTTGTCTGTCAGTCACTCAGTAAAAGGGAAGAGTGATAACATAACAACAAAAGAAATCGATTGGAGTGTCAAACAAATCGACAAAAAAAGTGCCTGCGATCAATCAATGTTTTCAAAGATACAAGTCAGAGACATGGTATAACGCTACGCTCCTAGATACAAGTAAACACGTTAAATATGAGTTTAACTACTACCGACCTAGATTGTGCTATAAGTGTACACAGCGCCATTATATATTTTTTATTAACAAGACTCCAGGTAGCGAGCTTTCTTTACTTATTTAGTATTCTGTGCTACTTTATACGTCTACTGATGCAACACGGGCGGGTGGCAGTTTTGGTTTACCTTTCAGAGAGTGAAAAGGGTGGGTATTTAAAATGATGTAGTATTACATTAATATATGTACTTACTAACAAAATTTTAATTTATTTAGTATTTGTATAATATAATCCAATAACAGTTGCCAAGTTATACCTACATTTAGTATTCTAGAATATTTTCATATTGTTTTTTCTTCTCTGATCTTTGAATATTTAAGTTAGTTTTTCTGCTAGCCTTGATTTTATTTTAGTTTTTGAATATTTAAGTTAGTAGGTATATGTATTTTATTAACATTTGATTTTTCTTAATGATAATGCAAAGATATAAAAAAAAACTTGAATTAAATAAGAAAAAAAAATGGTCAATAAGAGAGAGAGCATCTTCCTTGTTCTGTTATAAGAACTGCTTAGCCAAAAAAAAAAACGAAGAGTACCTACTGAGTAAACAAAAATTGAGAGAAGAAAAAGGCCATAAAAAGTGTTGAATAGATTAAAATTATATGAATTATGCAGCAAAGCCTTTTTTTAATGCCTATTGCATTGAGTGACGTAGGGCTCTCACCTACTAAAACCTACCCGGGGTCGTCTCGGCGTTTTTGAAAAGAACCCAGGCAACCTTTGATGATCAGCGCTCGGTGATTTTATGCCTCTGAGCCCTCCCCAATCTTATTTATCGGCAAACGTCACTATAAAAAACTAACCTTCATTGGTTTTTTATAAGTCCTTTTTTTAATATTGCCAGCGTGTAATTAATTATAGTAATATATGTAAACAGCAGTGACGATTTGTTTTTTTATACATTTTGAAATCCTCTGCAACTCTCAACTGTTATGAATAATTTATTTCACCTAAGTTGTTTTTATGTAACGTTGTTGGTAAGTTGTATAACTATTATTATAGTAAACTCTTCTTTATAGTCCGAGATTATAAGAAATATTTGAAGCTTTTGGATGTATCGGCATCTACCTATATTGGCAGGCAATAAAGTTACTTCGGTCACATTAGTCTGAAGCTAAAGCATTCCGTTCGATCTTGAAATCAAAAGCCAAACCATCTAAATTCCTAGCCTGACAATGTAACACGCACGGGCCTGCGCTCACCAGCAGAATCTGCGAGGATGCTGAACTAGACTAGACACGGGTTCTTCAATTAGAAGGTATTCGTCATAAGGACTCAGTAGGTAGTCAAAGATATTTGTTTGATTTTACTGAATCAAAGTCATGGGAGTACCTATATTATTCTTATCTTGCAGATACATAAACCTTGCCAAATCATTTATATCGGTCACATTTTATGAGTAACTGCTTCCATAAGTATTGTTTGTGCACTCAATATATCGGCTTCTTAATAAAAAAAAAAACAATAATGTTGGCCATAAATTGCCGTCATAAATATATCGGCAATATCTCTCAGTCGTTTCGTATGTATTTTAACGTAATAAATGGCTACGCTTCCTGTCTTTGATCGATTACCAGCTGAGATTAATGGCGTAGTTCAAAGGCCTTCCAGCTGTATTAGTTAGGTTTGTCATCTTATTAAAATAAATTCATAAATAGATTTAATTATTTCATAAGTTGTCTTAGCTCGAATCGGACCTCACCTAGTTGTGACTAATGAAAATATAAACCCTGTTATTCATAAAAAGTTAAAGAGCAGTTTAGTTATTTGACGTATGTCATCTAAGACTGGATGTCATGTATTTATCATACAACAAACCAGAGAAGTAGACCTCCAGTAACGATACTTAAAATCTACTGTATCTTTATGAATAACACGGTTAGTATCTATTTGTATTATAATAGTTTATGTCTAAGCGACGGACGCAGGAAGCGACTTTGTTTTGTGTGTACTAAGTACTAACGAACAATCCGTGCAAAGCCTAAGCCAAATGATCACTAGTTCATAACTTAAAAATATTATGAATTCGAAAGTGTGCATTAGATGGAACTTCACAGTTCTATCGATCGGAATAGCACAGTAACTGTAATTTTTAATGCGTGAATTTCTATGTATAAGGCGCTACGAAGTTGGCTGGGTCGGATAGTGATATAATTTCCTTTACAATAAGTAGGACACTTTCCCTTTCCCAAACCCTTTTTCAGCAGGGCATTACATATTCAAGTTAGGTAAATAGTGACGCAAGAAAACAAAGGTCGAGTTAATTTTGCTTATTCCTAACGTGTGGTGTGTAAATTTTGAATTAGAAATTTAGCCATCATCAAATGAATAACAATCAATGTCGATCAAAACTCAAATAAAATAAACAAATATGAATTCTATACAAACTTTCATATTATTTAATTCGATGTTTTTACTGTGTTTGCATTGAGTCTCTTTGAGAATCCTTTAAATCGTGAGTTGTTGGTAAAACCAAAATGTTGTAAGCACCTACAAGTCATTGTTTACTACTTTCTGTATAAGAGAAAATATCCGAAAACGATCCTCTACGAAAAACTGGGACCAAGTGTTTTATTACTCTCAAGTCTCTAAAATACGAAAGAAGCTTTTTTTATTGATATTTGTGTTCGTTTCTTGAAGGAAGACGTATTGCTAAGCTAAGCTGAGGTTGGAAGAAAACAACAGGTAAAGCTGTTGCACGATTAAAGAGCCAGTTTACAGCGATGTTAGTATAAAAATACTAGAATCTAGTGTCATACTGTGCCACATTTTTGATATTTGCCTTAGTTTAGAAATTATTAATTTATTTCGCGAATGGCGCTGTAAACTGGCTCTTAAGAATAACAAAAAACTATTTAGTAGGTAGCGCCACTTTTTAGCTTTAAATTTTATGTTCCTACAATATAATCGGTTAGTTATGAAGGTTTTAATATTTTACATTTAACATAGTCATCCTCTTGTGTTTTATAGTAACAAATAATTATTTTTTACAAAAAAGGAACCCGCCTTCAATAAACTGACACATACATCACACGAGCACTTCCTCTTTTTCGAAATCAGTTAAAACAGGTATTAAAACCTTCTCCTGAATGTAACAAATAATTATCTGAAAACCGCATCAAGATCGGTTCAGCCAAACGCGAGATAATCGCGGACAAACATACATACAGGTCAAACTGATAACCTCCTTTTTTGAAGTCAGTTAAAAAGTAAAATATAATATCTACCTACATTGTATAATGTATGTAAAAGCAGTTTTTTACAAAGGTGCCTAAAACACAGAATAGCAATAAATTAGAGAGCCTAACGGTTGGAGTTCATTTAGTACCGAGATACAATCGACGGGTGCAATCAAACAATTTCTCCTCAACGTTGGCAGCCCGTTGGAACATTAAGATAAGTTTTCCTATTCCATGATGCGGAGGAAGAGCGGGTTTGCAGGAAGTTACTTGAAGATAAGGCTCGAGTTAAGCCAAGGAAACAAATGAGTCGCTACTGGTAACTTATACAAAGCGTTGAACAAAGGTCAAAACAGTGAAGTACCTATTTGTTTTAAGAATACTTTTCTTAGGTACCTTCCTAATTTTTTTGCTTCCACTCACTGCCAGACTATTTGCGTATCCTTCTTAGAGGCCGTAAAAAAATTTACATTTACATAAACGGCGTCAAGGGAAGAAATAATTTTTTTTCTTGATGGCGAACAACGCATTTCTGACTGCTCCAAAGTAATTAGATAGTCCCAAAACTTGTTTTTTTTTTTTATAAAAAATTATAAACCCACGGAAAAGATTATAGGTATATACTTACTACACAAATATTCTTACGAGAAATTGGAAAAAAATAACAAAAAATAGTTCTCCTGTTGTACCTATACTAGGAAATTTGTTTCCTCATAAAATACCATCTTGTCTAAAACACTTGATATAAGTAATACTATTACTAATTTTCTTTGTTACCCGCTGGATGAAAAAAAAACCATTAATATACAAGTGGTTAGTTGGAAACAAACTGCTATCGTATTTAGTTGACTTTTTCCGCTTTTCCTGTGTCGGCGCGGTTTAAGAGAATGAATACGAGCAACAGAAAGCTTATCTTTACGGATGCTCCTCTATAGAGGGGTAACACTAACAAGTGAGTTGCAGTTGTTGTCTATTAACCCAGTTTCTGTTTTGATGTACGTACGGTAACATATGATATGAGATTATATCATCATCATCATCATAATTTCAGCTGAAAGCCGTCTACTGCTGGACAAGCAAAGGTCTCCCCCACAGAACAACACAACGACCGGTCTTGAGGGACTCTGACGCAGTGTAATTCCGCAGCCTTCACCAGGTTGTCTGATCATCTTGTGGTGGGTCTACCCACTATTATAATAATAGGGCGTAAAGTAAAGTATAAAGAATAAAGAAAGCATGGAAATTAACTATTGCCTGTCTATAAACCAGCAGCCAATAAAGAGACAGATAACAGTAACGAAAAAGTTATCTTTTCGAGCGGATAGGATGAAAACATTTTTTTTTTCAAGTTGTTCTAAGTTTTGTAAGTACTTTATTTAACTAAGACTTCGTAAACGGAAGAAAACTGCCAATTTATCCCGCTAGTGTCGTTTGTACGGTCGGCCCATAACAAACAAAGTTTTGTATGTGATTTGCATTGGTAGTCCAATTATTTATCAAAAGAACTCACTATGTAGCTATTGGGTGTAAGGAAAATGAAATTCATAAGTTTCCTAACAACTCCCGGCTAGGAAGCTATGAGTTTAAAGAACTTTAAAGAAACCGAACGGATTGAGGTTATGTTTTCGACATTTTGAAGATTCCAACTACCGAAGTATTAGTTTTACTACATGTTTGTTCCTAATTCTACATCTTATCGCTATTTAGGGGGTCTGCAGTCCTCGCACAGAGTTTTCTGACCCATCTTGAGATGACCTTTGATTGTTTTTAGGTTATATTTTGTTTTACTTGCAAAAGTCATGTAAAATGGTTTATTCGTATGAATTTGTGTACATACACCTTAGTAATTAAATGTTAACTTGAGATAATGACAAGCAAATAGTCGTAGCTAACATTAACTTAAGTTTACCCATTGTTTACTTGCTCACGAAGTACGCGTTTTTGTCACGTAAAAAGCCTTCTCATTCATTAATTTCTTCTTGAAACTATGTTTTCTTTTACGTTCCCTACGATACAATACAATACAGTGTAAAATAACGACGAAAAACACAAAAAAATGCCTGTTTATTGAATTTCACTTGTTTGTTATGGGCCGAACATATAGAGCGTCATCTATAAAAAGTTTTCCGTGTACAACCCCATTCAAAGTTATTATAACTCTAGCAACTTTAACTTTTATCATAAAGCAATGTATAAGTTATGCACTGTGTGTATAGTAACGGCGAAATCAACAGCTTGTGAGATTGAAAGTTTTATTTTTGTAAAAAACAAGTATATTAATTTCTTACAGAGTTTTCATAAGCTAAGTCGTATTTTTTTTAATTACATTGCTTTTGTTTATTACATAGCAAACGAACGATTGTATTTCTAAAGGTATTAAACATCAGCGATATGAATCGAAAGATCAACGTTTCATCCCAATGAGGGGAAAGCTGGAGATATGTCCCACCCGGCTGAGATCAATCGCTATCAAACCCATAGCCTGCAAAAAAAACTGAAAAGTATAATTAATTATGGGCTTCATTAAAAAAATTGGTAAAAGCAGAGAATGCCCCTTCTTTAGGCTGGAGCACGTTTGTTGACGCAGCGCAAACATTGCTTCGGATCGGACACATTGACCGCTATTCAGATATACTTTAACCGACCTATATTGTACTATCTTAAATACAGTGACAAAAATTATTTAAAAAAAAACTATGGATATTTCTACCTTAATTTTATTTTGGTTGTTATTTTTAATCCACTGCTCCGTGGCTCAGTTGGCAGTGATGTGGACTCAGTAAGCGTGTGCACCCGGGTTCGATTCCCGGGCGGGGCGAATATTGATATGATGAATATCGATATTTGTTTCCGGCCTGGGTGTGATGTTCGTCTCTGTGTGTGTTTCGGGCACCCTAGATACAGGTTCTTCCTAGTTAGGGGCTCTGAGTGTGATGTGCTATTATTATATTATTATTATAATTACTTCAATAAAGAAACAGTTTTTCCCTTAGATACTTTGTTCATCCCTTAAGTTTTCGTAGATCGTAAGACAATTCAATTCGCTGCGCGGCGTTGGTTACTGATTTATGTTTATTGTTGCTAAACAATGGCTTGTTTGTTCCATATTTGTCATTTACCCGGGGGCGGCGGCGGCGGCGGCGGCTTTGAGCCGGTATTGTGCTTCAGGACAAAACAAACTTCGTGTCTCCGGGAACTTGACTTCTTATCAATATGAAGTTACACTGAGTTCAATTTTGGGACGTCATTATAGCATTTCCAAGTATCCAAAATATTTCCATAAGAATTTATTTATTTTAATAAACTATTTTAATTATATATAATTTATGTTATAAACTATCCCTGTTATTCATAAAAAGTTAAAGAGCATTTTAGTTATTTGACATATGTCAATTTAGACTGGATGTCACGTATTTACCATACAACAAACCAGAGAAGTAGACCTCCAGTAACGCTACTTAAAATCTACTGTTAATTTCTAACCCGGCCGCCAAGCGTAGTTCTTGTGGCATATTCCCACCCCCGAATGTTTGTCCTTGTAGCGATCTGCGAAGGAGACCTTTGTCCAACAGTAAATCCTCTCGGTTGAGATAATGATGATGATTTATATATTCATATCAGAGTTAGGGGGACTAGCATTAAATATTAATTCGCAACTAAGAATACTTATCATTTGATTTGACTGAAACATCAAAAAAAAAGGATCTATGAATACGTATAGAATAATGTTATAAGAAGAATGTAAGGTGTGCTAAGTCATGCAAATAAAATAATGTTTTAAGCTTGCAGAATTCCGTATGTCACGTCAGCTACTGCTCGATGCACTGCTGAACACACGAACAAGATAAACTTTACTTGCAGCAGCAGAATTGCTACGGATACTAGGGCTTTGAAAAATTCAAGCCAATGAGCACGTTTCTTATTTCGCCTCGTATTTCTAGCAGTTTTTAAAAGAGAACAATCAAAATTGGAATGTTGAATAGGCTACATGTCATTTTTGGTTTTTAAAATTATTTTTGGTATGTGGACAAATTTTAGTTTATTTTCTACTAGTCGACCCGACGAACTTCGTATCGCCTTACCTATTAGCATCATGTGCATGTGTTATACTTATAAATCTTTCTCTTGAATCACTCTATCTTTAAAAAAGCTGTTAAGAAGTTTAAAAAATTTAAGCATACATAGGGACAGACGCGGGAAGCGACTTTATTTTTATACTATGTATTAATAAAATATTAGTTAATTTGGATCCTAATTGATCGCTTCGTAATTATTAGGTACTAATAATATTTTTTTCTTATAATATTTTTATTGGAGTCGATTGGAACTTAAAGTATGGAAGCTAAAATTTGAAGATAAGATTAGAGAACAATGGTTTTGGAGTCGATGGGACCAACCCTATGTCATAAAACATTTTTTTTTTTTAATTCTTAGTTTACCATTGTTTTTTTTTTGTTCATTTCCATTGATAAATAAAAAATAAACAAATATAAGTCAAATACCGTATAGCGATTTTGGAATGCTGATGCTATTTGTGTTCAATGGGTATAAAACTAAAACATAAAGAAGGCGGCGTCTTATTTTACGTCAACTATTTTGCCTCTGTACTGAATAAGAATATTATAATTTTAGAACGTTATTTAACATTAATGGGCCCGATCAGATTATAAAAGAAAGGGTAGGTGGTACTCCTTATATCATATATCAAATCAAAAGCTGATTTTGTTTTGGAAATGTTTCTTGTAGTCCTGGGAAACTTGGTAAGAAAAAATAAGGGAATCAATATTCCACGCAGAAATATTGTAAACTAACTGGGAACAGTTGATTTACAATCAAATTTCTTAGATGTTCGTAAAATTTCGTAATTAAACTACTTAGTCAACACAGCGAACTTCGTAGCGCTACCTTTACTATGTTGTGCATGTAATAAACATACATATAAACCTTAATACATACACAAAATTGTTATTTTAACATCCTTCGTGATTTGATCAATTAGGGTATTGACCAAATCTCTGTTATTATAATATCTCAGCGACATATACATATACATAATACTTAAATCTTTAAAATTATGCAACGGATTTTGATGCGTTTTTTTAATAGATAGAGTTATTCAAGAGGAAGGTTTATGTGTGCGAAGTTTGCCAGTTCATTTAGTATAAGTAACATAAAGATTAGTTAGTACTTATCGTGCCCTATCAGAACTAGCCCCTCTAAAACCCTCCTTTTTCTCCCTGTCAAGAAGTAATTTTCGGAGTTCTGCGTGCGTAAAGTTGCAAGCACTTTTCTATTCCAGCCCCCGCAGCATGACGGACTATTTGTCGAATCTAACTGTCACTTTTAATCAACAAATTCGTCAAATTGTCCGTCATGTTACCGCCGCTGCAGTGGTAACATGACGAAAATTTGTCGACTTTGTCGTATCTATCTGTCACTTTTGTCGATCGTCTCCATACATTTTCCAGCATTGAAATGTCAAAAGTGATTTAAAGTGACAGTTAGATTCGACAAATAGTCCGTCATGCTGCGGGGGCAGGCTTGACGGCGGCGGCGCGGCGGCGCGCTCGACTAGCATCGTCGCTTACGAGCCTGTGCCTCGGGCCCGAAGCCACTAGCGCAGAAAAACCGTCTGATTGCCGGAACTGCTAGTTGTTGATATTGGGTGTGGATGTGGATAGCATAAATCAATAAAACCCTGGAAGAGCTAACTTGAACAGTTTATTGATTACACGCGTAAGTCTTTCTATATTTTGTGTACTGAGTGTTTCTGAAAGATTTTAATGATTTGTCTAATTAAGAAACAAAGGTAAGAAATGTAAAGAAAATTATGGTCCATTTCAATGTATTAAATTTATTTTTTAAACCTATTTTTTTAACTGACGAAAAAAAAGAGGAGGTAGGAGGTACTTACTCAATTCAACACCTATATATATTTTTATCTCGAGCCACAATCAGATTTTTAAACGACAGGGTATATATACTCACCTCACCTTACTGGTCCCATGAAAAATTTGGGTCGGAAAATGGGGGTGACTTTTTTATTCACTTACAGGTTCAGCCGTGAGCTGCCGCGCATCAAGCTTTACGTAATTAAGGAATTTGCTTGTGTGGCGCCAACTTAAAATTACTTGGTATAGGTACATTGCAAGAAAACATCCGCGTTAAAATTTCCACGGCCTGTCTGACAGCAGCTTGCAAGTGAACCCATAAAAAAGTGCTGTCGCGAGAGCACCTATGGTGTTTATTTACTTGCAAGTCAGATTGTCGGACATTTCTCACGAAGTTTTCATGCAGGAGGAAACGCAGCCTTATACCTTCAATCGTAATAAATTATTCATTTAGTTGGTCGTTGCTCATAGAGGCCGGGCCGGACCAGTCGACCGCAAACTGAAATTCAAACCAAGCACTTCTTCTTATACACTTAATAATCAAAAAGTTTGCTCTTCAAATACAAAAGCTGCATAGTAGATTTGTCAGCAAATATATTGACTAAGGTCGCAGATTTAGTTTTTTTTTAATTCATATTTATCAGCACTGCAGCAATTAGATATTAGGGTAACATGCCCTATTACGGCGCGTTTTGACAACATTTTAAAGTAGGGTAAGAAATTAAGCATTTCTAAATATTTCAGTAGATGATTGAATTTTTTTTTGACACTCATAATAATTCTATTTTCTATTTCTGTTGTCTATTTATTTAATTTAGAGTAGTTATTAATTGTAAATAATTATTATTTCCGACAATTCGGAATTCCTATTACGGCGGCATGAAAAAAGTTGCAGCCTATTACGGCGGTAAGCACCGCGTATTACGGAGTATGGGATAATACCATAGGATGATACATCATTTAATGTTATGCAATGGTTGAGTTCTGAGTGTATTATTCGTATTTGTAAGTGTTAAGGTTACTCTGATGGTTGTTGACTGCTCCGTGGCTCAGTCGGCAGTGATGTGGACTGAGTAAGCGTGTGCACCCGGGTTCGATTCCTGGGCAGGGCGAATATTGATATGAGGAATATCGATGTTTGTTTCCGGTCTGGGTGTGATGTTCGTTTCTGTGTGTGTTTCGGGCACCCTAGATACAGGTTCTTCCTAGTTAGGGGCTTTGAGTGTGATGTGTTATTATTATTACTATTACTCTGCATGGATACAGGTTCTTCCTAGTTAGGAACTTGGAGTGTGATGCATTTTATTATATTACAAGTCGACCTGGCAAACTTTGTACCGCCTTATGTATCACTATGTTGCACATGAATTATACATATTAACCTTCCTTTTGAAGCACTCTATCCGTTGCATAGTTTAAAAGATTTAAGCATACATAGGGCCAGACGCGACTTTGTTTTATACTATGTATATTGTTAAAGATATTGATTATTATTATTATTAAGGCATCATACTCAGAGCCCCTAACTAGGAAAAACCGTATCTAGGATGCCCGAAACATATACAGAGACAAACATTACACCCAGACTGGAAACAAACATCGATATTCATCTGTTCAAATGTTTGCCCCGCCGGGAATTGAACCAAGGTGCACACGCGTCTCAGTCCACATCACTGCAAACTGAGTTACGGAGCAGTATTATTTACTTGCTGTGCCAGCAGTGTAACCCGCTGTTTACTACCTCAGTGAAAAGTAGGCTATGTAGTAATCTAGGGTGTCAGCTAACTACATATCAATTTTCTACCCACTAAAAACTTCAATGTATGGACTATGTTTCTTTGCCTGTCAAGAATGAGCTAGTGAAAAACAACAATGGAAACGAAAAAAAGAACAGTTTCTATGGTAAAAAAAAATTGTTATTTTTACTAACTTCCTCTCCATTTTTCTATATTTCCTCACTTTTTAAACCTTCCCTGGGCTAACAACAAACATTTTAAAACCAAAATCACATTAATCAGCCCGGCCGTTCTCGAGTTTTAGCGAGATTAACGAACCACAATTCATCATCAATCAATACATAGTATAAAACAAAGTCGCTTCTTGCGTCTGTCCCTAAGTATGCTTATATTTTTGAAACTATGTAACGGATTTTGATGCGTTTTTTTTTTAATCGATAGAGTGATTTAAGAGTACGGTTTTTAAGTATAATACGTTCACAAGAAAGTTAAAGGTTAGGCGGTTCGAAGTTCGCCGGGTCGACTAGTCATAATATATAGTAGACTAGCTGACAGAGGTAGTCTGAGTGAACGGACACTGCAAGGTTTTATGGTATGAATAGAACAAAATACAAACAAGTCATAAATAATTAATTAATGATATTTGTTCTCTAAAACAATAGTTTAGTGTAGATAAAGATACTTGCAATAACAAAATTAAAAAATTCTAAATCCACCGACCGAGTCAGTCATCTAAACTAGACTCTCAACTGAACTACTAAACTAGAACAAGAGCTGATCATCTTCAAGAGGTCATGGTTACCTTACCATATCACACACACGACACATCACACATGTACACTCAGTATAAATATACACTCAGAGCCCCTAACTAGGAAGAACCTGTATCTAGGGTACCCGAAACACACACAAAGACGAACTTTGCACCCAGACCGAAAATAAACATCAATATTCGTCCCGCCTGGGAATCGAACCCAGGTGCACATGCTTACTTAGTCCACATCACTGCCACAGCAGTCGTACTTTCAGTATAATGATACGCCTATGGGCGTCTAACTACCTATGAAATGAAAGGTAGTTTGATGCCCTTATCCACTATTTAAGAGCTGATCAACTTCAAATGGCTGATCAGGTTATGGTTATTTTACCATATAATCTTTATATCATTGAAGTAACACTGTACCAATTTTAATATCGATATGATATGTGAAGGTAGTTAAATCCTCTCATCCACTATTTAAGAGCTGATCATCATGAAACGGCTTATATATTATATAGTCATGGTTACCTTACCATATACTTTTAATATAATTGATGTAACATGGTACAAAATTTTAAATCGATCGGATAAGGAAGCTAGTTAGATCCCCTCATTACCTAGAAAAGAGCTTATGATCTTCAAACCGCTGATCAGATCTTCATGAGAAATGGCTAAGAACGTACGGGCTGTTATTATTTATGATACAAATAATATAACTCAAATTAAAAAAAAAAAAAAACCCCGACCCAGTCAGACCCCTCATCAACCTAACTAGAACTAGAGCTAATCATCTTAAAAATATCATGGTTACCTTAACATAATATACTTTCATTATCATTAGTAATACTGTACCAAATTTTTAATTGATAGGACAAATGGAAGGTAATTAGATCCTCTTATCCATTATTCATGAGCTGATCATCTTCAAACGGCAGACCAGTCATGGTTACCTAAAAATATACTTTCAATATCATAGATGTAACATGACACCAAATTTCAAATCGATCGGACATAAGGAAGCTAGTTAGATCCTCTCATCCATTATTCAAGAGCTGATCATCTTGAAACCGCTGATCAGATCTTCATCAGACATGGCTTAGAACTATCGGCCTAAAATTATCTATAATACAAAAAAAACAACGAAAATCGGATCAGCCGTTTGGGCTCTACGATGCCACAGACTGATACACAGACAGACAGACAGACAGACAGATAACACGTTAAAATTATAACACCCCTCTCTGAATTTTTCGTTCGAGGGTTAAAAAAAAAACAAACCGAAATCGGTTCATCGGTTTGGGCTCTACGATGCCACAGACAGACCGATATACAGACAGATAAACACGTTAAAATTATAACACCCCTCTGATTTTTTCGTCGGGGTTAAAAATCAGTTCAAAAACTTATTTTATGTTCAAGCTGTCTCGGCGAACTTCGTTACGCCATCAATCAATACATAGTATAAAACAAAGTCGCTTTCCGCGTCTGTCTGTCGCTATACATATATGCTTATATCTTTAAAAGTATGCAAAGAATTTTGATGCGGTTTTTTAATAGATAGAGTGTCTCAAGATGTAAGTTTATAGGTTTAATATATGCACTACATAGTAATTGGTTAGGCGGTACGAAGTTCGCCGGGTGTAGCTTCCCAACACTGAAATAATATTTCAAATCGGTTTAGTTATTTCGGAGCCTATACGATGCAAACAAGCAAGCAAATAAACATACAAACAAACATACTTACAAACAAACATACTCACAAACAATCAACCTGTACTCTTTGTTATAGATATAGATAGGGTGTGTAAACCGTAACCATCCAAGTTTTGTACGATAGGGTTTTTCGTGTCAGTCAGCTGGTAAAAACCATGTCGTGTAAAACCTGTACAGCAAAAACTTCCTGTACCTCCGATAAATTTTTCACGAAACAGTCTTTCGTGTACCACTAAAAACTTGGATAGTAAAAACCATGTCGTATAGATGCAATTTAAAATACATCGTTTTGGTTGGTCGGCACCAATAACAATAATAAAAATAAATTTATTTATTTGTACAACACAGGTAAAATGATATTAAATATACATTCATATGATAGGTTCGCTGAGTTACTTAATCCTTTTCAGGCATACAAAATAAACTTAAAAACTAGACATATTGACAGAAAAAAGACAATTATACCTAGACATTAGAAAAAAAGAAAAACTATCAGGTTCAACTCATAAGAATATGAAATCAATACGATTTGCGGTCATTTAAAAATCAATAAAGACGGTCATTTTTTTATCGTGGCTTAAACTTTGAGGTCTTTGCATGATATATGACTCGAATAAATTATAAATACTTTTTTTTTTTACTATTGATTTTTTTGTTACAAATTTCAAAAAATAAAAATAAAACTTATTTAAGGCCAATGGCCTCCTTGTTCACCCCCCTGCGCATTGCCTTCCACCCCCTGACTCGTCTGGCACCAGCTGAGCCACCGTTGGTCATTGTTCTGATGCTACACAACGTTTTTATTTTTTTTTACAAAAAAAATCGAAGTACCTCACTCAAGTGAGCACGGTTCATTTAATTTTGTTTTTCAGTCCTGTATAACTATGCCTACCGGGCGTTAAATTATCCTTTACGATAAAAAAGTAACCGTGTATATAAAACTCTTTCGTTACTGACTGACTGACAACGCAGATCCGAAACTACTGGGCGTAGTGGGTTGAAATTTTGCACGTGGGTTCCTTGGGGTGTGTACGGGAAGGGAATAAATAAGGAAATAAATAACTACTACTAAGGAATAAATTCCCGAATAAAAAAAGTTGCACACAAATACCACTCACGTCTGCTTTTCAATATATCCACTAGCTAAAATAGTACACTGGTAAAGATGTGTTGGTACACATCTTTAACTATTTATGCATGCGAGACATTTCCACACATTACATACAATCGTTTCCATACATTACATGCAATCGTTGTGAAAGTAGCTAATAAACCGGTAATTATGATCACTGGATGCGATTATTTGGCTATTTATGTTTGGAATAAAATACATCGCTGCACGTATTCGAATAGAATTTCAATATTTATCGATAAATAGCAGTTATTTAATTTTAGTTTAAACTTTTGAAGTTAATAACACAATAAAGTTATTCCGAAGCATATACCGGGTGTTTCTGACAAGGCGGTAATAAATCAAACGAGGGCTACTGCTCACCATACCTAACAACTTGCCCAAAGCAACATGGGTCGAAATCCCAAAAAAAAATCAGCTGTTTCATACATTGGTTCGATCAGCTGACGGGGTCAATGTACTGGACGGCTGGTTTTTGTTTTGAGATTTCGTCCCATGTTGCTTTGGGAAAGTTGTTAGGTATGGTGAGCTGAATCACTCCTTTGATTTATTACCGCCTTGTCAGAAACACCCTGTATAAACGAAGAAGAGAAAGCGAAAAATAAAAAGGATAGAAAAATATGACTATAATATTTAACTAGGAAACATTAAAATTAAAAACAATCAAATTATAAGATACGAAGTTTTTTATAACTGAAAGCTTGGAGTACGCGACAACCACGGCCACCCTTTGACTGCGCCGTGGCTCAGTTGGCAGTGCTGTGGACTGAGTAAACGTGTGCACCCGGGTTCGATTCCCGGGCGGGGCTAATATTGATATGATGAATATCGATGTTTGTTTCCGGTCTGGGTGTTATGTTCGTCTCTGTGTGTGTTTCGGGCACCCTAGATACAGGTTCTTCCTAGTTAGGGGCTCTAAGTGTGATGTGTTATTATTATTATTATTATTAAAATTGTAAATAGATTATAATTAAGCTTTTAAAATAATAAAGATCTCTGTAGAGCGCTGAATAACGTAACATAGTTCATAAAATGATGGTTATTTAAAAAAATAAAATACCATAATATTACCAAGTAAACTGGTTGGTTAGTAAATGTTTCGGAAATACTCAAAGGTACATAAACATTATAGCAAACATATTTAATAGATAGGTAAATGCCTTGCATAATGTATGAAATTGAATATTTAGAGGTAAAAAATAAAATAGAATCACTGTTAATAATTATGAACCAACTAGAGGCTGCCTCGCGGTATCCTCCGCGCAGATTTCTCTTAAACGCCAAAATCCCGTTTTATCCCGTTCCCATGGGAATTTCGAGAAATCATTCCTCATCCCCATACACTCCCCAAGGAACCCATGTGCAAAATTTCAGCCCACTATGCCTAGTAGTTTCGGCTCTGCTTTGTCTGTCAGTCACGGAAGAGTTTAGCCAAACTCAAAATCTACACACGTACAGGTGAAACTCATATCCTTTTTTTAAGTCTGTTAAAAACACATTTACTCTTTGTTTTGTAGTACAAAATACGCTTACGACATTTTCTTTATTTCTGTAAAAACTATTTCCACTCTGCAAAGTAAGTATTGTAAGTAAACGATAAAATAAAAAATTTAATCGTCAAAATACATATAAATCGTAGGTAACTATTATAAGAGACGATTTTTTTTGTCAATATTGGTGATAGTTTAAGGGACGGCGCACTCTCAACCCGACAGAACAAAGATTCCTTTCTTACTTACATTTAAAAAAACACGATGCAAACATGACTACTATGGTAAATAAGAATGGAAGTACACAATATAGGTTGATGAGCTAGCTTAGAATCGAAATATTAAAAATAAAAAAGTTTTATAAATTTATGGTAACACCATTTTAAATATTTAAACTTCTTCCTTTGCCTGCAAACAAAAAGGTAACTGACCCGTAAGCCTAATATTTTTGTAAATGAAAACCAAGCTAGACAATATCATTGATGTGCCGAGCGTTGTGTTTTGTCCAAATATAATCCATATTCTTGACGTCAGACACCAAAAACACCTCTGTACTGGGTTCGTAATACACCCGCGTACAAAACTTGTCGTACAAAACTCGGTCGTGCAAAACTTAGGCGGTAATGACACCTTCGTGAATGTTTTGTACCTACGGCCTGTTTGTTCATGCGAGTCCATGTTTTTCCATCCAAGTTTTATCCATGTACATGAAAAACCTGACTGTACAAAACTTGGGTGGTAAAAAACCGTACTCTATAGGTATAGACTACTAGTAGAACAGGCGAACTTCGTACTGCCATCTATTAAAATTACCGCATAAAAATCCGTTGCATATATTTAAAGATTTAATCATGGGTAGGTAGGTATGTAGGGACAGAAAGCGGAAACGACTTTGTTTAAGTATTGATTGATATTGATTTGAGACTAGGAAATAGGTTACTGTTTAGAAGCTGTATAGTTTTATTTAATTGGCCTTTTTGAATAGTTTTTTTTTATATACATATAAATTAAAGATCATTATACAAGTTTTATACCAAATATTTTTTTTTTCAATAAGTTATTGAAAAGTTAAACTTTTCAATACTGTACCAAACACATGCCGACAGCTCCCGAAAAAAACCCGAGCGATCATGGGACGTAGCTCTCTACTCTAGCAATATGTAACAAGTTTTGTTCATTGTAGTACAATCATTAGTAGGTAGCAGTAGGTACCTTTTTTTTTTAGGCGGGGAAACTCCTAACGAGTACCCTGCAGCCTCAGAGGGAGTAGCAGGGTTATGTGGGGTTTGCACCCACTAAAACCCCGCCGGTTTTCTTCTCGGCTGATAGCAGGAGAGTCGCGGGTGAGCCTGTGGAATTCTTCGCGGCCCCCCCACCAGCATTGGCTGGTATAGCCTCTCCTCGGTGGAAATGATGGTTGTCCCCCCGGAGCGTGGTAGCTTTCCCAACGCTCAACGGCGGAAAAGGGACACCCGCGTTCCGCCGTCCTCAGGGCCATTATATGACTACACGAGGCACCCGCCTCGTGCACCTAACGACACCGGGGTCTCCTCTTAGTAGCCTCTTATGACAGGCAGGGGATACCTCAGTCCTGTCTGTGTCTTCGGCCTGGTACTGCAGGGCGTTAGCAGTAGAAACCTAGAGTTTTTTATACTCAAAAAATATTTTCGAGAATATCGAATATGTAATGACTTTTATTTGGTAGCATTATGTACAGTAGCGGACTAGGAGGCCGTAACAGATTTGTCTATGGTTTCGTCAACCCTAGACTGTATTACCAAAGAACAAGAGCTATTTTGCAATACAGAAAAACCGGAAGTGTTACGCCGATCGTGTTCGCCACTGTACGAATACTATAAAAACCACTCCCGAAAAAGTATTTTTATATGTTCCACAAGATAAAAAAAAGTCGAAAGGAATGATGCCAAGCATTGTACCGAGATAAATTAAAACTAAATTATCCCAATCGGCCCAGACGTTTTTGAGTTTAAGCGAGACAAACTTACCACGATTTCTTTTTATATCAATACATAGTATGAAATAAAGTCGCTTCCCGCGTCTGTCCCTATGTATGCTTAAATCCTTAATTATGCAACGGATTTTGATGCGTTTTTTTTAATAGATACAGTGATTCAAGAGAAAGGTTTTTAGGTAAAATACATGCACAATATAGTAATAGGTTAGGCGGTATGAAGCTCGCCGGGTCAACTTGTATATAATAATGATAACGAATCACAAGAGCCCTTAACTAGAAAGCAACTGTATCTAGGGTGGCAAAAACACATTCAGCGACGAACAAATCAATACAACCAACCTGGAAACAAACATTATTATTTATTATAGCAATGTTCGCTCCCTCAGTCGGGAATCGAACCCAGTGCTCCCGCGTCACATTTTTCATCACTGCCATTGAGATACAGATACAGTAGGATATATAACATCATTTCAGCCGAACGACGTCCACTGCTAGACATAGGTCTCCACCACTATAATTTGCCACAACGACCGGTCTTGAGTGACCCCCCACCCAGTGTACTACCGTTCACCAGGTCGTTTAACCACCGTTTAGAGGGTTTGCATACTCTGCGTTTTCCGGTGCGCGGTCACCACTAAATGAACATTATTAATTATTTTATAGAGAACCAGTCGACCCGGCGACCTTCATACCGCCTAACCTTTAAGAATTTAGTGCATATTTTATATTTATAAACCTTCCTCTTCATTCACTCTATATATTAAAAAAAACCCGCATCAAAATCCATTGCGTAGTTTTAAAGATTTAAGCATATATAGGGAAAGACGCGGGAAGTGACTTCATTTTATACTTTGTATTGATAGATAGGTAGTTGGATATTTTCATTAAGAATACCTTAGCACCTTGAGCTACTTAATTAAGAATTATTAAAACCTTACGTCATTTATTAAAGAACTAGTCGACCCGGCGAACTTCGTAACGCCTAACCTATTATTATTTTAAGCATGTATTATACTTATAAACCATCCTCTTGAATCACTCTATCTATTGAAAAAAAACGCATCAAAATCCGTTATGTAGTTTTAAAGATTTAAGCATACATAGAGACAGACGCGGGAAGCGACTTTATTTTATACTATGTATTGATATAATGCGAATTTGCTTTTATTATAAATCCTTTATCACATAAGTACCTATAGTAAGTCGGAAAAAACTTTTGAAATGGTTTTTAGTAATAAAAGGATATTTGTCTTCTTCGTAGCTCAGTTGGCAGTGTTATGGACTGGGATGCGTGTGCATCTAGGTTCGACTCCCGGCGGAGCGAACATTTTTATGACGAATATCAATAATTTACTAAAATTATTAGTTCTGTAATATCCATAAACTGTGTTAGGATTCCTTACAGCCTAATACGTTTTGTACTAAAAAATGTATTGACTTTTATATCCTAATTCAGACATATAAAATTAAGATATTTTGGTAATGTCAGTTATTAATTGTAAAAATAAATACTCTGACTACACTCTGAAACTATTTAATTGTTTGTAATCGTTTAATTATACTATTTTTCTTCGTTAAAACGCGCACGTTAGTTTTTACAGGTTTCTAACAAACGTTCATTTTACAGTCAACTTTTCGCGTCAAAATCATGGATTCTAGTAAAAAAAATATACCTCCGAAATTGATTTTTAAACTTAAAAACTAATGAAAATTACACCTAAATGTTGAATTTATCATAACTATATTTAAAACACCACTAAAATTAAATATTTCCGACACTGCGTTTTGCCAATTACGGATACTACCCACCGTAATAGAAATACGGCAAAACGGCAGTCCTATCACGGCGCACTTTTATTTACTAATATTTACTTATTTTACTCGATTTTAATCAGAAATTAACTTGATTAACTAAGAATATTTGAATGTAAAAAGTATTCATATACAGTAACATAATCTTAAAGTGTTTGTTTTCACTAAAAACGAAGTCTAAAAATTCTATGTTTTAGCACGAGTCTGTTAGCGTTTGTATGAAACAGCCTCCCGCTTAGCTGGCGTTGCACAAAATTATTAATTTAAGTTACTTTTTATGATTTTAAACGCACGAGTGCTAGGAAATAAGTTACGTGTTAGTTTCCCTTGGATACTATGTAGTCACCTTTACCAGAAATAGTCACAACGAATCGTAAATTACAAAATATAAAATAGAGCCGTAATAGGACGTGATTTTGACTACCGCGGTAATAGGACGTTTTACCCTATCCCCTTAAATTGCAGTCATGGAACGTTAATTATTGATGACAAATGTCGCACCTTGCGTTCGTCCATCTGTCGTGAAATTACTTCAATTACGGGCAAGCGGTGGCAGGGTGGAAATTTTAATGAGTTTACGCACGCCTCGTCGCGTCGCCGCGCTGCTGGGCCCCTAACTCCACCAAAAGCAAAGCAAGCATTGTTTTCTTCATGAATTTGGAGTTTTCTAAGTTACGTCATGAATTTAATCAAAGCAACCCAGGATTATAAAATAAACATACTTACACGCTTGCCATGATGGAACAATTAGGTATATTTTATTAAAATTTAAAAAAGTGATCATTAACAATGTTGAAATCTTTACTTACGTTATAATTACAATCAATGGATCTTAATTTTCTATTTCGGTTCTGCTTTCCTGTTTTACGAATAACTGAAATATTCATGAGAAGCCCGGAGAACGTGCGGGTAAGGTGACAGACAACTAGGTTCTTAATTTATTGACGAGCGCTTACATTAACCATATAAAATCTTCTATATACGGTGGAAATTAAACATTACATATTCATACTTTACAAAATTCTACCTTTTATACAGTGTGTCCGGGGAAGTTATAACATAATTTTAAGGGTGTATTCTATGATCAATTTCATCGATGAAAACACCCCATATGGGGGGTCGCAGCCTCACCCCCCCCCCCCTCAGTATGACGTTTTTAATTTTTTTTTTGCAAAAATTGACCCCGCCTACTTTTAAATTCACAGTTAAAGATCTAAGGCTCACAGAACCATCATTAAGGTCTTGATCGAAGGCTAAGTAGTTAGGCTACATAAGTTACTAACAAAATAACCAAGTATTGCGTTTACTTTTTTTTTTTTGAAGATGATAAACAAAAAAAAAAATTTTTTTTTGTGCATTTTTTACGGTTTTTCAAAGTTTCCACAAAAAAATGCAGATACTTTTTTTTATTTTTTGTGTTTTATTGTTAGCTTTTGAGTTGTTCTCCAAATTGGTATTAGATTTATTTCTCTAGGTCTATTACTTCAGAAATTATCAACTACCAAAAAGACCCTTCGCTTTTACCTTTTAATTTAAGATTTCAGTTTAACCCACTTTTATTAAAAAATAAAGTCAATATTTAATTATTTTGCTAGTAATTTAGGTAGCCTGCCTACTTAGCCTTCGTACAAGACCTTAATTAAGAGTCCTTTTACGCGAACAGTGGCGCCACTCTAGAAAAAAAAATTTTTTTAAAGTAAGGCTTTTTTTCAGAAAAAATTGCTCCCTTGTGCATAAAATCTTGGTCGCTAGAATTTTTTTAGTATTTAAAATAATATCTAGGTTTAGAATGTTTATGTTTTACTGTTTGTTGCTAAAAGTGGAAAAAAATTTTTTTTTTGTTTATCATCTTTAAAAAAAAAAAAGTAAAAGCAATACTTGGTTATTTTGTTAGTAACTTATGTAGCCTAACTACTTAGGCTGACATTCACAGTCAGCGCGAAAAGTTCAACTTCGACCCGACTGGCTCAAGTATCATATTAGCGACTCGGAGTAGACTCGCAATCATTCGTATTCAGAGACGAGTTTCGCTGCCACTTGGGCTTGACTTCGCAAAGTTCAAACATTCGGCACAGATGCAATAGTTTTCATCTCACAATGGTAAAACACCACAAAATTTTATCGATTGTCTATGCTCATGGACACCCTATTTAAAAAAAAGTTGAAAGACAGAGAGAGTATGTTGTATTATTTCGTACATCGAAAAGGGATGGCACATTGAAGTACCTATCGCCACCTTATAGGTTAGAAACGTTTGTTTTGATTTCAAAGTATTGGGTTGTATTAAAAAACAAATCACTAGAAAAAACACGCTTTACAGAATGAAATTCCAGTGCTTATCTTTCGGCTTCTTCATCAGACCTTGAAGCCCTAATCGTGGTCAAAGTTACAAGACTTTTCTAACAACTTCACACACAGCTTCGATACCGATGTTTCATAAAGTTTCAGTTTATGTCCTCCGGCTTCATCATCAGATCAGTTCGACAGTACATGTATTGTCATCAGAAATACACACTGCTGCCAATTTTCATGACGCTTCGCTACGACCCTTGGAAGATGGTTAATTTTGTTCCATTACATAAGGAGCAAAGGCAAAACGATCCACTGACCAAGCCGTCCCCGAATGGAGAACAAGAGAAAGGAAAGGAAGTGAGGCAGACCACCAGCCAAATGGACCTACAATATAAAGACCGTTGCTGGGGAAACATGGATGAGACTGGCAGCCGCTGAAGCGAACTGGAAAATACTTGGAGAGGCCTTTGCCCAGCAGTGGGCTTATATATGATTAACGTAAAGGAAGAAAAGGTTAATACAGGTCAACTTCATTCAAAATTTAGGTTTTTGGACTCATTCTAAAGATTGTTTTGTGAAATTATAAATCTTTATAAAAACATTAAAAAGTTTTGTTTTTAATTATGAATTCTATCTAACCTAAACACATTATAAACAATAGCTACCACAAAAGCATAGCCTGTATTGTTGCAAATAATAAATTTTAGTTAGCGGGCCGCAGTTAAAAATTACAGTTAATTTTTTTATTTTGGTTAGTGGGTTGTGTGGTAATTATACAAAATAAAATGGAAATAATATTAAATATGTAACACTAATAAAATACATATTATTATTATAATAATACAGAATAACTATTCGAAAGAAAAAAGTATAACCCTATTGTAGTACATCACACCAAGTTTTTAATATGATCAGATTTTTCTATTGAGTCACAAGGACATGATTAGACATGAGAGCTGAACCTATGTTACTACAGTTGAGGAGTTTATGGAATTTAGTTTACTGCGGGAAGGTGTGATAGTTTTAGGAAAAGGAATTTAATTTATTAGAAATTACTACCTACCTAGATTTTCTTGAAGCCAAGAGGTAACAAGCAGCAGTGTGGTACTTACAGCTTAGGCTAATAATCAATGTATATAAGAGATAACAAAAGTCAATCCAGATTCAGAGTGAGCAACAACTTATTCGCTACATATATTTTGAAAAATTATTGATTTGACGCAGTCCATACCCTATCAACTTACGTACCTCCAACCAGAATAATAAGTGGGTAAATAAAAATTACATTTAAAAATAGGCGTTTCAATTAGATTCTTTAATTTCTTTTCAAGTAAGTACTTAGGTATAAAATAGGTCTAAAATATAATTCCTGAAGGCGAGACCAAATAAAGTTTTTTATGATTTTTCAAACCATTAACCGCTGGTGGCTGCTGCTGCTGTATCCAGCTCCACAAATCATTCATAATACTTATAATGTTTATAAATTCTTAAACAAAAATCTAACAACAAAATTCTTGAATGTGGCCAGTCTTGTGTTTTCCGACCTGCAAGCATCATGGGTCATCATCTTTTCCAAACACAAATGGTTAACCATTCTTTAGTGGTCCAAACTATAAAGAGGGTCCTGGTAAGACAATTTCCGCAGTCAGTTAGATATGTTAGATAAGTAGATTAGCAAAAAGAACGAAAAACCGAAAAACCAATCAACTCAGATCAGAAACAAAAACAAGGAGTGATATTTTTCAAACAATTGATTGATTATTTTCGTGACTGTGTGTGGTATTGATAGAAATGTCTTGTCCTAGCCGTCGCGAGTGCTAGCCAAGTGCTAAATTTGGTGACTCGGGGCGTCTCATGCTTCGCCAAGTGACAGGGCACTGAGATCACTACGATACTCGACTGTGAATATGAATTTCGAGCGGAGAGCGAGTTTACGGGCGATTTTGACAGTTCGGAGTGATACTCAGTGCTGCAGCTCGACTGTGAATGTCAGCCTTAGCCTTCGATCAAGACCTTAATGAAGGTTCTGTGAGCCTTAGATCTTTAACTGTGAATTTTAAAGTAGGCGGGGTCAATTTTTGCAAAAAAAAAAATTAAAAACGTCATACTGAGGGGGGGGTGAGGCTGCGACCCCCCATATGGGGTGTTTTCATCGATGAAATTGATCATAGAATACACCCTTAAAATTATGTTATAACTTCCCCGGACACACTGTATATAAAAAAAAATCGCGGTTTGATTGTCTCGCTAAAATCCGAGAACGCCTGAGCGGATTTAACTGATTTTCTCTTGAAATGTTTGTCATCGTCCAGTAAAGGTGGTGAGAAAATATAGAGAAATACTAGGAAGATAGTAAAAACAAAATTACAATTTCCCATATAAAATTGTAAGGCATTACAAAGTTCGCCGGGACAGCTAGTTACAAATGAAACTTTAGAATGTGTGTAAGCGCGGCGCAGTCTTGCTTGTGATGTAGTAAATTGTTATGATACTTACTTAGTTTTTCTGGTTTAAGTAATACTTTTTTACAAATTTGACTATGAATCAGAGATATGTACCATGTTTCCTTTAATAATTAAATATTTTTATTTTTGGTTATTATAAAACCAAGAAAAAAAGAATACCTAATAGTACTAACTAAAGTACCATAACTACAGATAAAGATATGAATTTTATGTGACTATAATTAATAAACTGTGAAGAGATAAACTGGCACATACATTAACTAAGAACTTTCTGTTTTTCGATGTCGGTTAAAATAGGTGCTTCTGAATGTAACATATACTATTCTGAAAACCGCTTCAAAATCGGTTCAGCCTAACCCGAGATAATCGCGTATACATACATACAGGTCAAACTGAGAACCAACCTAATTTTTTTTATTAAGTCATTTCAAAATTTAACTTGTTAATGACACTGTTTTTAAATAGGTATGATAAAGTTTTAACTCAATAAGTAAATAAAATACATAAGACCGCACATTTGAGGCTCATGTTTATACAATATCATCATCAATACATAGTATAAAACAAAGCCGCTTCCCGCGTCTATCCCATATGCTGATATCTTTATATCTTCGTGTAAAAAACATGCACTAGATAGTAATAGGTAAAGCGGTACGAAGTTCGCCAGGTCGACTATTTATAAAAAATTTGAACAAATTACATAACTACAATATGCCTTATCATAATTTGTACAGACCATTTTAAAGATTATTTGCTAAATCAGAGAAATAAAACGCAACGTCGAATTCGAAATCTTATTACTTGAGGTAATTAGAGTGATGCGTGCGGCCCTAGCCTAGCGGAAGTTATTTTTTTGCTAAACTAAATATTTTCAAAATGCGCCAAACATTTATTATAACCTATAGATAGTATTAAATCAAGTCGTTTTTCGCGTCTGTCCCTATCTTTAAAGAATTAAATTAAATCTTTAAAACTATGCAACGGATTCTGATAAGGTTTTTTTTAATACAAAGAGTGATTCAAAAGGAAGGTTTATAAGTATAATAATTAAATAATCAATTATGTTGCTTTAACTTAAGTTGGAAAAACATTTATTTATATTTATGCTTATTGTAATCTAGTTGAAAAGAGAAAATTGTAAATATTGACTGACAAACAGACAGACTGACACACATTTTTTAAATTGTATTATTATTTAGGCTGTTTTAAACTTTTTATTTCTAAGCACATTGTCATCGTGGAAGAGTGGAGTCTCTTAATACAGGTAGTTTCTACTTAAAAAGAGACCCCTTGTCATAAGTATTTTGTAAAATTTGTTGGAAATAAATATTATTATTATTATTATTATTATAATACATGCACAAAATAGAAATAGGTAAGGCGGTACGAAGTTCGCCGGGTCTACTAGTAACCTATAAAAAAAAACACTTAAATTTAATTCGCCGATTTCAAGAGCCATTTTCTTTCGTTCCTTCATTACATTTCGGGTTTTTACAGTACTTTTAAAAGATACATGAAAAGTAAAGGCATTTTTCATGTTACCTACCTTAATAATTATTATGATTCAAGTCGTTAGTCGACTGCACGAAAAGGGGAAACCGAGGAAACAAACGAACGACGTGTCGCAACGACCGACGGTCGTCGTTATGACTTGTTTGTATTAATTTATAGGACATAAAAGCCAAAAATCAAGTTATGTCCTAAGACACAAAATCAGTGGTCTGTTTTCCAAAAACGTTGTATTACAATGTGGGTGATGGTTTTTTACATACGCGAATTCATTAAAACTTTATTAAAAATGAATACTTTCGCCATAATAAATAAAAAACGCGAAAAATTTTGAATTTCGCACCATACCGAGAGTTACCACCTTAAGATCGTAGTTACACGACTCCGCTGCATCCGGCAAAAATAATTTTAATAAAATATGGGCTTTAAATATAGCTCTTTAGATTTATTTTACATTGGCATCACAAATTAGCATTCAGCTCGCTGTCAGCGAGCTTACTGCCGTCAGACTACTCGGTAGTTGACGCCTAGCTCGCCGCACGTTATAGACGAGCGGTCGACGCGGTGTCTGCTTGCAGTCGCCGCTCACGCCCTTCGCCGTTCAGTCAGTCAGTGTCTACCAACAATCCGCACTCCTGGCCGTCTTCTAACTGTCACCTCGTGTACTGCTAGGTGCCTGCCTGCTAGCTGTCACCGCGTAGAATGCGAGCAGTCGTCTTAGTTTAGGGAGGTGTTGGGTGGGAGCGGTGTTGGAGCAGAGTCGTGTAAGTAGGCTACGACCTCAATACAAATCAGTAGTTTAGCGGCGACTACTAACGCTGTTGCTTCGTGCTGTGACTACCGCCCTGTACGTTTATGATTATAATTTTAATGTAATTTGTCTTGTCACGTCAATCATACATGACGACTAACCACGATGTAATTTACGACCTTAATAGATTATCATTTGATCTGTCACACTGGCAAGATGTCCCCGCAACTCGCTTAAGACGGATTACGTAATCGCTGCCTTATATACTTACCTACGTTCGTTGTACACTGTTTATTCTTTCTATTTTATTAAGTAAATTACAACGCTTATTATTAATAAAGAATGTTCAATTTTTCCGATTTAAATGGGTGGTATAGGTAGTTTATTGGTAACTATTACAGGTGATGGCGGCAAAGAATACCATCGCCCCATCCTCTTCCATCCATTTTAAAAAGCGACTACAAAAAAAAAAAAAATATACGTGTCGAATTGAGTACCTCCTCCTTTTTTTTTCGTCGGTCAAAAACACCCGAAAGTCAGGCATCTTTGAAAATTTTAAATAGTGCTAAGTACTGCGATCTTTCTGCGAAGCGTAGCGATTATCGCTCAGCCAAACAATATTGTCGCTTCAAGTTCAATAAAACTGTACACCTTGAAATACTGCCATAGTCTACTCTATTGTGTTTTATTTTACCTCAAGTGGAACTAAATAATCTTTCACAAATCCTGTCAGCATTTTTTACTTTTAGTGATTGGCTTACCGATCTCCAGAGGTTATTCTATCGGAAGGATACTTCGGGTGAAATTTATAAAATGCGAAGTCAAACAGGTATCATGGGGCCGGGCCGTTTTATTTTAAAGCTTAGAATTGCATTAACAGAAACCTCAGTAATTTTATCTGAGACTTGAAATATAAAATAAGCTAAATAAAATGTATCTAATTACTCTGTTTTTATTTCACAAAAAAATAAGTCATTTTTTTATATATTATTGTTTTGTCGAATGTTATTAAATATTGAGTGTTACCCATAAATACAGAAACCTTAGCTTGAGATGTCATGCAAAAAGAGTTTCCTGTTTTATATTATGAAAAATTTTGGAGTTATTACAACTTTACCCCTCTTGGTAAATTTTAGTTATAATGACTTTCAATATTTAAAATAAATAAATAAATCAATTTGAAAATTAAATTTTATAGTGATAAATCCGAAAAATATTGTAGATTCTAAAGTTTTCCTGAAACAGTAAATTTACTATCTTTGTAATGGGTGGGTATGGATTTTTGTGTGTTTTAATTTTATTTTTTTGATAATATGAAAACAAAACATGCTATCAGTAAAAAAAAAGTGCTTTTATATTATGTTATCTATCCTACTACACCATCAAATTACAATAATACCTACCTATACATTTTATCTTATCAAAATTGTTCAGCACAATTGTGCTTAGCTTAGTTATGCATCGACGCGTGCCAACGATATTACCAACGATCACAATGTAATGTTAATATTTAACTTAGATCAATAGTGATACATGATACGGTAGGTACCTGTCTGGTTGCCCCCGAGACTATTGCCGCAACATGCGCTTTTAGTTCCAAAATACATTTTATTACTTTCTGAAACCAAATAAAATAAAATACTTACAATTTTTTTAGTAAATCAAAACAAAATAAAATACAATACAATTTTTTTAGTAAATCAATACATAGTATAAAATAAAGTCGCTTCCCGCGTATGTCCCTATGTATGCTTATATCTTTAAAACTACGCAACGGCGGATTTTGATGCGGTTTTTTTTTCAAAGGATAGAATGATTCAAGAGGAAGGTTTATATGTATAATTCATGAACGAAATAGAAATAGGTAAGGCGGTACGACGTTCGCCGGGTCGACTAGTATTTTTATAAAAAATAAATTTGGTTTCTCAATAAGCAAGAATGGTGTATGAATGTATGGTTTCGGAATTAAGGTTAAATGCTTTTTGGAATTTCAGTTTTGAATTTGAAAACTTTTTTTTTTCTTTTCTTAAATCCATATAACAAATTACCTCATTTCTTATAATCATAAAAAATACGGATTCTACTGACAAATCAAATAAATTTATAACTATGTAGAAACTAAATAGTTTTTGTATAAAAAAAGTACCAAATAGCTCTAAATTGCGGTAGTAATATGTACCTTATTAATTAGAGTGTTGCGCTTGAGTACATGATGCAAGTCATAAGATGCATTGTTACAAGTTACAACCTCGTTACTTAACAGTAGGATAGGTAATAGCGAGGAAGTCGCCCCGTATGATATTTGTGAATGCAGAAAACACTGCGTCATTAAATAATTAGCGTGTTTTCCGCTGAAGAAAAAAGGTCATATCTTTCAACTTCGTTTCCTTCATTCATATAAAAATTGTGGTGTTATTCGTTATAAGTACTTGCATGTCTCTAACTTTTAAATAGTTAGCTTTTTAGTTAAGTAAAAAAGCAAGGGCAGAATCAAAATTCATAGTACATATACAGTCACCAGCAGTGTAAGCTACCCATTGTCATTTCATTATACTCTACTAGCTTTTGCCCGCAGCTTCGCACGCGCTTTTTCATTAAAATCGTTAATTACTGGTTGATTTACGACTCAGGATTTTGGTGACATCATTTCTAATCGCACCCATACACCCTAAAAATATCTATCTTTATTTCAGTTCCCGTGGCAACTCCATAAATTCATTTCTACACTACACCATTCAGACCAGGTATACCAAGTAATTTTGAGTCGGCGCCACAGATTCCTCGTACAAAGATCACTTAATTAGGTACCTTAAATTTAAAGAAATAACCAAAATTCGTGCGCTGCCGCGCATCAATCTTTAAGAAATTTGCATGTGTGGCGCGCCGACTTAAAATTACTTGGGATACCCTACATTATTTTAAGAACTTAGTAATTCGATTATTATTTTATGATTTTCAGTTTTTTTTTTCGGTGGTTTTATTTTTTGATAAAAAGTTTTATTATGAATGAGAAACGTAACTGGTACAACTATAATGGTACTGTACTACGATTATACGATTCTTTAATAAATATAATAAGAATAAATTCTGTAGTAACAAGCCAGCCGTTGAGCAGTACTATTCTCCTGGGGCTTCAGGACGTCTTAACTAATGAGACCTTTAACTGACAAATTGGCTTATATTGAGCCAAAAGCAAGACATAAAAGGAATTGCTTGCTTGATTGGACTCATTCAGATTGGTCTAAGGGCTTATTGTCCGCGGAATCTCTTTATCCTTTTATTTCATCGTTCAATGTCAAGGACGGAAACCAATTCGTTACGTATCTAAATACGACAGGGATTTTTAAAGCAAAACGAAAACATCGCGATTTTGTTATTTTATTTGCATATTTTTTCGTTGTGTTCTAAAAACAGTGATAAAGTAACTAAATTGAAATTAAATACTTTTCCAGCAATATTTCTTTCTCGTTATCAATCACAGCAAGGCCGGTGTTACATTACACACAGCCTTTGCCTACAACAACTATATGTAATACAAACAATACAAAAGTAAATTACCTAACTGACACTCAAATTATTACCGTAAAAACGCATAATAAGTACCTTCCTACTATTTTTTAAAATGTGTAGCTCACATTTCTTAATCCCAAACACAAATCTGAAATGGTCTAACTTAGCCTTACTACCTTTTTGTAAGCTCTATATTTTGTGTAATTTTTGAGCTCTTACATACCTACTCAGGGTATATTTTTATAAATGCCCTTGCCCAAAATATTAATTTGTAAAGTTGCAGAGTAAAATTAATATTATAATAGAATTAGGATATAAGGATAAAATCGTATTTAAGTATGGTTAATAATGTGAATAAATGAAAATTTAAAAATTATGATTCCATACCTTCTTAAGCAGAAATATAGTCTTCAACCAATGTCGCGATTCCGGTGATGCATCTACTATTTACACTGATTTACTACAACTACTACAGTCCGTGGGCGGCTGTCGGGCCGTTTACCCCGTGTCTGGTGCACTAGGACCGTGTCACCGTCACCACGAAGAGAGCTTCGGCGGCGTCGCGACTGGTGGCGACAATAGCAGCGGGCGGCCACCGACGATAGCCGCCAAGGGGTGTTTACGAATGAGTCGCGTGGAGCAACGGATGACACGCGGCAGGCGCGTCCACCGCGCTCAGCGCGCAGGAAACACTCTTCTCGGGCGCACAAGAGGCGGCTAAAGCGGCTTTCAGCCGGGGCAGCAGGCGGTAGCGGCGCGGCGGCGGCGGGGCGGCGGCGGGGCGGCGGCGGGGCGGCGCGCGCTGCCTTCCCGCGCGTCCCACTCCGCTCCGCCACGGGTCTGACGTCACAGCGAACCTCCAAAATTTTCTCGTTTTCCCGCTGCAGCCAGCAACTCTTTACAGCAATAAATATTTTTGGTTTGAGTTTCCGCTTCAGGAATATGAATGAATCGAATAATATTTTCGGTCGGCTCATATTTACTCTACTGTTACACTAATCTCTATGTAACACATATGATTTGGATTAAAGATGAGCTTTTCCGAGAAAATAAGCCTCCTTTTTTTTATTTGCAACATTTTAAAAAGCTAGATATAGTTACCTAGATAACCTGGGCCCCATTTAATATAACTTACAAGTCCACAATTGTGTAAAAAAGCTACATATTTGTAAGGTTTTTTTACAAGTGCTGTTTAATAAAACTTACAAATTGTAAAAATGTTACAGGTAAAACCTTACAATTGTACCAATTACAAGTGCTGTTTAATAATACAAGTGCTGTTTAAAAAAAACTTACAATTTTACAGGTTACAAACTTACTATTACCTATTCCAATTACAAGTGCCGTTTAGTAAAAGTATTACGGCTCTACCACAAAAAGAGTTAAACCGGGTCTAAATCACTAGACTAGGTTTAAATCACTAGTTCGTCATACAAATTGGCAATTTTAGACCGGTCTAACTTTTTTGTGGTAAGGGGTTTAAAGTTTAGAAAAACCCTGCAGTAAAAAATTAAGAAAATTGTTAAGAGTCCTTTAACGCGAACAGTGACGTCTCTCTAAAAAGAAGTCATATTAAAATAAGGCTTTTTATCAAAAAAAAAGGGCTCCCTAGTGCGTTAGATATTAATAACAAAATAATAATAACACATCACACTCAGAGCCCCTAACTAGGAAGAACCTGTATCTCGGAGGGTGCCCGAAACACACACAGAGACGAACATTACACCCAGACCGGAAACAAATATCGATCGATATTCATCATATCAATATTCGCCCCGCCCGGGAATCGAACCAGGGTGCACACGCTTACTTAGTCCACAGCACTGCCAACTGAGCCACGGAGCAGTCAAATATTGGTCAAGTCAGATATTGGTCCTTAGTAATTTTTAAGTATTTCAAATAGTATTCTAAAAACAAACGGTACAGTTGTAGTACTTAAAACAGAACAGTCTAAACCTTAACTACTGCTTTAACTAGTACTCATATGTTTTTTTTTTAAATTACCTATAGACTGTAGCACTAAATTGTAAATATCTGACACATGACAGTCCACCTGTAGAAATGTTACTACAATTTACAAATATGTAAACTTTTAATTACAATCGTGCGTTCAATAAAACTGTTTTCTCTACAAATATGTAAGTTTTCACCTGTAAGAAGAAAACCTTTATTAAACAGAGAATTGTAAAATTGTAGCTACAATTCTACAATTTGTAAATTTTCTACAATTGTAAACTTGTAACTCGATTTTTTTATTAAACAGAAACTTGTAAATTGTAGTCTGTAAATTACAATTACAATTCTACAATTTGTAAGTTATATTAAATAGGCCCCTGGGCCCTATTTAATTTAACTTACAAGTCCACAATTGTGAAAAAAAGCTACATATTTGTAAGGTTTTTTTACTAGTGCTGTTTAATAAAACTTACAAATAGTAAAAATGTTACAGGTAAAAACCTTACAATTGTACCAATTACAAGTGCTGTTTAATAATACAAGTGCTGTTTAATAAACCTTACAATTTTACAGGTAACAATCTTACTATTACCTATTCCAATTACAAGTGCCGTTTAATAAAAGTATTCAAGTTTAAAAAAATCCTGCAGATTTGTAAGACAATTGTAGCTACAAGTTTATACGAAAAAAAATATTAAGAAACTTGTTGAGAGTCCTTTAACGCGAACAGTGATGCCACTCTAAAAAGAAGTCATATTAAAGTAAGGCTTTTTATCAAAAAAAGGGCTCCCTAGTGCGCTATATACCCGTGACCCCCTTGCCAACAGCCGAGATGGTCACCGGCGGGGTTTTAGTGGGTGCGAACCCCACATAACCCTGCGACTCCCCCCGGGGTCGCAGGGTACTCGTTAGGAGTTTCCCTGCCTTAAAAAAAAAAGGTGCTCACGCTTTCTCAGTCCACATCACTGCCAACTAAGCCACGGAGCAGTCAAATCAATAGAGAGCGTAGATATGTAGTTGTTAAAAACTATATACCTACGTAAGTAGGTTTATTACTGTACCTCAGAAGCATAAGACTGTAAGTCGCAAATCGTAATTTTACAGGAGAGCGTTTTAAAGTTTGAAATAGCATGTTTTTTAACTTTAGACGCAAATAAGACGCAAAAGTAGACGCTATAATCATCTTGAGTTTAATTGATAACATAGAGCAATTATCTCTTAATTCAAAACAATTTTCAGAAAAATAAGTCCTATGAAAAAATATAGTTTTTCAGGTACTTTTGTAAAAACATGCATCACATACACTAAAATGCTTCTAAGATTATTTTTGTAATCCGGTGAGAAATGGTGTCAGTTACAGTATTTTCTTTAAGAAAACAAAGTACAATAAACAACTTTAGTGTTAAAAAACACTGTAGAACATACATTCAGAACCGTTACAACTCTAAATCTGTGTCAATAATTTATATTATGTACTTTCTGAGTGAAATTTCATGTTTTAAATGATGTTGTCTGAATCTGTGACCTAATGTAGTAAACATTATAGAAATTGATTAAGAAATGGTTGAATATAAAATAATATGGGACATATGGGGTCCTTAAGTAACTGTTGCATGAATGAGACATAGGTCCCTAGCGCTTTGGAATCAGGATTCCATTATGTCAGGGTAGGCGAAACATTGTTCTTGGTTGTGCTCTGAGTCTGCAGTGGCTCACTGATTAGTAGTATAACTCGTGGATACAAGATACAAGAAGATCTTCCTGTACACTTAGAGCAATAAATATATTGTATCTTGTGGAAGTTTGAGCTCTTGTCTTATATTCTGGCGTAGATTAGTTTTAGTAAGGTTTAAGCCTGCTTTGAGCTTTATAAATAAAATGCCACTAGTTTCTCTTTCCTTGCCTGTAGTCACACGCATAGTGGGGTCATGAAAGGTTCATTATAGGAAGTTTGAACTTTAGCGACGACGTAGCATGAGTTTAACGTTGTAGATTTCACAATAAGCAGTTCATGATGTCAGGGTCTGGTAGCTAGCTAATAGGGAGAGAAACCAGAGTTTTTATATTATGTTACCTAAATGCAGTCTGAAAGTTTATCTGAAGTAGACCTGCGCCAGAAAACAGGACCGATACTTAAAAGTTACCTTAGAAATTCACAGATTTGCTGTTCGGATATTGATTGTAATGTAAATTGTATGACGTCTGTTTGATTTAATGTTTCTTAATACTTTCAAAGTAATCGAGCAGTTTGATACAGCAGCATCATCAAGGACAGATTATACATAACTGCTGCAGTGTTTCGAGTAAATCAGCAACGAAAGCATGTGCTAAGGATCGGCGGGCACTATCAGAGTTGGTTAATAAATACCAAGTTTCCTAGGAAAGTATTGCAAAACAAATGGTTGTACGGTAGTATGACCAATGAAGACTTTAATTTTCAATTTAGTTTGCCTGGCAGTAATGCATGTGATGTCACACTTGAGATAAGATCCGTGCGCGACCATCCTCAGGCTTGAAAGAGAATCGAAAAAAGGACGAGACTTTGGGATTGGAGTAAGTATGTATCTTTTCTGGTGTTAGATATAAACTTTTTTTTTATAAGATGTTTATATCTAGGGTCAGAATTGTGCTCCAATCTTGGAGAACCCTATTGTTTTGTTTTCTTACTGTAGCGTGACCGCGTGTTGATAACATGTGTAAAGGTATCATTGCTTGGCAAATGGAGTGAGGAATTAAGGTCTTCATTGAATGTCTTTTAGCCATTTTCTTTGCAGTTTTCTTTCGGTTCTAGTCCAGGATATTCACGCCGGATATTTTTTTTTACCCGTGAATGTTGCGACTCGCAAGGTATGGCGTGGAAGTGACGTTGTATGGTTTCGTCTATGGGTAATGAGTTTTGTCGGTATTTTATTAAGCTGCAACAGTGGTGCGGGGCAAGATGGTTGGGCATCTGTTACGACACGACACCTTCATCACCAACATTATTGAAGGCAAGATTGAAGGGAAAAGAGAGAGGGGACGACCAAGACGGAGATACTTTGATCAAATAAAGGAAAAGATAGGGGTCGTGTCGTATCAAGAGGTCAAGCAGCTGGCAGGGAAACGGGAGATGTGGAAGACGCTCCACCGACAAGAGCCTAGCTCTTAAATTTGAAGAAAGAAGAAGCAACAGTGGTATAATCTATCTTTGATGGAGTTGTTGCAAGAAGTTGTTGTGTTGAGAGTATGAGGAAGCATTCGTTGACGGACTTTTTTTTACCATTTATTTTTAAAACAAGATTGCGTGTATATTTACGTGTATGGTAAGTATCACTGATTTAAGAATGCCAAAAACTGTCAATTTAGATACAATTTTTTCTATTTTCTTTATCTCTGACTGAAGACTGCTTCCGCGTCCAACTTCCGCGTAACTAGCAGTTTTTATATAAAGATGCGTTAAACCACGCCCTCTTAATCGGATTTAATTGAATAGTATAAAACTGTAACAGCAAAAATACAGTGTTATGCATCTTGATTTGCTTCGAAGCAAAACACGGTATCTGCGCAGTTACAGTATTATGCATCGGATATAGTTCAGAAGCATAAAACTGTAAGATGGTACATACAATGCTATGCAATAAAATTAATTCGAAGCATAAAGCAGTATACGCTCTTACAGTTTAATGCTTCTCATCAGGCAAGGTATTTACACTATAATGCAAATCGAAAAAAGGCACTTCCAGGCTAGCTACGGCCACGGGAGTAAGCGCATTCGAAAGAGCTCGTCAAATACATTAGGATTCCATCAAAAAGTGAAAATCGCAAAAATGTCAGTTACAGTGTTATGCTTCTGAGGTACAGATAACTTAGTTATCTGTACCTAAAGTGGAACAAAATGTGGAACACATTTACATATGTGATTCCGGAACATTGCAGGAATTCTGGTTTGTATTCAACCACAGAATGCCTAATAGTACTTCGTGCCTAAACATTCTTGGGCAAAGTTCATAGTAGGAAGTGAAAAAACTTTTTTGTGAAAAGTAGTCGAATCAACAAAAGAAACTTATATTATAAGAGGAAAGATTTGATTGTTTGTTTCTTTGTTTGAATCGAATGGGCATAGCATCTACAGATTTGAAAAATTATTTCACCGTTAGTATCCTACGTTATACCTAACTAGTCGACCTGGCAAACTTCTTACCGCCTAACCTATTACTGTTTTGTGTGACTGTATTATACTTACATGTAAACCTACCTCTTGAAATACTCTTCCTTTTAAAAAACGGCATCAAAATCCATTGCATAGTTTTAATGATATAAACATATTAACCGACAGACAGCGGGAAACGACTTTACTAAAGGTTTAATGTTCTCAATAATATAGAATATGGGCTATGTCATGATAATAATATTGTAAGCCGAAGGAAGTTTTCCGTGTACCTACAAAGTTCATGGTCACCTTGATACACTATCTAAATTCCTAACCACACGCAATAAAATGATTAAATCTCAACAATCAAAAGTAATTTTTCCATAATTACGGACTCGCCGAAAGTAAAAAAAAAATATCTGGAGATCTAAAGTGATCAATATTGATTTATGAAAGTAAGTAGGTAAAATAACTATATATTTCAAAAGGAAAACCCACTATATAAAGTTCTATCTATTACGAAAAAGGATCCCTCTCATTTAAATTAAATCATCCATATGCTCATGTTAGTTACTGATTGAAAGCACGCATTTCATGGCACTTTCTCATGTGTACTGTGTTTACCTCATAAATGTCTACGGTTCACCTGCTTTGTAGTCTTCTCTAATAAACATTCCATGTGTTCAAATATTTTATTATCATGCCGTAATAATCGATTATTTTAGTCGGTTGTAGGGGATAGTAATTGTCGAAGGTCTGATCAATAGCTCTGTTAGGTGGATGGATCCATTGCCCGCTGTGCTGATGCTAGCTCATGATGAATGAAACTACTAAGTATTTACTAGTTTTGCTTGAAAACCCAACAAGCATTGAATACGACTCGAAGTGTCCAACCAATGCGAAATGCCCAATACATTTTATAATGCATGTTCAAAAATGTTTTCTTACTACAATGGTATGAGTACCAGATACTATTGTGCAATATAATTGTATAAATTTAAGACCCTATTGGTAAGCAAAAAATAAAAAGCTGCATAGAAATATAACGGCGAAACTGTATCTCTACAACTCGTTCAGAGGAAACATTGATTCAATTTAATAGTTATCCAGATAACTATACAACGGGAGTGTACTGCACAGCTCTTCCTTCCGTCGGAAAACTCGTAAATGGCAAAGGTCATACCAAGTAGATGCTTTGTTTCGTTCAAGTGAATAATGTACCTAACATAATGTACCAGTTTCTCCACTGAACTAAGTTGGTAAAGATTAATTATTTTCGGATGTTTTCAATCACATTACAATCTTATTGTTTTATTAATTTTTTTTTTATTTTTATTTATTCATTAAACACCTACAAAACTGTTTGTCTGCGGGATCAGCTGAGTCTCGTCTCGACATTATCACTGTTATACATTACTTTATAACTATAATGTTTTTAAATAATACTTTTTTAACATCGTTTTGAATTTTGGTTTTCTATAGTTTCCCTACTGTAAAAAAACTCGGGTAAAGTCTGGTAAATATTTTTGGAAGTACATATTTGTAAATAGTCATATTTTCTTTAGGTATATAAAATAACTAAGTGGATAATTGCTCTTTTTTACATTAAGTCTAATAACTGGTAATATAATATGACCTGTGAACTACATACTGTTGTTAGTAAAAGAAAATAGTTTTGCGCGATCAAGGTACGTAATCTTATACCTATTGTATAAGTATGTCATTTTCTCCGCTCACATCATGAGTTAAAAAATAATAGTAATACTTCCTGCAAACAGTGAGGACATTTCGTTTTAAATATTTGACAAATGACTTGGTTAATTTAAAGATAGCAATGGGAAAAGTTTTATGATTTATTATTTTAAGTGAAGTACAACGACATAAACTTAAACACAGATTCATTAAAAGTTTTAAATTGAATCTATTGCAAACTTTAGTTGTTTTCTTGGAAAACGAGTTCAACGTCGGAAATGATCACCACTCCAAGGAATACAAAAAAATGTGTATAGTTACATATTATATGTATAGCGCTACGCGTATAAACATGGTCACTTTTTTATCGTGGCGGAAACTTTCAGGACATCTTTCCATGATATGTGGCTCGAATAAATTATTAAAAAAAAACTGATATTTTAAACAATGCAACTAAGTTTTTTATTTGCTTTGATGTTGTTTCGCCTTCACATATTGTTTTACTCATCAAAATCATCCTAGCCGGAAGACGTCTACTGCTGCACATAGGCCTTTCTTTGGTAACGGGGGGAAATGCCCATCGCATTTCCCGACGCTCGGGGGAGCGTCAGGAAATGCGATGGGCTGGGGGCTCGCAACCACTAAAACCCGCCTGTTTCCGTCTTGGCGTTTTTGGGAAAGACCCCGGGAACAATAGATTATCGGCGTCCGAAATCCTTCCCCTTCAGCTTAGTGCTCGGGAGGGAATGTTGTTCCCTCCCCGGTTCGCTTTTGCTGTGCCGCCGCCCATCTCGGGGCCGTTTGATGAGTGTGTCGGGCCCCTTTTTTTTTTTTTTTTTAGGCGGGGAAACTCCTAACGAGTACCCTGCGACCCCGGGGGGAGTCGCAGGGTTATGTGGGGTTCGCACCCACTAAAACCCCGCCGGTGTCCATCTCGGCTGTTGGCAAGGGGGTCACGGGTGATCTTTCGATCGTTATGTTCAACTCCGCGACCCCCTCCAGCACTGGCTGTTTAGCCTCTTCACGGGTGTGTCGGGCCCCTGCCCTTAACACCCACGACCCCAAAGACCCCTTTTAGTTGCCTCTTACGCAGGCAGGGCATACTGTATACCTATTCTTACGCCCGGACCTACCCCAAGTAGCACTGAAGAATTTTGTTTAAATCGCATATATCTTAACAGTGCCTGTATTGTGATTTAACTAAATAAAAAACGATTTCATATAGTCACATATTTCTTAAAGGCTATATAGTATTCCAATACCGCTTTTTGAGAAAATAAAGATTATACAAATCGTAGTTAAATCATCTTAAACCTATTCAGTATTAATTAAGGTTTCAGATAAACCATAAAACTCTCTTTTCACTCAACTCTCATTATTTGTAAACTGAATTAAATCATTAAGGGATAGTTGTTCGACTTATACAGTCGCACTAATGCAAAAAAGATTTGCTATCCAAACTAAAAGCCATATTAAGATGTTTGTCCTCAAATCAGTTTTTGCTAGGCAAAACACAAATAAAATTTGTATTAATTATCCCCTCTCCTCCCGTGGGAGCCGTAGGACCCGGCTGAGGGACAGCACCAGAAGACGGGCAGCAGCGTCTTCTGGTTTTTTTAAACAACACCATACTGCGCTCGCCAACCCGCCTGCCAAGCGTGGCGAGTATGGCAACCCCCCCCCTCATGAATAGTCAGCATGTGCCCAGGCCCCTAGTCCCCGGCAGCCCCGCTATTCCTGACCACGGTAGCGGTTACGGTAACGGCGGGGCAAGGGGTGCTAAGAATCCCCGGACGGTCGGCTACCACCCCTTTAAACGACAACTGGCCCTGGCAACACACAACGTCCGCACTTTGAGGACTGACGATATGATTGTTGCGCTGGAAGAGGAAATGAGCAGGTTACGGTGGGATATTCTAGGGCTATCAGAAGTCCGTAGACAGGGACAGGACACGATAACCCTGAAATCGGGTAACCTGCTCTTCCACCGGGAGGGCGACCAACTGTCCCAAGGTGGTGTCGGGTTTCTCGTCCACAAGTCCCTCGTTAGCAACATTATTACCATCGACAGTGTGTCAAGCAGGGTCGCATACCTAACACTCAGAATATCTAAAAGATATTTGCTGAAGGTAGTTCAGGTCTATGCACCGACCTCGACACACTCAGATGACGAAGTAGAGTCTATGTATGAGGACATTAGTCGGGCCATACATACGCATAAAACTCACTTCAATGTTGTTATGGGGGACTTCAATGCGAAACTAGGCAAGAGAAGCGAGCATGAGTTGAGAGTGGGGAACTTCGGTTATGGGCAACGGAACCCTAGAGGTCAGAGGCTGGCCGATTTCATGGAGAAAGAAGGACTCTTCATGATGAATTCTTTCTTCCAGAAGCCACCTCATAGGAAATGGACCTGGATGAGCCCTGGTGGTTCTAGGAACGAGATAGACTTCATCTTGACCGACAAGAAACGGATATTCAATGATGTCTCCGTGATTCATAGGGTAAAAACCGGCAGTGATCACCGAATAGTAAGAGGCACATTGAATGTGAACGTTAAACTTGAACGGTACCGCCTGATGAAGTCTACGCTCCGTCCTACCCTCGCTCAGATCGAAAACCCCGAGAGCTTTCAACTCGAGCTCTCTAATCGCTTTGATTGTCTAGACGACGCATCAGTGGACGAGATCAATAACAGGTTCGTAAAAACTGTCCATACGGTCGGATCTAAATTCTTTAGGACTCGCCGTACCGCTAGAACTCAGAAACTCTCTGAAGACACCCTCAAACTTATGGCTGAACGACGCTTGCTTAGACTGCAGTCTCCCGATGATGCTGCGTCATATAGGCGGCTCAATAGGCAGATCTCGAAGGCCTTGCGACACGATATCCGTGTCTTTAATACTGCGCGTATTAAGGATACGATAGAGCGAAATAAAGGCTCCAAAGTGTTCGCAAGAGATATGTCTGTTGGGCAAAGCCAAATGACCAAGCTGAAGAGGGATGACGGCAGTATAGCGTCGACGAAAGCGGAAATTTTGAGGGAAATCGAGAAGTTCTACGGACAGCTATACGATTCGGTCACTAAGCCTGTTACTAGTGCGGCTAACGACCCTAGAGCCAAACTAACCCGACACTATACCGAAGATATCCCGGACATCAGCCTGTACGAGATAAGGATGGCCCTGAAACTGCTTAAAAATAACAAGGCACCGGGTGAGGATGGAATCACGTCAGAGCTTCTGAAAGCGGGTGGAACACCGGTACTCAAAGTCCTTCAGAGGCTCTTTAATTCTGTCCTACTCGAAGGGACCACGCCTGAAGCATGGAACAGAAGTGAGGTGGTGCTTTTCTTTAAGAAGGGCGATAAAACCCTTTTGAAGAATTATAGGCCCATCTCGCTTTTGAGCCATGTTTATAAGCTGTTTTCCAGGATCATCGCCAATCGTCTCGAACGAAGGTTTGATGACTTCCAGCCTCCCGAACAAGCCGGCTTCCGAAAAGGCTTTAGTACCATAGACCACATACATACGCTGCGGCAAGTTATACAGAAGACCGAAGAGTATAACTTGCCGCTATGTCTAGCGTTTGTGGACTATGAGAAGGCCTTTGATTCGGTCGAAACATGGGCGGTGCTAGAGTCCCTCCAACGATGCCGGATTGACTATCGGTACATCGAAGTGCTGAAGTGTTTGTATAGCAACGCCACCATGTCTGTCCGAGTACAGGAACAGAATTCGAAGGCTATTCCCTTGAACAGAGGCGTGAGACAGGGAGATGTTATATCTCCGAAACTGTTCACCGCCACTTTAGAAGACGCCTTCAAACTTCTAGAATGGAAAGGGCAGGGCATCAATATTAACGGCGAATACATCACTCACCTTCGGTTTGCCGACGACATCGTAGTCATGGCAAGGTCGATGGAGGAACTCAGCACGATGCTCGAAGGCCTCAACCGAGTCTCCCAACAGGTGGGCCTTAAAATGAACATGGACAAGACGAAGGTCATGTCTAATGTCCATGTTCTGCCTACCCCAGTTATGGTTGGGAACTCGGTTCTCGAAGTTGTCGACGAGTACGTATACCTAGGACAAACCATCCAGTTAGGTAGGTCCAACTTCGAGAAGGAGGTCAATCGCCGAATCCAGCTCGGATGGGCCGCGTTCGGGAAACTACGCAACGTCTTCTCGTCCAATATTCCTCAGTGCCTGAAGACGAAGGTATTTAACCAATGTGTGCTGCCAGTGATGACATACGGTTCTGAAACGTGGTGCTTCACTATAGGGCTTATGAACAGGCTCCGAGTAGCTCAACGAGCCATGGAGCGGGCTATGCTCGGGATTTCTCTGCGGGATCGAATCAGAAATGAGGACATACGCAGAGAAACCAGGGTCACCGACATAGCCAAGCGGATAAGCTCGTTGAAGTGGCAATGGGCAGGTCATATAGCCCGCAGAACAGATGGCCGCTGGGGCCGAAAAGTTCTCGAGTGGAGACCACGGATCGGCAAGCGCAGCGTAGGACGTCCACCGACCAGATGGACGGATGATCTGCGCAAGGCTGCGGGTCCACGCTGGATGCAGGCCACCTGCGATCGGTACAGATGGAGAGCCTTGAGGGAGGCCTATGTCCAGCAGTGGACGTCTTACGGCTGAAATGATGATGATGATGATGATTAATTATTATTTTATAAGTAATAATTGATTTAGAGGGACGGTTTGTACAAGATGGAGAAAAATTAAATTAGCAAAGACGTTGAAAAATTAAAAAAATAACCTTTAACACAGAAATGTCCCTTTCCCATAATTTTCCTTTTACATAATGTCCCTTTCTAAAATTGTATTTTCCCAAAATGACCCTTTCTCAAAATGTACTACATCGAAAAAACCTTTGTCGTAATGTCCCTTTTGCTTTTATTTTTTGTAGACAGTTTCGAAGAAATATTTGCGAACGGTGCATTAAGGGTCTAAATTGTAGGGCCTTTCACTCTTAATCGATGCAAAGTAGGTAGGTAGTTACGGTCACGGACTCGTTTAGCATAATACATTTTGTATGATTAGTCTTTGAATAAGTATTTGATACACTTAAATAAGTTAAAAGTATTAGGTTGCCAATGCAGGTAGTTTATATATATTTTCCGAACTAGCTCTAACACAGCTTTCTTAGCTAAACAAAATATGATAACTCGATGGTATGACAGCATTGAAAACCATTGCTGATTTTCTTATGGTATGTACTTTTGTAGTTCTTAAAAAGCAGAAAAAGGCAGTGAAATAAATTATTACAACAGTTTTTGTTTTGCCACAAGTGTGAGCAGAATAGTCTGATAGAAATACTTGCCACACACACTTGACTTTATATGCAAGCTCTGCTGTTGTTTAAATGCACTTTATTGCTAAAACACCAAAAAAAACATAATAACTTTCTTTGAAAACCATAACGCTTTTAAAGAATTCTCAAAACGTCCTTTTCGCAAAATGTGCTTTTCGCAAAATGACCCGTTCGAAAAATGACCATTTCTCCACTAGCTCAAGTTTACATGTACATACAAAAGGGACCATGTACATACAAAGGGGAAAAGATCGATATTGTTTATTGTATGTTTATTTAAAATGTGTTTTGTGCAATAAATTAACTCAAAGGGACACTATAAAAAAAGTCATTTTGCGAAAGAAACTATAAGCGGAAGTGATGAATACTTACAAAAGCTTGAATTCGAAATTATCCTTTTACATTCTGCCATATAGACATAGCCAAGTCACGTCACTCCCTACCCGAATCGTCAACATGCCAGCCACAAACATAGATCATATTAATTCGTTTGAACAACCTTGTAATGCATTCTGATAAACACAATTGTACATAAACATCTAATTTATGTGTCTAATAATATTGCATACGTCTATCACTTTCAACACTTACACTTGGTATTAGAAAAACTAACTCTGTTGCAAAACAAAGAAATCTTGATTTAAGAAATCAAAGTAAAGGATCAAATAAATCAGAATAGTATTCATGAAATCAATTGGAAGTATCACTTAAATCGTTGAGGATTTACTTAATCAAACTAAAGGATCACTTAATACTGTGAGATAACGTCGGCTCCGTGCTTAAGTGTTCAAACTCCATTTTGGTCGAAAATGACTTTTTGATGCAGGATTGTTAACGATGTAATTTAGGTCCAGAAGGTCAAGTAAAAAAAGGCTTTTCCTAGAAAAAATACAATAAATTTCACGTTTTAAATTTTGAAGCCCACATCATCATAACAAAAATTCCGTGTTTGTTTAGCCAACCTCCACAGCATTACCCAAAGTCCCGCATCGAAATATTTGTTGCGTGCTTGAGTGTTCAAACTCCAGCCGGCCGACCAATCACAGCACAGTACGTCACGCTACCCGGCCATTTTGTTTTTTCTGTGATGAACTTGGTTGCTCTTTTAGTTTGCTTGCAAAAACCTAATAAATTAGTTTTATTGTGTTCAAAACTAAGAAAACTAACTGCGAGTAACGTTAAAAGCTGCAGCAGGATGGCGAGTACCAATTTCAAAACAAGCAAAAGGCGTACTTTGGCGACTTTCGAGCAATAAGTACTTTTTAATAATGTTTATTTCCGAATAGAAACTTAAACGTACTGATACAGGATGTTAATAAATTCACTTTGTAATAAAACGGTTGAGAATTAAGTATATTATTATGTTAATTCTGTTTGATAGTCCTTATGTCTGTCTTTCACAATGGTTCAACATAACAACCAAATTTTAAACAATAATAACACACACAATAACACACAAACAATAATAACAACAATAATTAAGTAGGTATATTTTATCATTTCGTTATGTTTATGTTATTATTACTTGAGTCTAATTTTTTTTCTTTTCTATTTCTTGATTTTAATTTCTTATACCTTTTATCATCTAAAAACAAATTTTTTTACGAAGTAATTTAATCATCCTGTATATGGTATTAGGAGGTTGGACAAACAAGCACGCAACAATTTTAAGGAACACTGTGCTATCTCCATGGCAGGAGTGTTGTATTTCCATGAACGAACATTTTTATTCGCAGTTTTGTTCAACCTCCATTTTAAAAGTATGATAAAATACGTAAAATCACAGCATCGTAAACAAATTTATTGGCAATTCCATATATTAGACTAAAAACTATAAATTTGCATTTATCATTCCTGAAACTAAACATCTCGTTTGATAATAAGTAAAAAAACCTTCTCCTGAACAGTGTACAAATGGAAGTTGAACATTCAAGCACGGAGGCGGCGATAAGAAATCTTGATTTAAGAAATCAAAGTAAAGGATCAAATAAATCAAAATAGTATTCATGAAATCAATCGGAAGTATCACTTAAATCGTTGAGGATTTACTTAATCAAACTAAAGGATCACTTAATACTGTGAGATTTAAATGTTACTTACGTTTGATTTAGTAAAACGATTAAGTATTAAGTGAGATTTGAGGAAATCGTTTTTGAGTAAAACATTTCTAAAATAGCATTATTTCAAATCGAACTTATTAATCTTTGATTTAATTGATACTCAACTACCCTTTTGAATCCTTACTTTTCTAAATTCAGATTTCGTCAAGTAAAACAAGATTATACGCCATTTTGAACTTTTAGAAAACAAAACAACAAAACAAAATCGAAGTGATATCGTGAAAAAAGTGTGGATTTCAGTTAAATGTGACTAGTGTAATAGTTTTTACTGAAGAAATAAGTGATTACGTGATGAGAAAAGGTAATATTAATGACATAAATGATAACTTTATTTTTATTCCATATACAATTATTCTTTATTTTTTTGTTATTTCAAGCTATTTCGAGAGCCCGTTTGTTTTATGGCTCTTTCTATCGATTTTACACGATAAATGATCATGCGTTTAATATTTTTAATGCTTACGACGAAATAAAACGGATTTCTAATTGTCATATTTACTTATAGTTTACAAATTCTTAACACTAAGTAAAGTTCTTGTGTTGTAGCATAAAATGTTCACCATATTTTCTTTATTATGATTACTTAAATTGAAAACGTTTTAAATTTTTCTTCGCTTAGCAAAAATTGCCTTAGTGATTTAGATTATAAAACAGTTTTAATTTTGGATTTAAATCTATTTTGCTGCCTTAACTTAAACTTCAAGATATCGCGAAACCTTAGTTAAGGAATCTGGTAAACCCTATTAAATCCCAATTGCTTAAGTAAGGTTAAAGTATGATTTAGCAGTAGTATTAACTCCCCCTTCATATTCTCCTAAATACCATGCCCACTTTTTCTTAACTGCCCCTCCAAGCAAGTCTTAGGGATATCTTGAGGGACATTATAGTTTTGGCCAAGGCAATAGCTGGAATTAGCCATATTGCCTTCAAGAAATCTTCAATACTTAGTTAAATCAATCGGTTGTTACTTGGGACAGGGCTTCTGGACATATAGGGACATAAAGAGTAACTCTAGTTTCAGCCCCAGCGTTTGTTTTGTTTAAATTTATACTATTTCTTTTCGACAAAATTTTACTTATGAAATAAAAACTAAAACGTGTCCGTGGTCTCTTATTTTTAGAAAACATAGGTATATGTATACTTATTTTTTGCTTTTGTAAATAAACAAAATAGTTCCTTAAAATTATAAACAAATAATAGCAAAAAATATACCAAATACATAAATCAAAAAAGAATAAATAAATTAACAAGATCCTATTATCCTATGCATGATAGTTCTATAATTGGATTTCTTCACCGATTGATGGCTAAAAAAAAGTTAGTATATACTGTCACGTGCAAGAATTGTACACATTTTTAAACAATCGTGTTCTAAAAGTGTTTACATTTCATTGCACGCGACTGTACATATAAATCCATCAAAAGTGTTTTCTGTTGCGCGGGTAATTGAACTTTGCTCTCAGCTTTAGACTACAAATTGATGGATCAGACGACGTCAGCGTCAGCGTGATATATTGGAAATGAGTCCTTGCCTTGGCAGGATCTTTGCTGGATTCTTCGCTCCATATTTTGGGTTTCGAGAAAATTAACCCCGGAGAATACTGACGAACATAATCTAGGTTAAGAATTTATGGTTTCAGCATATGAACAGAATACCTAATGTACATAAGTTAGAAATTGGTTTTCTTGTGGGTATTGAAAAAAATCGTACATTGGTATTAAGAATCGTATACAATGCCTACAATGAGTATATTAGTACGGTAAGGTAGTTTAAAAGTTATTTATTCCTATACTAAAAAAAACATAATGCCATAATATAATACCATATGCCAAACAAAAATCTCACCAATTAAGAAAATATTAAAATAACTAGGGGACTCGGCAAACTTCGTACCGCCTAACCAATAACTTTATTGTGCGTGTATTATACATTTAAATACCTTCCTTTATTCCACTCTATCTATATAAAAAACGCATCACAATACGTTGCATAGTTTTAAAGACATAAGCATACATAGGGACAGACGCGAGAAGCGACTTCATTATATACGTGTATTGATGATACAATGCGTACTTGTCTAACAAAGAAGATGGGCCGATAACCTAAAAAAAGCCGCACCGCTTGTAAAAGATAAATTTACTGAAACTTAACTAAAAATTAAAGAAAAGAGCAAGGACATTAAATAAATCTAGTCGTTATAAATAAACTCGTGTTTTAAAAGGGTCGCCGTTAGGCAGCTATCACTTTATAACGAAGCGTTACCTGCTTCCATTCGACCTTTGTACATTTTATTTGTCAGGCAGGGTTGTGTCGGGGTCAATTTTTAATTTAATTTCCCCTTACTTTTATTTGCTCTATAAAGGCAACTTGGAAGAAAGCTTTTAGCGATAAGGTGGCCGATTGCATGCAAATTGCCATACATGAAATTTTGATTTGGTCTTGACATCAGTTTTCGAGATACAAATTCGTGTATGAATTATCAGAAATTACCCTCTCCATAAATACTACCTTAGAAAATGTATCTACCAATATTTCAAAACCTAATAGCAATATAATAGTAGTTTCTCCAAATCTGTTTGTCCTTCATACCGGATCACGTACCCTGGGTGGTTAGTAAGTTAAAATGAGGCATAATTGACCGTGTCAATAAGGGAAACACACACTTAGGTTGGTCTCAAACACACATTGGTTGGAAGAAAACACTTTAAGTGATTAGGCCACCCATTGCATTCTATCTCTCCAATTTGATTTTTTTTTACTTTACATAAATACAGTACCTGGTATTATTTTTATCTTTTTTTCACTCACATATTTTACTTAGAAGTTCTTATTTTTTGTTATTTATTAAGAATTTTCTTATTAAGAGCCAGTTTACAGTGGCCACTTTTAGCAACACTTAGTGTATTTCTTTGGTCTTTAACCTAAAAGCTATAAAACAGTACACTAAAAATACTAGGCTACATTATCTAGTGTCATACTGTGCTACATTTTTGATATTTGCCTTAGTTTAGAAGATATTAATTTTTTTCGCGAATGGCGCTAGCATTGCTGTAAACTGGCTCTTAAAAAGACTATTTACGTATAAGTATTTGTTTTCGTATTATGGCTAAAACAGTTAACAAAATTAAATCATAATGAATACCCTTTCACTTCGTTTCTTTAACTATCTCCAACTCGACCAGAATTTAACAGGCACTGTTATTAAAGGCTTTTGTGTTTTTTGTGTAGTAGAGGGTCGAGGCTATGTAGAAGTTCCATAGCATTTAATATTTCCACCTCAAAGTCGTACTATGTGGCCACCCTAAAACACTTTCGTCTAGATCTTATTACGCCTCGGTAAAAGCTGCTTGCTGAGAGCCTTCTAAATCAGAAACGTTTTCACTATCTTATCGCCGTCTAGGTAGGTCATAATTCTTGAAAAACCAATGGCTTACTTCAATACTTATATCTACCATTTCCCCTAACTGTCAAAAATTTTATTTTCTCCATTTTTAAAGAGGTTAGAGTAAGTAACAAGTTTTGCCCTAACTCATTAGTCAGTCACTTAGGAATTATGGGACTTATTCATGTATTATTATTAGTCCTTTTAATCTGTGAATTGCTTGGAAAACATATAAATAATTTTTTACCTTTTTACTGTTGACTGACAAATCACTTACAGATAAAAATAATTGACTTTCTTACTAAAAGTACTTATAATGTAAAAAAAATAATTCAAATCCAACGGACACTCCTGGCTTGGTCCATTATCATATGTAAGTACTAGAGGCTGCCCCGCGGTTTCACTCGCGCAGATTTCTCATAAACACAAAAATCCCGTTTTTTCCCGTTCCCATGGGAATTTCGGGAAATCCTATCTTAGTGCTCACCTGCACTCCCTAAGGAACCTACATGCAAAATTTCAGCCCGCTACGCCCAGTAGTTTCGGCTTTGCGTTGTCTGTCAGTCAGTCAGTCAGTAACGGAAGAGTTTTATATATATTGACTAGAGGCTGCCCCGCGGAATTTCCCGCGCAGATTTCTCATAAACACAAAATTCCCGTTTTTTCCCGTTCCCGTGGGAATTTCGGGAAATCCTTTCTTAGTGCTCACCTACACTCCCTAAGGAACCTACATGCAAAATTTCAGCCCGCTACGCCCAGTAGTTTCGGCTCTGCGTTGTCTGTCAGTCAGTCAGTAACGGAAAAGTTTTATATATATAGATTATCTAATCTATAGTAACTTTACGTTGTTATTTAGCTTTGATAATTTATTGCCTTGAAGCAAAACTCCATTTCACTATTTATTATAGGTCATTTGTTATATTCTTATAAGTAGTAAGTAGAGAGGAACACTAATTTTTCCATATAATGTGTTTCTAATTAGAGTACTAAAACTCAACAACAAAAAAAGACCTACATTAAAACTAATAGGAATTTATATACTTACCCATAAAAAAAATATTATTATTATGTTATTCATAAAAAGTTAAAGACCATTTTAGTTATTTATGTTTAGTTACAAGTTATATTTTAGTTACAATTTAGACTGGAATATATGACCATACAACAAACCAGATAAGTAGTCCTCCAGTAAAGCTACTTAAAACCTATCTTTATGAATAATACGGTTAGCAAATAAGCAAAGAGAAAGATTGTACCACCTAGGAAATTAGATCTTAGGTCACGAAACGGCTACTGTATGGCGATTACAATTTACAATAAACTTCCTAATATATTCAAAACAAAATCAATGCCTCAACTTAAAAATCATGTACACAGGTTCCTAATCGCAAAAATGTATTATTCCGTTGATGAATATCTAAAAGACAAAATTTAAATATTATAACATTATTTATTCACAATATAAAGCCATCTGTGACATCCTAAATAATTTAGGCAATGACATTCTAAGAAATTTGTAATATTTTGTAAATACTGCATGACTTTAGTTTTAAATAAGTATTTGCACACTGACTTTCAGTAGAATATGTTAGATCCTAGTGTATAATTGACCATCTATTGTAATGAAACTCATATTCTGGCAAATAAATAAATTTCATTTCATTTCATTTTCATTTCATTTCAAAATTAAATGTATACTATTAATTTTTTTTATTTTCCTATGCGACGACTTTATGTCTAACATCCTAGAACAGTTTGTGGCTGAGAATGATGTGTTACGGAAATGGACCTCTCCAGTGCTGTCCTCGGGAAGATTTATAACAACAAATAACACAAAACAAGACCTTGTTTGCACTGCTAGCAATAATAGAAAGAAAATACAGTAAATCTGAAGTGTCAAAATCAGGAATACATATTATACATAATGGTCAACTACCACACTTTTATGTTTTTTTTAAATCATTCAATCATATTCACATGACTAGTTACTACTATGCAAAGTTTGTGAAAATTATTGAAAATATGTTCCACTTGTGAGCATTTTGCCTTCCTGCCTAAATATTTGTAAAATAAAAATAAATATATCCTACAAAGCTAACCCTACTTCAATACGAAACTTTAATCTTTAGCCTTGTCGTGATCGTCTATCTGACTAATGGTTAGGACCTTCCATACGTTGTGTTTTAAATCAAATAATTTACAGTGCTAAAGCTCCTTTGAAAATTAAAGAATAATGAAAATAACCTTGGACTTATAAAATTTCGAGCCAATGAGCTGTACGCTGACAAATAAATTCTTAAAAAAAATGCGCGCTAATCACGCGCGCTAGCTCGACCTCGTCAAGCGACTACCTAGGTATCCTAAACAGACGTTCCCTAATACATTACTGCAATCGTCCTTCTAAAGAATGATTTAAAAGATTGAAAACCCTACTGTTGTTCCTAGAAGAGGAACCGCGTTCAAGTGTATTATTACGGAAGGTAAACTTTGTTGAAGTGTATGACAACTAGCCCCGGGTAGGACAGTTCCTTCGCCATGCCCCGTCCGACTTTTGTGTAACCTTATGTTTGTGTGAAGAAAGTCGACTTTTGATGACCATCGATTCATGTGATAAAGGCTTAAGCCAGATTAATACAAAGATAATCATGAAGTTATGTGCAAGATTCTCAAAACGAGAGCTACGGTGTAATAACCCTGTTGCCAATCCGTTGGTCTTGTACCAGCACTTTTCTTGGTTAGAACTTACTTAGGAATGTATGTCTTGTGGTTTCAACTATCACTCCCACCATGATAGCACATCTCCTGAAGTACCGTAGATCGTTAGGCAAAGCAATGGTTTAAACACTTATAAACCAAACATTAGCAAATTCTTTAGATCAAATCACAGCTCCTCTGAAGTTCATCCCCTAACACAGGACGATCGCTTCTTTACGCAAACGAGCCTAAAGCCGCATATTATCAAATGTTAGAAAAGAGATCTCGCCCCTGGTTTAGTTTATCGCGAAGTTAGTTTTTACGGTTTAGTGTATAACGTGTGAATATATATAATATAATATAAGTTTGTATAAAAACTGACCCTCCCTTGAAACATTCATTCTACCTCACACAGATTCTTTCTGTCTCACATACATTCTTCAAGTCCTATCAGCTGATAATGGTTGTGATGTTAGTTGAGTGTAATAGAATTATCACAAATCTCTAGAATACGTCATCCAACGAGTAACAAACAAAGTAAGCAGTCAAGCTTCGACAGGATATTTTATATTTGGTTAGAACGATTCGGGCCTCGTTTACTATCTCGTCGTACACCGTAGTGTATCGTCAAGTTTGATATGAGCTTTACTAAGTTGTTCATTTGATCTCCATGCCACCGATCATGGGACCTTGTCTAGAACTCTTGGTTCTTTATATTCTCATCATTCAACTATCTCATGCATCGTAATGCATTGTCAAGTTTGATGTGAGGTTTTAGTTTGCTCGTCTGATCTTCATGCCAACAATCATGAAGTCTTGTCTTGAACTCTTGGTTCTTTACTTATATCCTTTGTCTTAGCAATTCCGCATTACATATGTAAGCCACCACGCATTGATATCGGCAAACTTGAGATTATTAAGTGTGATAATAGAGGATTAGACTTTCCCACTACAAGCATCCATTTCGCACAATCTACGATTTACAATAATTGATTAACATCGTAAAAGGCAATCAAGACACAAGAGTAGTAATCGTGCAATCCCTCGTTCGAGTTTGGCACACTAAATAGACTGCAGCGAATAGATCTCAAAGAATATGATTACTCAAGTAAGTAATCTTTCAAATCAAAATAATCACCGCTATCCAATTTTGTGACCAGTGTAAAGTGTTCGGTTATGTATTTAACTATACATTCCCCATCTAACTACTTTGATGAAGCGAGTGTCGAGGCCGGCCACAACACTCCCTCGCATCGTCCAAAGGTGCGAGTACATATATATAGCTGTATTTATGTCAAATCAAAGGAAAACAAAACACAATCTCCGCGCGCGCCGAGACGCGGTAGCCGTTTCTAGGGATCTGTCGTCGAATCCATCTAAAAGTATAAAATATATAATTTTTTTTAAATTTAATATAGCTAAAAACTGTACGATATAGGAAGGATCGTTACACACTTTCACAGTTAATCTTCTGATCGGAATCTGATATTCACAATATACCTATAAATAATTCATAGGCTATCTATATGTACCATCTATTTCTTGGTATACCAAAATTACTTTGAGAAGTTAATAAATTTAGTCTCAATAGAAAATGTTTGCCTTTCATTTAATGCTTTTCAGTTTTTTTGGCGATTACATTTTTTGATAAAAAGGTTTTATTTTTTGTTTTTTAGTAAATTAAAGGTATACTTAACCGATTTGAAAATTATTTCACTGTTGGGAAGCTACACTTTCCCCGGGTGACATAGACTATAGAATATTCTCAAACATTTAGAACTCAAGGCGTAACGAAGTTCGCCGTGACAGCTTGTAATTTTTGATGATAATGCTTGATTTAATTTATATTGTAAGGCGCTGGAACCTATCTGAATAGTGCCATTGTGATTGTTTTGTTCTTTTGTTTGTTGTTATTTGTTTTATAATGTGCCTATATTTGGCAATAACCGTTTTCTTTATATGTAGTATAGTACACACAACTACATATTTCGTTGCTACCAATTGATCGAAACAAATTTCATCCACCTCCTTAATTTGTAAAATAAATCAGAGTTGATTAAATACACTATTAGCTAACTTTGCTTGCTACTTGGTTTGTTGTCTACCACGATACTCAAACCATTGGATAGCATAAACTCATTTATTTGTGGTCTACATGCATGACCGAGTATCGTGTTACTTGACGACCGCAACTGATCGACTGACAAAGGTAAAAATATCGCTTATTAGTTTGACGCAATTAGCATTGAGTGGCATATTGTTTTATAATATATCTATACTGTTGCCGGAAAAATAAAAAATAACTGGTCAAGTTCTGCGAATATACTCACTCACTCAGCCTTCGTATATAAGCATAAACTAAAGAAGCACTGGATTAGTTAGTTATTTATATAAAATCTAATTAAGTATGTAAGTATATAGAAAATATTATTTTATCAATATACTAGAGGCTGCCCCGCGGTTTCACCCGCGCAAATTTCTCATAAACACAAAAATCCAGTTTTTTCCCGTTCCTATAGGAATTTCGGGAAAACCTTTCTTAGTGCTCACCTACACTCCCTAAGGAACCTACATGCAAAATTTCAGCCCGCTACGCCCAGTAGATTCGGCTCTGCGTTGTCTTTCAGTCAGTCAGTCATTCAGTCAGTCAGTCAGTCAGTCAGTAACGGAAGAGTTTTATATATATTGATGTATATTGATATAAAACTCATCCGTTACTGACTGACTGACTGACTGCAACTCTTGTCTGTCTGACTGACAGACAACGCAGAGCCGTAGCGGGTTGAAATTTGGCACGTGGGTTCTTTGGGGAATGTAGGGGAGCACTAAGGAATATTTTCCCGAAATTCCTATGGGAACGGGAAAAAACGGGATTTTTGTGTTAAAGAGAAATCTGCGCCGGTGATACCGCAGGGCAGCCTCTAGTATAGTTATAATAGAAAATCTCTGAAAGTTGAAGTAATCCTAATGGAGACTTGATAACCACCAGTAAATGTATTTTCAGTGAAATCTACCTATCTTATTTAAAAATCAATTGCTGTTAGTTTGTTTCGGTAAAACTTGAGAACCGATTTAGCTGATTGTGGTGTTAGCATGCTTGTAGTCCTAGTCCAAGGAAGTTTTAAACAGAACAAATTTAGAAAATTTTACTTTTTCAAGCGAACGCGAGTCGCGGCACAGAGCTATATTAAAAAATCCATTTAAAAATTGACCCATCTGCCTTTAAATATATCTTTATCACATCTACAAATACTCTTTTTGCTATAAAAAGTTAGGAGCGCGAGTAGACTCGGGTCATATATAACGATCTTCTTCGGTAATTTTTCTAACCTTCGAATAAAAAAGGTTTTGCTGTGTAAATCATGAAGTTAAAGAGTTTATGTTTTATCAAAACCTTATGTACAGTGGCGGACAGGGTCGGCGTAACACTTCCGGTTTTTCCGTGTTGCAAAATAGCTCTTGTTCTTTGGTTATACAGTCTAGGGCTGACGAAACCATAGACAAATCTGTTACGGCCTCCTAGTCCGCCACTGTACCGACGTAGCAACCTATTTAGAAATTTGTCATGTCTGCTGTATTAAGATAGTTCAGTGAATTAGGTCGTTTTTTTTTAAACACATTTCAATTAAGAAAACAGTTTAAAACGTTAACACTGCTTTGCTTACCTGTTTTTTTTGACAAACCATGAACCTGTTTATACTTAATACAAAATGAATCGTTAAGACGCTATACGACATATACTAAGGGTGTGTAAAAGTGACTGCTCCGTGGCTCAGTTGGCAGTGATGTGGACTGAGTAAGCGTGTGCACCCGGGTTCGATTCCCGGGCGGGGCGAATATTGATATGATGAATATCGATGTTTGTTTCCGGTCTGGGTGTGATGTTCGTCTCTGTGTGTGTTTCGGGCACCCTAGATACAGGTTCTTCCTAGTTAGGGGCTCTGAGTGTGATGTGTTATGTGTTATAAAGACGTATATGTGCCACCGTCAACTGTTGATGCCGCAATAAGCGTGTGTCTGAGCACCCGAGGCTATAAGACGAAAATAAATAAAATATCCTTGCAAGGTTCTCTTTGTCCACCGGGGTTACCTTACTCACTTGAAACTTGATAGCAACATTGTGCATTTTCTTTATTACTCTAAAGCTTATTTACTTTCCTCTTTGTTCTTTTCTGAAATCACTGGGAAGACTCGCTTGGTAACAAATATTTTACAAAGAAAAATAAATATATTGAGTATTATAATTCTGAAGTTTATCCCTCTCAATGCTTCCACAAATGCTTCCAAACTTCTTAAAATAAGTTCAATATGGTAAAAGGTTGTTTATAGGGATTCAATCAATATAAAAGAAACCTTATTATATTACCTATATATAAAACATGCACCCAAAACATAGCAATAGGTTAGGAGGTACAAAGTTCGCCGGGTCGACTAGTCAATACATACTTAGTATAAATCAAAGTCGTTTCCCGCGTCTGTCTGTCAATACAACGGATTTTTATGTAGTTTTTTTTATTGATAGGGTGATTCAAGAGGAAGCTTTATATGTAAATATACTTATTTATTTATATTTATAACTATTGTAAAAAACACTTTATTGCACACAAAGTGAGATGCAATAGTGATTAAATTATCAGGGGTAAAAAACATTAGAATTTGCATGCAATGGGTGACCTTATCGCTAAAAGCGATTTCTTACAAGCAACCAACCATAAATACATGCGCATCATAAAAATAGGTTTAGGCATTACGAAGTTCGCTGGGTCGACTAGTATTAATAAAACGGTTTCATCATTTACAATCTAACAATATAACATTTTAGTTTTCTCTACCCTGCAAACCATATTCTATAACTACAGCAAAAATATATAATTAATAAGCGGTCGCTCGTTATTTCAATGGTGAAAAGTTCACGATAATAATTATGAAATTAATCAGTCCGTAAAATTTAATTTACGTTTCAACAGAACCTACATATTCGCTTGATCCAACCAACTCAAATGGCATATAAATCGTTCCTGGAAATGAAATTCCCCGTTACTTTAATCCTCGGCTGGAGATCTCAGCTAACCGGGTCAACAACACGCTTCGAATGGCTTAGCGAATTAGAGGAACCTGAAAGGCTACCCGGAGGAGGCTCCAACTTTGAAGAAGTATGCTGAAATTTTAATTAAGTTATAGGTATTTAACATTACTTTTACTTGTTGGTAACTCTTTAACTAAAAATAAAATTGCCTACCATAAATTATATCACGTATCATAAAATATTATTTTATTTTTAAAATCCACATGATAATTATTTTAAATTATAAATATTTTTTATTGACTTGCTAACTTAAAAAAGTTAAATGTACTTTACACAGCAATATTATTCTACATATGGCTTAAAGTTCGTCGACAGTCTGAACTGAGAAGCGGGTCTACCTACATTCGTGAAAACTATCTCTAAGTTAGTTTTGGCTGCCCGCGTTGAGAAGCCAACAAACTTTTGCGACTTGAACGATAGTAGAGTTGCGGTCTAGGAAGGCTTAACACGGAATCGTCTATGGTTTCGTGCGCCCTCGACTATATTACCAAAGAACAAGAGCTATTTTGCAATACAGAAACACCGAAATGTTACGCCGTCCTAGACCGCCACTGTACTACAGAAATTCTCAATTTGTTTTTCAACTTCAGAACGTAATCAACATGAGTGAGTCGTACTTTAAGCATTTAAAAAAAAAACACTTAAATCAGCAGCAGATCAATTATAATCAAAAAAATCTAAGCATTTCCATTCATCATCATCATCATCATTTCAGCCGTAAGACGTCCACTGCTGGACATAGGCCTCCCTCAAGGCTCTCCATCTGCACCGATCGCAGGTGGCCTGCATCCAGCGTGGACCCGCAGCCTTGCGCAGATCATCCGTCCATCTGGTCGGTGGACGTCCTACGCTGCGCTTGCCGATCCGTGGTCTCCACTCGAGAACTTTTCGGCCCCAGCGGCCATCTGTTCTGCGGGCTATATGACCTGCCCATTGCCACTTCAACGAGCTTATCCGCTTGGCTATGTCGGTGACCCTGGTTTCTCTGCGTATGTCCTCATTTCTGATTCGATCCCGCAGAGAAATCCCGAGCATAGCCCGCTCCATGGCTCGTTGAGCTACTCGGAGCCTGTTCATAAGCCCTATAGTGAAGCACCACGTTTCAGAACCGTATGTCATCACTGGCAGCACACATTGGTTAAATACCTTCGTCTTCAGGCACTGAGGAATATTGGACGAGAAGACGTTGCGTAGTTTCCCGAACGCCGCCCATCCGAGCTGGATTCGGCGATTGACCTCCTTCTCGAAGTTGGACCTACCTAACTGGATGGTTTGTCCTAGGTATACGTACTCGTCGACAACTTCGAGAACCGAGTTCCCAACCATAACTGGGGTAGGCAGAACATGGACATTAGACATGACCTTCGTCTTGTCCATGTTCATTTTAAGGCCCACCTGTTGGGAGACTCGGTTGAGGCCTTCGAGCATCGTGCTGAGTTCCTCCATCGACCTTGCCATGACTACGATGTCGTCGGCAAACCGAAGGTGAGTGATGTATTCGCCGTTAATATTGATGCCCTGCCCTTTCCATTCTAGAAGTTTGAAGGCGTCTTCTAAAGTGGCGGTGAACAGTTTCGGAGATATAACATCTCCCTGTCATTTCCATTAGGTAAATTAAATTTATATTTCATACCTAGTTGTAACTAAAAACAGTTTTTTTAATGTTATTTGTGTAACGATTTCTTAAAGATTAATACAACGCCAAAGTACTATTTATAAAACTTCCGACGCTTCTTAGAAAAGCCGCTTCAAATGTTGAACTAAAATTCATCAAATAGCACTTGGAACTCTGGCATATGATTTCAATGCTTTAAATTAAAAACTTGTTGAAAACAGAGAAAATAATTATAACTTGCTTTGTCTGTTTTGATACAGTATTTGTGTGTGTGTGGCAAACAAATTTATTACAATAAACTAAATTTGCAAGGGGTCGCAGAATATGTGCATGGTACGAATTTGTGGCAGTGATTTGAAAGTATTTTTTATTATTCAATTATTTAAATTCAGTATATTTCATTTGTTATTTTGAAAATCATATTATTTTACTTTTTAAAACCATCTACCAGAATCTCCTGGCGGAACCCAGCTTCATCATTTGCTTTTGGTTGGGTTTCATCCACATCATCCCACGGGAGGGTGCGGTCTAAGCCCTGTAGGTCCGGGCGTAAGAATAGGTCTACGGTATGCCCTGCCTGTCGTAAGAGGCGACTAAAACGTGGTCTTTGGGGTCGTGGGTGTGAAGGGCGGGGGCCCGGCACACTCATCAAATGGCCCCGAGATGGAAGGCGGCACAGCTTGTGGCACTGTAACAAAGGCGAGCCGGGGAGGGAACAATATGCCCTCCCCGAGCTCGAAGCTGATAGCAGCTGACCGTGGGAAGGACATCGGACGCTATAATGTGTGGTTCCCAGGGTTCTTCCCAAAAGTGTCAAGACGGCTGCCGGGGGGTTTTAGTGGGTGCGAGCCCACAAACCGCCGACGCTCCCCCTAGCGTCGGGAAATGCGATAGGCATTTGCTTCCGTTACAAAAAAAAGGGTGCGTTCTAGCCAGATTCATTACCATGACTACTTCTGTATATGGTTCTGTTGTAGGACTGGATGTAGGTACTTTTTTTAGAATGTATTACTTTTGTAAAATGTTAATTTCTCATTTGTTTACTGGAGCCGCGTGCGGGATCACCTCGCTTTACTCATTAAAGGATACTACATTTTTAATGAAATCAAGGTATTCAAGTTTTAAAACAATCAATAAGTGATTTCTATACTATTATGTACGTTATCTTTAAGTATAAAAACACAAGGTGTGTCTACGCTGTACCGGGTACATACAGCGTAGACACACTTGTAGGGTACAGTGTACCCTCTACTTTTAAGATATTACTAGACGACCCGTCTAACTTTGTATTGCCTAACCTATTTCTATATTGCGCATGTATTATACTTAAAAACCTACCTCTTGAATCACTCTATCTATAAAAAACGCATTACATTTCGTTGTGTAGTTTTAAAGATATAATACATAGCGAAAGATAGACTGCAAGCATTGTTTTATACTATGTATTGAAGTGAATAAAAAAGAGCCTCGTAAAGTTGCTTCCAACAGGTGTTCCGCAAGTGTTCGACAATGTTTGATGAACCCAGAATGTCGCCTCGTCGCTCGTTGTTGCTTTGGAATATATGAACAGGAAAACCAAAGTTGTAGTTGTGTTCAGTCTGACCCCCCAAACGTTAGCTAGAGTGCAAACTCAACTTTGCATTATTAAGTATTAGTGTTTTCAAAAAAATATTATCCGTCTGACTAGCTATCACAAATAGGCTCCGAAATTACTGAATTCAACTTAACTATACTAGCACTTTATACAATTTCAGAGATTACAGGGAAAAAAGGAATACTTAAAGTAATTCTAAACTGCCAACAAACTGCTCTGTAGTTTGGCGGAAATTATGTTTAGTATTTTCTTGAAAATGTTGAAATGAATAAACGCTTTTTTATTGATTATTTTTTAAAATGGAAATATGTCTAAGACCTCGCGATTATTTTTCGCTATGAATAAAACGCAAAATATCATTCATGCTGCCACACGAACCCCACAATTTATTTATATAGGCTTTTCTACGAATTTGTAGAGTACAAATTGAGCTTTCTTAGTCTTGCTTTGTATTTCAGAACACACAATAGCAAATTTCCTATCAGTTAATATGCCTCGGTATATAAATTAATCTATTCAGAATTTACAAACAATGTTTTTTTAAATACTATCTCTTTAAAATTTTAAGAGAGTCCAACAAGCCAGTTTTTTTTCAGCCAATTTAACACATTTAATATTTTGGTAATTAAGTACCTAATACAACCATGTTTTTTTCACAAATTTTGAGTAGGTATGCACCATGACCAGCGTCAAACTAGCTCTAGGCATTTCGCTAAATCAAGATACCATTGATTTTATTCCATGTATGATTTATTTAGTATAACAAGAGGTACTTATTAATTGTACTATACAATATATCATAAGTTATTATAGTTATTTTATGCAAATAAATATGCGACTCACAAATAATATATAATCATACTAGTATGTCTTTGCCTGAGTACTATGCGCCTTTTAGATATACACACAAACCGTCTTTTCAGAAACATTTCAACAAAGGGCTGGTTATAAGTACGCCCAGCTGAGGGCGGTCGTGCGAGTCAAAGGTCCGACGGGGGGCGGTCGGGTGCCGGCAGCTGTCGGACTGTCCCTTTCGCCAGCTACACGATTCCAGTTTAATTTGACGTCACTTTTATCTGGAAGTTACATGTTTTTTTACGCGCCTACGACTTTTGGGATATTTTTGGTCCTTTTCTACCCTAAACAACAGGTGTGCCGTGCTTTTGTTTCCTTTACTGTAAATTATACCTATATTTAAATGCGATCCACTTTTGATCGTTTATAAATATTAACAATATTTCTCCGCAAATTCACAATGAAAGGGGTAGAATAGCGTAAAATACGTTTTATCTCATTTATCGGTTGATAGAACCGATTCAATAAGCGTGCGTAGTCGGCCGGGCCAGTCGGCCGGGCCCGTCGGGCCAATACTCGCTGATACTATTACTTTACTGAATAAACAAGTGAATAAAATAGTCAGTTCACGCAGCTTTGATCAAGCGTTTAAAGCGTTTTTGTTACTGAAGAGACATGAGAACAAAGAAAATACGTAAGAACTTACGTACGTAATTCATAAATTTCTCTTTTATCTCCTTTCTTACCCAGCAAAGGAAAAAAGATTGACTTCTTCTTCTTCGTCGTGGCCTATGTCCCATTTCTTTTGGGTCGGCCCTCCTTGTCCTCTTTCTCCATTATGGGCGTTGTTGGATGTTTTCCGGCTGTAATTAATGGTCCCTGTCCAGGTTGCCGGCGGTCGACCTGGGCCTCTTCTGGGTTGCTATATGTCCATCACGGTTCTCTTCATGTGATTTTCGTCACGTCTCATGACGTGGCCTTACCAACGCACGCTATTTTCGCTAAGTTTTTCGACGACAGTGTGTTTCCAAGTGCTTATGTCTGACCTTGTCCGAGATGTAGAAAAAACGATAAAATTTTATAGCTTGATTAGGAAGGTTTTCTGTCCCTTTCTACGTCCTAGACGAAACGGGCTAATTTAAACTACTTTAAAAGTATTACAAACCAAAACTTAAAAAAATAGAGATAAATTGTTATTTACAATTGAATAAATAATACCTAGCCTTTAATGTTTTACCTAGGGCAACATTTGATGAGAGTACCTGTATATGTATACTCTAACCCCTGTAGCATATAAGGTTTAGTGTTTCACTAGTTGACTACCTCAGTTTACTCTATATTTGTACATTATGTCAGTTGCTCACTTGTATAATTTTATTTGCTTTTACAATTATACATAGTAAAATTTTAATAAACCTTTCCTTTTTTTTAACCCCCGAACGAAAAATTCAGAGAGGGGTGTTATAATTTTAACGTGTGTATCTGTCTGTCTGTGTATCTGTCTGTGGCATCGTAGAGCCCAAACGGCTGAACCGATTTTCGTTTAGTTTTTTTTGTATCATAGATAATTTCAGGCCGAGTGTTCTTAGCCATGTCTGATGAAGATCTGATCAGCGGTTTGAAGATGATCAGCTCTTCAATAATGGATGAGAGGATCTAACTAGCTTCCTTATGTCCGATCGAGTTGAAATTTGGTACCACGTTACATCTATGATATAGAAAGTATTTGGTAAGGTAACCATGACCTGATCTGCCGTTTGAAGATGATCAGCTCTTGAATAATGGATGAGAGGATCTAACTAGCTTCCTTATGTCCGATCGAGTTGAAATTTGGTACCATGTTACATCCATGATATAGAAAGTATTTGGTAAGGTAACCATGACCTGATCTGCCGTTTGAAGATGATCAGATCTTGAATAATGGATGAGAGGATCTAACTAGCTTCGTTATGTCCGATCGATTTGAAATTTGGTACCATGTTACATCTATGTTATAGAAAGTATTTGGTAAGGTAACCATGACCAGATTTGCCGTTTGAAGATGATCAGCACTTGAATAATGGATGAGAGGATCTAACTAGCTTCCTTAGGGTCCGATCGAGTTGAAATTTGGTACCATGTTACATCTATGATATAGAAAGTATTTGGTAAGGTAACCATGACCTGATCTGCCGTTTGAAGATAATCAGCTCTTGAATAATGGATGAGAGGATCTAACTAGCTTCCTTATGTCCGATCGATTTGAAATTTGGTACCATGTTACATCTATGATATAGAAAGTATATGGTAAGGTAACCATTACCTGATCAGCCGTTTGAAGATGATCAGCTCTTGAGTAATGGATGAGAGGATCTAACTAGCTTCTTAATGTCCGATAGAGTTGAAATTTGGTACCATGTTACATCTATGATATTGAAAGTATATTTTAAGGTAACCATGACCTGATCTGCCGTTTGAAGATGATGAGCTCTTGAATAATGGATGAGAGGATCTAACCACCTTCCATTTGTCCTATCAATTAAAAATTTGGTACAGTGTTACTTCAATGATATTGAAAGTATATGTTAAGGTAACCATGATATTTTAAGATGATTAGCTCTAGTTCTACTTAAGTTGATGAGGGGTCTGACTGGGTCGGGGGTTTTTAAATTTTTAAATTTGAGTTATTCACAAATTAATAGCCTATAGAGATAGAAAAGTTGTCTAACATTGCTGCTACCTTAAAATTATGATTGTTAAATAGATCCCTTTCACTTCACTCGGAAACCTTCAGAAATCTGTTTTTTTTTTTTTTAATTAAAAATGGACTTTAAATAACGTCGCGCGTCGGTTCATCATTGAGGAAAAAGAAAACAATAAAAAAAAAATTAAGTTATCGAACTGAGACAGTTTTAACAGTATTCAGACGGTACACATTGTTCTTATTTTGTATTCTTACTTTTACATAAACACGTTATTTGTTCATATCTTATTTGTTTCTATATCAAAATATAGTTTTTCGCGGTCGCCACTCGAGAACTTTTCGGCCCCAGCGACCATCTGTTCTTCAAGCTATGTGCCCTGCCCATTACCTCTTGTTTCAGTTTATTTGGGCAATGTCGGCGACTTTTACTTTTGCGGTTGCCATTTTTATGTATTTATCAGAAAGGTAATAAAACATAAAAGCTTTCGTTATTGTATATTTAACTTCTTACTTAACCTACCTATACTTTTCTCAGAGGTTTGTGGTTCTTCTAGAAAATATTGGCTTTGCACAGGAAAGTTATAAACCTGTCGTCAGATATAAAATATTCTGATACTTACAGTAAAGTTAATAGCGCGCTGGCACATTCAATTTGATATAAAGAGGGTCCATAAAGTTGTTAGGTGGGGACATAACATACAACAAAGCTATTAGGTAATGCGGAAGGTAAAGTGTTCTGTGCTCTCAGCTCAGCGCAAACTAACTCCCGGAGGCAGGTTCGATTACGGAAAGTGACCTACTGCACTGCTTATTGAATTTTAAAGACACGCAGTAACTGGTATATTTGGGAAGTCTCTATTATTAAACTTATAGTCTAGCCAAATCCGCCGATCTGAACTAGAGTAGTACCGTGCGATGGACTAGACTAAAACCGACACCTTGACCAAAAACCGTGAATGCTCCGTTCCAATTTTTTTTATAGCAGAGCTGTGTGATGCTGTTTTCTATATTTAACGTGATATCTGTCTGTCTGTCTGTCTGTGTATCTGTCTGTGGTAGCGTAGAGCCCAAACGGCTGAACCGATTTTCGTTTAGTTTTTTTGTATCATAGATAATTTCAAGCCGAGTGTTCTTAGCCATGTCTGATGAAGATCTGATCAGCGGTTTGAAGATCATCAGCTCTTTTCTAGGTGATGAGGGGATCTAACTACCTCCCATTTGTCCTATCGATTTAAAATTTGGTACAGTGTTACTTTATTGATATTGAAAGTATATGGCAAGGTAACCATGACCTGATCTGCCGTTTGAAGATGATCAGCTCTTAAATAATAGATGAGGGGATCTAACTACCTTCCATATGTCCGATTGATTTGAAATTTGGTACAGTGTTACTTTAAAGATATTGAAAGTATATGGTAAGTCGACCATGATCTTTTTAAAACGATTAGCTCTAGTTAAGTTGATGAGGGGTCTTACCGGGTCGGAGGTTTTTAATTTTTTTAATTGGAGTTATAACTAAAGATATAGAGCTTCATATTCTCTACGGGATTATCATGTTCCATTAACACTATGTTGTGATAAATAAGTACAAATTAAGATCTAAAGTTTTCAAATGCATTCTGTCCTCTTCGGCTTTTTGAAGATTAGATTTAGAGAGTTTGAGAAATAATCCTAACCATTTGTGATAGAGTCGGGAACTGGATTAGCTTAGTCTCAAAACAAAAAAAGAAGATCTCTTTGTGCTTTCTAGTAGTTATTCGCTTCTATAGATGACTTCTAAAATAAAACGTGGTACTAAATAATTATCCATTTATGATACTAACAGGTATTTCAAATGTGATTATAATGGTAAGGTTATATACCTAGATACTACCTAGATGTTACATAGCTATATGTAGTTATTTTCTGCATGGTCTGACTCGTAATACTGAAATAACAATCTAAAATTACTTCGTAAAGCAAAGCAAAATTAATATTTCAAGAAGGTATCAACATACAGTACTCATAACTAAAGAAATAATAATTCTTACATAACATAGCGGAAATACAAAATTCCATTTGTTCCCGAAGAGACATTATGCGAGCGCTCGTTCATTGGAAAAACTCCATTGTTATTTATTGGCTTTTCATATCGATAAAAGGAAACCTAGAATCCGCAGAGATGGAGCAGATATCAATTACTCGCTGTTTTCGCACTCTTTCTTTTGCTTTTCCAGACACGTGGCAGGCGCCTTGCCCTGCTAAGTTCAAAGTTAAATTGAATAGAATGTACCGTTTCTTTACTTAGGTATATTAAAACTACTGAGGTACCTATTTACGAACCTTAAAAATACAAGACTTGCCCTCAGCATTACACAACTTTTCTTAAATATCTCAGTAAGTACTTTATTGCTTTGTTCTATCGAGTACGAATTTCAAGAACTAATACTTCATTGAAGCGCACCTACATCCTTATAGGAAGGAAGCTTATAAAAAACAATCAACCTTGACTTTACAAGCTGTTTGGTGGCACGTTGGCGGTCAACTTGAGATATATGTTTTCAATAAAAAAATATAATCCCCTATTAGAGGAGTAGCCCCCATTAATAGGAGACTTCAACTTCAAAGTTTTCGGGATTAAAAAAAATCTTTTGTCTTTCATACTTTCTCTAAACAAAATGTCAAGCTAAACCGATATGGTTAAGCGGTTTCAGTAGATATGATAAATGATACAGATACTCGCATTAATTCGTGTCAGAATAGTATGGAAATATGAATGATAGCTGTTCGTAACATAGGTATACTTACTTACATAAGGGAGCCTACGGCGCTACGTTGCTATGGATGCGTCTGATATCCACCTTTGTTCATATTCACACTGGTGGAAAGGGTTCCAACTAAGCTATGACTATATATGGAAAGATGCGTGCTATGGAATGGTCGTGAATTGTCGTGAATGGTCGTGCGAGTCATTTAGCAATGCTAGTGCGCTCTGCGCGCCTCTGTATACATCGCATAGCTCTAGCTGCGCATCTTCCTCGCACAGCTACATAGCTGGAATCGGTCACATAGTTTCGTAGCGTAGCTTATACATATTCGCAGCATAACTGCACAGCACATCTCCGGTTGGAAAGGCACCATAACACTTGTTTTTTAACCTCCGACGAAAAAATCAGAGGGATGTTATAATTTTAACGTGTGTTAATCTGTCTGTTTGTCTGTGAATCTGTCTGTGGCATCGTAGAGCCCAACAAGAATAGATCTATGTATATTCAGTTGAAATACAGTTTAAAAATAAAATTTAAATTTATTAAAAATCAAAATAAAACAAATGAACCTCGAAAATATTAAAATATTAATAGGTTTTGCAAACAGAATTACTTTTGTACAAATTAATTTTAAACATAATACATTTAAATTCAATAAACTTTTATTAATTTCGTTTTCAATCCATTGTAACTTACTTGAAAATAAAATCAGTTGAGCACTTACGAGAGTTCAAAAACTGTTTTGTTGACGTACCATTGTGTAGATTTAAATACATAGGTAGGTATTTGTTTTTTTTTTCGGATATTCTGGTGAGCCGAACTTTAGGGTTCAAGTGAAACACGCGCTACAGCGTCTTTCCGTTCTATACAAGGCCAGTACGCAGCCATAGGAAACTGCTCGCGTATACATTGTAATGCTGTTTTAAAATCTGTTATTACAATGTATACACGAATTTTGCGTACTAATCCAGTATAGTTTGTAGCGTGAGTGCTCGCGTCTTCGTTCCGGACTATTCTACACCATTTACTTAGACTTGCACTTGACTAGAGTCAAAGTTTTTTTTTAATTGTGTGTTAGGTTAGGTTAGTATAAGTATTTTATTGGTTAGAATTAAATTTAATTGAATTAGATGTTGGAAACATAAACCAGCCCCTTTTTTTTTTTTTTTTTTGTAACGGGGGGAAATGCCTAACGCATTACGTCTCCACAATAATATTTGGTTCTTTGTGCTATAATTCTCTTTAATCTTATATTGAACCCTGCTATCGTGTGCAACTCCGGCGCACAGTAAACAACCCGGGGTTATCTGACTATATTTGAGCGGTCCCTCGGTCCGTGATCTGGTCACATTGTATTCACATCGCGCATTCATTGGTGACTGTAATTTCGCTGTAAGTAATTTGTTCAATATTCTGAAATTTACGAGTTATTTTTTTTATTTTATTATAATACATAATAGGCTACGGTATAGGATCAAATGACCTCTATTTTTTTTTATCTTCTACTTTACTTAAGTATGAACCTGAACGGTTATAAAATATTTTAGGTAAGTACTCGTCGGAAAAGTTAGATAGATAAAACCATTATTTTAGTTATGTCATAAAATATCAAAGATATTAAATAAAGTAATAACAATACAATACAAAACTATGGTGCGTATAGTATGTGGGAGAGTATTTCAGCTGATAAAGGCCCTTACTTAGCATCATGTCACAGTTTCCCGTGACTCAGTAATAACATTATAAGACGTAGATAGGTACAAAATTCAAAGTTCTCCTACATCTGCGCCCGAGTACCTACATGTATTTCCACTACATTTCTACCTTTCTATGTGCCCCTTATTTACTGGAAACTATTATAGACACATTGTTGAGTAGAGACAAGTGCTGCAACGATTTATCAGCTCAATGTTGTTATTTAAAAAAAAGCGCAAATCCTAGATTCGTTGAGATTCGATATATTTTTGATGTTGTTTTTAAAGTGTATATCTTGTATGGGTATTGCTAGATTTTTTTTTTTTACCTAATAGGTAAAAAAAAACTTGAATTTAATACAAAGAGTCCATTTAAATACAGAATGAGAATAAGAACTTATTTACTTAGTTCAAAATCACGAGTGAAATTCATTGCTTTAATTATAGCACCCTATTGGGTGTAATTTTTACTAAAATTTTTATGTTTTATCCCAAATGGAAACGGAGGTGTCTACCTCTAGAACTTAAGAGGACCGTATACCCCGAACGCGTCCATAGAAAAAGAGAAAACGTTTTTCCACTACTAATTATTTTCCAATCCCCATAAAGTTTTAGTATGTAACTAACACTATAAAAAACTTTTACTTTTTCCTTGTTTCAAAATTCGCTATAGATTCAGACTTATAAGCCCCTGAAATACAGAGATTTGTGATAAAAAATTGGTCGCATAAAGTTGTTTATTGAGAAACCAATACATATTTAAAAAAAAAAGGGAAAACGTATACCTAAACCCAAATTTTTTAATGCTAAAGCAATGGTCATCAAAATCATGATTTACTAAGATTAAGGTAGTGAAAAACGTTATCCCCGAAACGCAAATCTCATCAAAAAATTAGCTCTCTAATAATCTCTGTCGCAGGTTGTGGTTAGGGGGCATAAGTTTTTATTGATGTTTTGCGTTGCTATACTGTCCTCTTAAAAAAAAAACAAGTTGGCTCCCGCGGCAGCACTGTTTGAGCCACTGAGTAGGGGTGCCACGCACGTGTCGCCATTACACCGGACGGACGTGACGCACGCATCACACTTTTCCCTCCCTTTTCTTTTTCTTTTCTTTCAAATAATTTTACCGTTGTTTTGTGTCGGGCGTGCGACTATTTATAGCTCACTAGTTTTATTTATTACACAAGTTTTATAGACTCTTTGTGTGTAAAAGTTTGCATTTAACTTTAGGTATAACATTTTTTTTATGCCTTTCATTACTGACAAAAAGAAAACTAGGAATATGAAAGCAGTGCTAATACTGGTCGCCCTGGCGTGTGCCGTCGCGCTGGTACATGGAGACCTGGTCTGCGGCAGTGACTTCTGCAAGAAGAATCCCTGCACTACGCCCGTGGCCAGGTCCGCCTGCAAGGTGCCGGCCACCTTCCGTGCCAGCCACGCCGGGAAATGCGCCTGCTGCCCTGCTTGCGTCACCTTGCTAGGTACTAGATATAATATTTAGTGCATTAAAGCAACTTCAAATATGTAGTTAGTTACCTAACTTATTCTTCATAATAAAATACTTATTGTAAACCACTGCAACATACCACAAGACACTACGGACGTGTTGTATAAAAAATATGTCCACATATAGTGATGAATAAGAATATATAAATTGAAGCGTATAGATTATGGAACCCTTGAATTTCGATATTTAAATTTATCCATTAAATTTATTTCCAGCATCCAGACTGACTGTAAAAAAAACCTATATATTGAAGTCACGCTGTAAAAGACATAAATTTCGTTCCATTAAATTTATTTCCAGCATCCAGACTGACTGTAAAAAAAACCTATATATTGAAGTCACGCTGTAAAAGACATAAATTTCGTCTACCAAAAGAATTGTGATCGAGAAATCCATTTTCAATTCCAGGTGACGGGCAGGCGTGCAAGACGTACAGCAAGGAGCTCGGCGAGACGCCCTCCGCCGTCTGCCGCGACCCGCTCAAGTGCCTGAAGGGGGTCTGCACCTCCGTTGCACCAAGACGCTAGAACCTTTTCTACATTTAAAGAAAGAAAAAAATATATTTACAAAAACTATGACATACACAAAACTAGTTTATGCCTTTTATATCGCCACTCGTGATTGCAGAGTTTGAATAAATAAAAACACGTTTATATTGTTTTAATCCATGATTTATGGTCTCGTATGTGAAACTAATTTCCTTGTCTAGGTAGGCGAGCTGCTTGAATTTTCGCATAGTGTGTTAATATTTTTAACATAAACAATGATATCTAAATAAAAAAAAAACAATATAACTGTTAAAATAAACATACACTATGCGAAAAAGTTTCACTCTTGGGATACCTAAAACTTATAGCATACAAAACTAAAAACAGTATAACTGTTACGGTAAATGTGAATAATCTATTATTATGCATAATTACTGGTAATCATTATGTATAATTACCAATGCACGCGGTAAATGTGATAAATTATTCACATTGACCGGTAATTATTCAAAATTTCCGTGAAACAGAGGTAAATGTTGACACAAGCACCCACTTGTTACTACCGTAGTTTTAAAACAACAGCGTAATTATAAAATATATCTACATCAAAATGTGGGAAGTTTTTATTAAATTCTTAGGTATTTTTGGTTTCGTCAGTGCAGTGTGAGGAAGGGAAAAAATATAATTTACATCATTCTTTTATGGGTATCGTGATATTTGAGCCAAAAAAAAATTGCAAATCAATCATGTTTTTTGGCGCGTAATTACATAAGCATGTAGGTAATTATTGTATTATCTTTAAATTTTATAATTCTGTAGTTCAGACTTAGTTTTTATCTAAAAGACGTGAAACATGTCAAATAACTTATATTTTGGTACTCATGCTGTCGTTCAAAGTAGGTGTTGTTTATAAACGACGATCGTTAAATGTACTACTTTTCCACTAAGGATAGTCCACATAAAATCTTATAATTTTTTTTGCGATTGATGATTCGATATTTTTAATGGTACCTAACATAATTTTTTTTAAGATCACATTTTCACACGGACTTAATAAAATAGTTGAAGAATTGAAAAAAGATGAGGATGGCTCTTTACCAGATACCATTATAGTCATATTTCCACCCGAAAATTCTAATGCGGATCTGGCTGATGAAGACTCAGTAAACAAAAATAATGCGTGAATATAAAATCTACCGGGTTTACAGCTTCGGGGACCTTGTGCATTACAATTCCATACTAAGGAAGATTATAAAAGTGACAGAAAAGTGTGTAAGAGGGAACCTGACCAGTAAGTGTCCTTTTCTCTCAAACAAAGAGATGCATAAAACAGACCGGGGATCTTTCCTGGACAAGTCTGCAAGGGCAGAAGAAATTGTGTAAAGAAAACGACTGTTGTTGTAGTAGCCACTGTTGCTTCCAATTCAGAAAAAATATTGCCACCATCAAGTAAGACGGTATTCCCAGAAAGAGGAGAAGTATATTCAGGAAGATCAGCTGACCCTCATAAGGTCTTTAGTGAAAACATGGAGGGAGTGGATGGGGTCGGTCAGGATATCGGGATATATAGATTTATTATAATGGCAAAGAAATATTACTTCTGTTTATTTTCCTATGCTATTGATATGGTACTGTACTGTTGAAAACAATCATCTAAAGCTTAGACGAAGCATGAGGTGCCATTTACTAGAGAAATATAGAAAATCAGATGATAGCATGCTAGGTCATGTTTCAGTGTACACAAATCGTCACGTTATATAATAGACTAGAGGCTGCCCCGCGGTTATTCCCGCGCAGATTTCTCATAAAACAAAAATCCCGTTTTTTTCCGTTCCCGTGGGAATTTCGGGAAATCCCTTTTTAGTGCTCACCTACACTCCCCAAGGAACCCACGTGCCAATTTTCAGCTTTCTACGCCCAGTAGTTTCGGCTCTGCGTTGTCTGTCAGTCAGTCAGTCAGTCAGTCAGTCAGTCAGTCAGTCAGTCAGTCAGTAACTGAAGAGTTTTATATATATTGATTAATAAAATAAACATTTAATTTTGAAAACCTTTTTGATTCACTTCTTATCTACACGCATTGGTAGTGTATATTACTACCGTAGTTTTAAAACAACACTATTTTCCGGCTTTCCCAGCAAGATGTGATTTTTTTCAATATTTTTCCTGTAATATTGATCTATAAAACTACCCCGAAAACAAAAATCAACTTAATTGGTTAAATTTTTTTGTTCCCGTAACAAGTGGGTTAAATAACCAAACTTAAAAACCTCCCCACCGTTACAGATACCCTCATCAACTAAACTAGAACTATAGCTGATCATCAATTACGAAATTAATTGAAAAAATTAAAATATTTGCCGATGTTTACCTTTGAAAATGGCAGAAACGATAACGCACATAGAGAGGATAGAGGATTGCTAATGTTACCATCGTAGATTTTCAGTGACTCTTTAATTTTGTAGGATTATAATAAGAAAATAAGATATCATTTGACAATTTCTTTACATTCACGTGACGTCACTAAGGTTTGATCTAGACTGGTATTTCATAGAGAATCACAGACCAAAACATTAAATTTTTAACGGCGGCCATTTTGTCCACCAGGTGGATGTCTCACAGACGCGGAAAAATTGCATCCGCCATCTTATTCCATCAGATGGATGTCTCACAGACGAAGGGTCTGGCGGGAGTGGCGCTCCACATGCTCTCTGCTCTATCAGAGAGCATAGTGGAGAGTCGATATGGAGAGTGGGGCTAACAAGCCCTGCTGAAGGAGGAGTAAGGGGAAGAGAGGAGTAGAGTATGCGAGAGGGACGGCGAGGAGGTGGAGTGCGGGACTTGTGGGCTCCTCAATAGCGGGCCCACGTGGAGATTGACGGCTCGACTGATGAGAAACCCTGCGCTAGTAGATGCCGGGAATGCCCTGCCCACGGTCAGCTTCGGCTGCCCCCGGACCGTGGGAATAACAGATCCACCCGGCTGATCCGAACACGTAGGGGAGTAGATGCCGGGCTGTCATCCCTCCACGCTTTGCGGTTGGCTTGATGTCGCCGTCGCCGACCGCAATGGGCGTACCGACGGGGCGCTCACAAGCCCCGTAGGAGAGGTTGGCAGTGTCCTTCTCAGGACACTGTCACGCACGATCGCTGGGCGCTGCGGCCAAGGTGGAACGGCTGTAGCACCTGGGCCCCATTTAATATAACTTACAAGTCCACAATTGTGAAAAAAAGCTACATATTTGTAAGGCTTTTTTACAAGTGGTGTTTCATAAAACTTACAAATTGTAAAAATGTTACAGGTAAAAACCTCACAATTGTACCAATTACAAGTTTAATAATACAAGTGCTGTTTAATAAACCCCACAATTTTACAATTTTACAGGTAACAATCTTACTATTACCTATTCCAATTACAAGTGCCGTTTAATAAAAGTTATCAAGTTTAGAAAACCTCTGCAGATTTCCATGACAATTGTAGCTACAAGTTTATACGAAAATAAAAATTAATAAACTTGTTAAGAGTCCTTTAACGCGAACAGTGACGCCACTCTAAAAAGAAGTCATAGTCATAAGGCTTTTTATCATAAAAAAGGGCTACCTAGTGCGTTAGATATTAATAATAAATAATAAAATAATAATAACACATCACATTCAGAGCCCTAACTAGGAGAGCCCCTAACTAGGAAGAACACAGGTGTTTCGGGCACCCTAGATACAGATCTAGGGTGCCCGAAACACACACAGAGACGAACATTACACCCAGACCGGAAACAAACATCGATCGATATTCATCATATCAATATTCGCCCCGCCCGGGAATCGAACCAGGGTGCACACGCTTACTCAGTCCACAGCACTGCCAACTGAGCCACGGAGCAGTCAAATATTGGTCAAGTCAGATATTGGTCCTTAGTAATTTTTAAGTATTTCAAATAGTATTCTAAAAACAAACAGTACAGTTGTAGTACTTAAAACAGTCTAAACCTATAACTACACTGCTTTACCTACTACTCATACATTTTTTTCCAAAAAAAATCACTTATAAATTGATGCACTAAATTGTAAATATCTGACACATGACGATCCACCTGTAGAAATTTTACTACAATTTACAAATATGTAAACTTTTTATTACAATTGTGCGTTCAATAAAGCTGTTTTCTTTACAATATGTAAGTTTTCACCTGTAAGAAGAAAACCTTTATTAAACAGAGAAATGTAAAATTGTAGCTACAATTCTACAATTTGTAAATTTTCTACAATTGTAAACTTGTAACTCGTTTTTTTTATTAAACAAAAACTTGTAAATTGTAGCCTGTAAATTACAATTACAATTCTACAATTTGTAAGTTATATTAAATAGGCCCCTGGCGGTCGAGGAGGAAGGAGCGGGGAATTGCAATTGCCACCACGGTGTAAGAACCGCCGTGGGGGAAGTGACAAGCCCTGCTCCTGCTCGACTAACGGTCGAGGAGGAGAGCGGTGGGGGCTTAAACAAGCCTCGCCCCGCCCCGCAGCATTACTGCGGGACCCCCGGGGTCGTTGGGTGCACGAGGCGTGGGACTCGTTTAGTCATATAACGGCCCCGAGAAGGACGACGGAACGCGGTGTCCAGCTCCGTCGTCGAGCGTAGGAAGAGCCATCTGCGCTCAGGGGGAACTATCACCACCTGTCCCCCCGCGAAGAGGCTTCACAGCCGATGCTGGAGGGGGTCGCGGAGTTGAACATAACGATCGAAAGAATACCCGTGACCCCTGCGACTCCCCCGGGGCTGCAGGGTACTCGTCAGGAGTTTCCCCGCCTTAAAAAAAAAAAAAGGTGTGGTTCAGCAGTGGACGTCTATCGGTTCTAAATATGATTGATGACAACCTCAGGGTCACAATATAGGTAATTGAATTTGATTAAAATTAATTGAAATAAACCTAATGTTTAAATTAAATATACTTAGGTATATGAAATGGTATCTTCGGCAACAGGTCGTCGCACTGTGAGGTATGCCTCTGAAACTGAACAAAGACCTCAAAATATTCTCGCAACCCGAAACTTTCTGGGAATATTCTGTTCATTATTTTGACGAATGATATTTCACTTCACAGGTATATTGTTGTTCGTAGCAGGTAAGCATTAATAATTTCAACAATGCAAGAAAAATATGCACTAAAGACAAAACAAAACCACTTATACTTCCTTACAACACAATATAATTATGTACCTACATTTTCCTATACTCAATATAAACCTTTACATTGTTAGCCTAGGCACGCCTAGGTTTTATGCGACTTTCTTTTGAAAACAAATGAAGTATACCTAAGTAAGATTCAATACTGCTTAGCTAATGACTCTGTCTTCCACTTTGTCACATTTTGATATATAATGGTTAAATTTTTATTTCAGATAAATCTGTCAATGTGACCACAAGGTGGTCCGACGACCTGCGCTGAAGGTTGCGGGAGGGTCGCTCGAGACCTGTCGGTGGCTATTTGTGGGGGAGGACGTCTTTCGGCTGATATGATGATGAAATTTATGCCCTTTCTTATACATATATCGTAAGACAATATCACAAGTATAGTCGTTGAACAGTCAGCCATCTTGACCTCCAGAGTAGTTTATCGAGCGAGGTACATTATATTTAGTGATTAGTTTACAAAGTGGGTAGTTTATTTTTTTAAGATTTACGAACTTCCACCTCAATGAAGCTTACATTGTATCAGTCAGTGATAACAATTTTTTATCAAACTTTACACGGTAACAGATAGATAAGAAAAAGATATTAATTGATTTCTGAATCTGGTTAACCGTTCTACTCGTCCTATGTTTTTTTTACATTCAGTGATGAGTTAGACTTATTGACAAGCTGTTGTGTTATATAAAAATGTTTACAATTGATGTTTAGTTACATCGTCTTAAGTGAGTGCAACTAATAAAAATAATGCACTTAACTGTATTCTCAGTATTCGATAACAAGTTATCTAATAAGGTTAGAAAAAGTAATTATATTATTGTGGCTGGGTGACGGACGGGACGATACCATTTAGATTAGCTACCGACCAGAATAAACACATTATTCTGTATTGCTAGTCTCTGCGATACTACCATAGTAAACAGTTCGTTGTAATGCAATGGTAAGTCTTTTTTATAATTCAACTCCCTAGGTTCTTATTTTTATTATATCAAAAAATTTACTGCTTTGAAAACAACGTGGGCCTTGCCTTCTTCCTGTTCCTTTTGAACAATTCTAGACATGACAGGGATAGCAAAGAAAAATCCTCAGGTCAGCAAGATTTTAATTAGTTGTATACATAAGTTTTGTTATCTGTACAGGTGCATAAAAATCAATTTACGTTCGTTTGGAATGCTAAAACTCGAGAACCGCTATTGCCTGGTTTATCTAATTTTGATTTTGAAATGTTTGTCGTACGCTATGTACGTAGGCCATGAATGGTTTCAACGCAACGGTGAGAAATTATGAAAAAGTTATTATAACACGAGGATGAAGTCGCAAGAGATATATAATTTACATCGACTGAACAACATTACAAAAAAAATTATTTGTAGAAAAAAAATTTTGCAGTACCTAAACACTTCACAGTGAAATATTGTCAGTAACCGTTTTATATATATTTTTTATTTCTTATTATAGGTAAATGATCTCAATATGGCTGAAGACACTGTTTTGCGCAGGCGTATATTAAAAGAGACTAAAAATAATGGCAACGAACAGACAAAGCAAGATGCATCTGACCCAGAGTTCAAACACAGAGAATCGCCGCTAACATTCCTTAGAGAATCTTCGCTACACATAAGAGCAATATATCACATATTTGTGGGTATACTGATAATACTATTGTTTGACACAGTTACTTACGATCTCGTTGAACATGGCAAGTAAGTAAACATAATTCATTAGTTTTTTAATTACCAGTTGAATGAATTTATTTTTGCGTTGCATTAGGTTTCATCCAAATGAACTTTTTTAATAAGCTACTTGATTGCTTATTTTGCTTTATTCCAGAGTAAATGTAGGTATTCGAGTAGTGATCGACGGTTTTGGTGATATAAAGAGATGTGTCAAGCTGTGGGTGTTTGAACTCTGCATGGCTCTGCTATTTTATCCTGGTCTCAAGCTATACGAGTTTGGAGTCAGGGTTTTCGCAAAATTTCCAGGTGAGGTAACTTTATATCTATTTTAAATTCGTTAATAGGTAAAAAGATTGGTACATGAGAGATAAATCAATGGGCGTAACGTTAGCTACTAGGCTCGTTGATTATGGTACATACTAACATAAAAAACATTGATTCAGTCGCCATTTAGTGTAGTGCATTATATAATCCGGGTTTTAAAATACTGTGGTACTACAAAGTATTTTTTGTTAGTTTTCAGATATTTAAAATTATAAATAGAGTACGTACTGACTATCGACCTATCTAACAACGTATAAGGTACAGTCGATTACAATAAGTTGTAAATACTAAGTATTGGAATAACTTGTTCTCGAAACTCTAAACATTTAATTGCATGCTACTATACATACTTTCCTTTATCATAAATTTATAAAACAGAGACTATAAAGAAGATAGTAGCTCCTCATACAAATACCTGCCTAGGTTTTCACTCACCGAAGCAAGTGTCAATAAGCCCGCGAAGGGCGCCTTGCAACAAAAGGCGGTTGGAACCGTAACAAACTACTAAAGACCTCGCTCACGCTGGGCCACGACCACGAACCCAAGGTCCACGAACGATCGATTCCTAAGTAATTGTCTTGTTAGCGACTTCGTTAACCATTGCCACTTTAACAAAGGCAATTTCTGTTGCACGCCCAAAGAGAACAGCAATGGTTAACGAAGTCGCTAACTAGACAATTACGAGTCGATTGCTTTTATTTTTGATTTCGGCCATGGTTTAGAAGATATTAGTTATTTACCGAAGTGGCACTAGTATCGCACCCGTTCGCCCCTTAGGAAACTTGACCCCCAAAGCCGAATCTGAAACCTCATCTAGCAGGTTATTTCATGTCAGTCATAAAGAACGCTATTTTTATTTTTATTTCGTAGATACGTGGTAAACTAAACAGTAATGCTGCATTAAAAACAGTATTTCGAGTAAGTTCAAACCAAGTTCACTAGGTTGATTCACATTTCTCCCCATACCTATTTATCTCTTCAAAATGTGAAATAACAAATTATAACTAGGAATAGACATGTAGGCAATTTTAATTTTCAGTGCACCATCTACCTTTATTACCCACATATATTAAAACCCTTAAAACTTGGGTATGCGTTTTTTGTCATATAATTAGGTATTTTCATTCAGTACCGAGGCAGTTTATACAAACACTTTCTTAATACTATAAGATCCCGCAAAAAATACTTACCAGTCTGAAGTACGTTTATAGTCAGAATACTTTATCCTGTCAGGATCACGTCTGGATGAATGGAGTGCATAGCATACCATGCATCGCCTCACGCCACCGCTATTTGTAATGAAATGATAACACTTCCTTTATGAATAATATAATATACAAAGTATGATTATTACATAATAGTTTCCCCAGAAGGGACCTACTGGTCAAGCAGGACTCACTCGCCACTAAAAACTCCGTTCATCCGCGACTCGCCACATGCACATGATTGACTGCACTTCAAAAATAGCCTGCCGTTGATTTTATAATAATAATTTACCTATATAACTGTTTTCATTTGTCCTAACGTTTTAGATAGTTAGTTATAACTAGAGGCTGCCCCGCGGTTTTTCCCGCGCAGATTTCTCACAAACACAAAATTCCCGTTTTTTCCCGTTCCCGTGGAAATTTCGGGAAATCCCTTCTTAGTGCTCACTTACACTCCCCAAGGAACCCACGTGCCAATTTTCAGCTCTCTACGCCCAGTAGTTTAGGCTCTGCGTTGTCTGTCTGTCAGTCAGTCAGTCAGTCAGTCAGTCAGTCAGTCAGTCAGTCAGTCAGTCAGTCAGTCAGTCAGTCAGTCAGTCAGTCAGTCAGTCAGTCAGTCAGTCAGTCAGTCAGTCAGTCAGTCAGTCAGTCAGTCAGTCAGTCAGTCAGTCAGTCAGTCAGTCAGTCAGTCAGTCAGTCAGTCAGTCAGTCAGTCAGTCAGTCAGTCAGTCAGTCAGTCAGTCAGTCAGTCAGTCAGTCAGTCAGTCAGTCAGTCAGTCAGTCAGTCAGTCAGTCAGTCAGTCAGTCAGTCAGTCAGTCAGTCAGTCAGTCAGTCAGTCAGTCAGTCAGTCAGTCAGTCAGTCAGTCAGTCAGTAACGGAAGAGTTTTATATATATTGATTAAAAATAATATAATATCCGTTATTAACGTGGTATTGGGAATTTATTTTCTTATTTAGGTCGCAATCGTAATTTGAACGAACAAAAAAAACAACACATATGTATAGCTACGTTTACTAACGAAAGCGTCACTAACATTATATCTATGTCTTCGAGACTTTGTATGTATTTATAAGTAACTTAGTAATTGTACTAAAAATTATTACACTGTGTTATGGCATGTTCTGTAGTTATGAAAATATAAAAGACAAAAGAGCAAACACTAAAACCCTGTCCTAAGCAAAACCATGCACAGACCACCACAACACAGGATACTCCAGAAATGGGTGGAGGTCATTGTAAATAAGCACCATGTCATGTGTTTTTATTTGTTGTTATGTACCATATTTTTTATACCAAATTTAATAACACAGACTACATCATTTCATTTCAGTTATTAAAAAAACATGGACTGCTGTTGCTGTGGTGTTTCTGATATTACTTCAAGCTACGCTAGTCCTAGTGCCAATATGGGATTTAAAAAAGAAACATTTAGCTCTGGCATCAAGCGTCACCGCCACACTCGAAATGGTAGGTGTCATTTCAGAAATCTGCAACACTAATCACACTTAAACTTGTATTGTTTTCTAAATAGGTATTGTATGATTGTATGTATGTAATACAAAGTGATTTGTTTGAAAGTAGCGTACCGGAAGATTTTATGACTCGCCAAAAAATGTCCACCCCGACATTCGCAATCGCCCTAGACGCTCAATAACAAAACTTCCAGACAAACCTGAGTGATATTGCCAAACTTAATCTATGGATGCGATGTACTATCACAACTCAGTTGGTAGTAATTTGTTAGATAAATTAGATAGAATGGGTTTCTATATTTTACCAACAAACACTGTTAAGTACTAACACTAACCTATATATTTTCTTTATTAGACCATTATGCATAGACATACAGCTTTTTCATCGATTGAGGTCAGAGTTAGTCAGCCTTTGAAACAATGTTTTAGATCTTGTAAAAAATTAATTGATAACCATTAAAATCAAATACAAAACCTTTCTTTTATAAGTAAATCCGAAAGTAATTTATATTCCCGAGCAATGCATTTTTGCAATTCGCCGCCGCGCGCGTCCCCGGACATCCTATTGATTTATTCATAAGTGTCGGGGACTTAATCGAGCGGACGATATATTTATGGTGTTCTCGTAACTCCACTTTGACCCCTTTGCATTATAAAATAAAATGATCCACCATGAAATATCAGTATAGGTAAAAATCGCGTAAACACTACATAAACAACATGAAATATTACGAATCACAATTTACCTAATGAGTTACAATAGCTATTATGAAACTTACCTTAGTAAGATATTATAATAAACATAAACCAATATAATTCTGAATTAAGATTAACCCTTTAAAAGATGTTACGTAAAAGTAAAAGGTTTATTGGGAAAGACACTTGTAATAAACGTTTCTAAATAAATTGGTTCGGCTGGCCGGCTGAATGGTTTTTTTTGGTTAAGTACTTTTTTTCTTATCCAATTTTAATTATTTTTACTTACTTAAAATAAGCGTAAAATATACCATCAGGATGGACAAGTATATTGGCTTTAAACATTTCATAACAATAGGGCCCTTGGCTAAAAAGGGGCTTGGAGAAATAGGATGGCGGTCTTAGCCCAGCAGGAGGCTAGGAAAGAGTCTACAATAAAAATTTTTTTTTTTACAAGAATAACAAAAATACACAGTCACTAAAATGCAAAGTCGGGCATAGAAACAAAACGTACACGTTCACCCACAACTTAACGCGTCTCATATCTCATATGATCTGTGGGAGGACATGAGTCATATTCCCAGACACTAATTGCAAATTTACTAACAAATGTTTAACCAAAAAAAATTTAAATAACTTGTAGATCAAATTAGGTTCGGCCATGTTACTGTGCTAATATAAAACTGAGGTACCTAGATTAACATTTTATACCTGAAAAGAGAACAGCCATGATATTTACTTGTATAAAAGGGTGAGGGCCAAGTGAAATGTAGCGTAAATCACAGGCACAGACGACCCCGCCGCCGCGCCGCCGACGTCCCTTCTCACTTACCGATAGCCCCTGCCTTCTATACCTACTTAGTTCAGTAAGTATGTAAGTATGTTTGTAAAGAAAGAATAGTTGGAGAAGGCACGTTTTGTATTAGTTTTCCCTTTTGTTTTATTTGTTTGTTAAATCATCTGGATCAGTGAATTGCGTTTTCATTTTCAGAGATGTAATTTTTCCTTAGGCTACTCGGTTCTCTACTTTTGTCGTATATTACGTACAGAAGTCTCCGGGCCATCTTGTAGAAAATAAGATAAACAACCATTAGCTAGAATATTTAGTTGCGGGTAGATAATTCGTAATAAATTAACATAAAAGGCCGTTTCAGCGTCCATATTCTCTGGCTGAATGAATAAGCAATGAGGGTTTTTATAAAACGGTTACTTTCGAAATGGCATTTAAAATATAAGAAAACACTGGTTACTTCGGCCAAGATGGTTTTCTCGCGTAAGAACCTTATTTTTATGGATAATTTATAATTTTATTGATTTTATTTTTTGGTATCATCTACTTACAGCCTTTAAAACCGTTCAATATAATTTTTCAACAACCAAATGCTGAAACTGAACAACATTCGGAAGATAAAATAAAACCACCAAAACCTACTGGCTTGAAATGCGTACAATTTATATGTGAATGCTCACAAAAGTTGTTTTCATTACTTATACAGAATTACGAGCGACATTTATCAGTTTGCCCCTACGTTTGCCCTAAATACAGTGATTTTATTAAGTTTTTCCACAAGATTGATGATGGCCTTGTAGGAAAACATTGTCGTAGGTTATATGAGAAATGTATTAAAAAGACCCAAAATAAACAAGTCCGTTAGGATAGGAATATTGCCAAATTACATTTCTTACTTCGCGTGCCATTGTGATTTTAGCACCAGGTAGGTATTTTAATTTACTTTGAAAATAAAAAAAGACCGTAATGCTTTATGATTGTGCTAATTTTCCATATTCCAGCTGCGTTTCGCCATGAAAATCCATTCGGTGTCCATCGCGTGCGGTCCGCGCTGCTCGCGCGGGGACCCGGTGCCAAGCTTTCGACACTACCTTTACTTTCTCTTTGCACCTACACTCATCTACAGGGACAGTTATCCAAGGTATGTAATGGTGAACAATACGTACACAAACACAATATTTTATTTTGTTATGTAGAACAATGAACAATCCATCACTTAAAAAACGCTTTTGTTGCACCCTTTTTATCAACAACGTAGCTTCGTAGTTGTTACGCGCTACGGCGTAGCAAATTTTTAGCCCACGTCGCGTTGGTCAATCTTTCAAGCTTGTAAATTTATGAGCAACCATCATAGAGGACGTACGTATGCATGAAATACGTAAGTATGAAAGTGAAAGAGGAGTCGCATCCAGTGATCATGTAATGTAATGTATAGAAATGTTGGTACACAACTGTATCCATTTGAGCCAGCGGGAGATGTTTTTAACAGATGTGTGTGGTATGCGTGCAAGCTTTTTTAGATTTATGGAATTTTGCAAGTGGCTGTACGTAGGTAAACTTGAACAGAGAAAATTTATTTTTTTAGCTATAGATAAAGTAACTATTATTTGTCATTAAAACTTATAAAATAAGCACTTTAAAATATAATCTAACGAGCTGTCCCGGCTTACTTCGTTACGCCATAGAATATAAGATACTACTAAAGACTTGGCTCTATAAACTATGTTTCTTTGACAGCCCAGAATGGGCGAATAAAAAACAAACAACAACAACAAAACACCTGTCAAAATATGTAAACAACGGTAAAAATATTGCACTTTGGGTTACATTATTTGAGTTTAAGTAAGGATCCCTATATTTTTGAAAATCTAATATAGCCTATGACACTCGGGGATAGTGTAGCTTCCTACCAGTGAAATAATTTTTCAAATCGGTTCAGTATTTCCGGAGCCTATTCGTTACAAACAAACAAACAAACAAATCTTGCCTCTTTATAATATTGGTATAGATTAAATGGTGAAAAATCTGTCTGTATTATAATTACCTACGTAATACATATGTATTACGTAGGTACTTCATCATCATTATTTCAGCCGAAAGACGTCCATTGCTGGACATGCCTCCTCCGAACTTACTTATATTTAAATCAAACTTTATTAAGAGTCAGTTTACAGCGATGCTAGCGCCATTCGCGAAAAAAATTAATATCTTCTAAACTAAGGCAAATATCAAAAATGTGGCACTGTATGACACTAGATAATGTAGCCTATTATTTTTTGAGCACAGCAAAGTAGTCCTGAGTAAAAAGAACAAAAAAACATAGATTGTTACCAAAAGTAGCCACTTTTAGCAACACTTTGTAGATTTTTTTGGTCTTCAACCTAAAATCTATACAGAAGGGCCCTAAAAATACTAGGCTACATTATCTAGTGTCATACAGTGCCACATTTTTGATATTTGCCTTAGTTTAGAAGATATTAATTTTTTTCGCGAATGGCGCTAGCATCGCTGTAAACTGGCTCTTAAAACTGCTAATACTTTACATTTTAAACTGCTAACAAATGGAGCCGTAATACTACCTGGTAAGGATCGTGCGCGTCGTAGCCCTCGTCGTAACTAAGTAATGTGTTGTACGGTACTCGTACAACTTTCAACAAACAACAATCCCCTGGTTAAATGGCACAGCCTTTACCCTTCCACACTTTCTGAAATAGTTTATTTAATGTCGTTAATATTACCTGTGAAGTACCTATGTAGTTTGTCGAACTTTTCATAATTATTTACATGTTTTTCGTTTTAGGTGTAGTAGACGGTTTTTACAATCAAAAAATGTAATCGTCTTAAATTTGTATGTAATATACTTACTGCATATTTTATTTCTAAAGAAATTTGGTTTACTGGGCTTATCCTTTAGGGGATAGTCTCAGAACATATGCAAAGTGTTCTGAGACTTACTTTTACTTACTTTTTTATAATTTTTGTAATTATTCGAAATCATTTTTTTTTGTTAAGTATTTAAGATTGATGTGCTCCATATTACTTGTTTATTTAAAAATTCATTCTGTTATGGCTCTTATAAAACTTTATTCGAACCCGTTCTGGTAGGGTAACAGTAAACTATTGAAACGTCGCCGGCCCATGCTGCTTGTAACACAATAAATCAATCCTGTATTGTCCGCCAGCCGCCAGGATAGCCGGTAAGTGTATTAGCTGAAACGTTGCGGGGTTTAAATCAGGCTTAAACACGTGTACCTTCTATTGTGGACAATGATTTATAAACTGTTCCTGCTTTAGAGGAACAGTTTATACTCCACATTTATTTTAGGATTAGGATAACTATAACTACGTTTTAATTGCAATCTTAGCGAAATTTTAGTTAAGTATATACTTAATCAATATATATATAAAACTCTTCCGTTACTGACTGACTGACTGACTGACAGACAACTCAGAGCCGAAACTACTGGGCGTAGAAAGCTGGCACGTAGGTTTCTTGGGGAGTGTAGGTGAGCACTAAGAATGGATTTCCTGAAATTCCCACGGGAACGGGAAAAAGGGGGATTTTTGTGTTTATAAGAAATCTGCGCGGGAAAAACCGCGGGGCAGCCTCTAGTAATTATTATAGTTTCCCAACAAAATCTTATTTGCAAGTTTAGCTAGCAATAAATTCCTACTTGCAGGTTTATCTTGCAGAATCACAAAAAAACTGGGTGGTATAATTTATTGCGGTTAATACAGTAACCTTCCATGTAAACGATCGTGTTTTCATCAGCAGGAAAGCTCCCGCGAAATTGTTGGATTGTCCGTTTATTGCCTCGCAAAGGCCGCCGCCGCTGCGCTCGGCTCGGGGGAAATCAAGCCAAGCGGTCAGTCGCGGCCTTTCCATAAAACACTACATAAACACGCTCTCAAATTTCTTAAATGCTTTTTTACACTATTGCAGCAACTTTTTATATTTTAAGGTACGGGAAGTTCATCCGCCTTCCCCCACTTTGAAAAAAGTTTTAACGCTGTCTATTACTAAATAAAATGAATGATGAATCACTTTTTCCAAGTGAACCTGTCGACGCAATAAATTGAACAGGGCCGGTGTCGCAAGCACGTAATAGATCACAAAGTTTTCTATTATTTGCACGTTCATTATATTCAATGTAGAGACACAATAAATAATAAGTTACATTATATATATAACTAGAGGCTGCCCCGCGGTATCACCCGCGCAGATTTCTCTTAAACACAAAAATTCCGTTTTTTTCCGTTCCCGTGGGAATTTCGGGAAATTTTAGTGCTCACCTACACTCCCTAAGGAACCTACATGCAAAATTTCAGCCCGCTACGCCAAGTAGTTTTGGCTCTGCGTTGTCTGTCAGTCAGTCAGTCGAACGGTCAGTAACGGAAGAGTTTTATATATATTGATTATTTCAAAGTGATTAGAATCAAGACTAGACCAAAAGCTAAACCACAGATTACTAAATAGTTACTAAACTAAATAAGATTAGCTGACGTAGTTTTAGTACCTACATACTAATAGCAAGTTTGCAGTTTGCGCATGAAGTATTAAAATCTGCGCCACTATGAAGCTAAATTAAATTAACTAAGGTAAATTTACTTTGCTCGTGGTTTGTCTGCAATCCCTAAACTCTGTTAGGTATTTAATTGTTGTAAATCCATTATTTTTATTTTAGAACGAAGCAGATTCGATGGTTATTCGTGGCCACGCATCTGATAGAGGTAGCAGCGATCATATTTTACAACAGCTTCCTTTGGGAACGCTTTATTCTGCCTTACTGGTCCGATTATGGAAAGGAAGAAACGGTACTTATTTAGTTGTTTCTATTGTAATTTGTAACATAAAAATTATTCCGTGCTGCCTGACTACTTATACCAAAACTCTTTTTACACTACCTATGAGAAATAATGTTAATAGTTATTAAAATATGTAAACTTATGGATAAAGGACAGGAGGAGTATAATAGTACTAAGTAAATAATTTGCGCGGTGTTCCAGAAATATTCCCTAAATAAATGTCAATGACCTCAGGTAGAAGCAGGCAAAGTGCTTCGCGGCATGTTCGCCTGTATCCTTCCGGGAATGATCTCGTTCCTGTGCGGGTTCTACTGCCTACTGCACGCGTGGCTGAACGCATTCGCAGAGATGATGACCTTTGCTGACAGACTGTTCTATGAGGTGGGTTTAAATGAAGACTTTCATTTCCCAATTTATGGTCGTCGTTATAAGTTATTTTAGTATACATACATACATACAATCTCAGTAAGGTAATCCTAACAAAGTGAACGGGTGTTCATCCTCTTTCCTCCCTTAATCATTACGCGACCTTTTGCAGTTTTCCTCATTCTGTACTTACTACATAGCCCTAAACAATAATAATCATAAATTTCGCTCAAATAATGCTCGGTTCGGATTTTTGTTATACATATGTATAACTCTTATTTTACTTTTTAAAGGAATGGTGGACACAATCGCAGTTCTCGCGGTACTACCGCGCGTGGAACCGCGTCGTGCACGCGTGGCTGCGCGACCACATCTACCGGCCGGTCGCGCCGGCCACTGGCCGAGCCCTGGCTACATTCATCGTGTTCTTTGTAAGTATTATAAGCTATTTGACTAACGCTCTGCAGTACTGGCCCGAAGAATAGGACGGGTTAACCCCTGCCTGTCGTAAGAGGCGACTAAGAGATGACCCCGGGGTCGTTGGCGGGTTGCACGAGGCGGAGGGCTTATGCATCCATATTACGACCACAATGTCCCCCCTGATAAGAGGCTACACAGCCAATTCTGGAGGGGGTCGAGGAGTTGATTACTCCACAGATTTCCCGTGGTCCCCTTGCTAACGCCCAGGACACCGGCGGGGTTTATGTGGGTGCGAACCCCACCCTCACAACATACCCGGCGGCTCCCTCGAAGCTGCAGGTTTCCCCACCTTAAGAAAAAGCCTATTTGACTAGATTTTTATACTTAACCAAAATTTGTTCTACTTTTATATGTGACAAACAATTATTGAATGTTAATTTCAATAGTATATAGGAAAAAAATTGTGTAGGTACTTATACCTCAGAATTAGGTATTATCTTGCTTAAGTTTAAGGTTGTGGCTGGCTCTGACATGTGGATACCACTAATTAATTGGTACTTTGCGGGTGCGTGCGGGGCATCAATGGCGTAATAGCTCTTATTTTCCGCCTGCTCACGAACGCCTTGCGAAGCCCCTCTGCCAAGACGTTTGTCCCTTTATCAGACTAATTTCAGCTAATTGTTTGACCTACATAGATAGAATCAAGATTAAGGCGGCTACACAACCAGCGGCACGTTACCGTCATTATGGTAACGCCCTGCGATAAATTAAGGCGATTCGAGTTGAACCTACCCTAGATAATTGAAAAGCTTAAGAGAAGCTTTAACAATGGGGCTTAGTTCATACGTAACAAAAAATATACTTTGTTTTACAAATTGTAATTAAGGTAAGGATGGCTTTTAGAATTGGGTAGGTATAAGGTAGGTATTTACAAGTTTTGAGTGTGTTGTAAGCTATACACCTATCTGAAGTTACTATTTCGCATTTGTATACCTACACTTTGAAACCGTTAAGTTTAATGTTGTTCAATTATTTCAAAAAATCTTGCAAAACAGAAGTTATTTCTTGACGATAGCTCGTCTACGATGCCGTTCACTTTGTACGCCGCGGGGCGAGCAACGAAGAACAAAGGAAGTACCAAATTAAGGTCGTTTGCGTTCTAACTCAAACTATTAAATTACTTACGTAAAAGTAGACTGCACCACGCGGCTAGGAATTAATCCAATTCCATCGTTCGCTAATAGACTTTATAGTTGTGCTAATTGAGAATCCTGCCTGACTGACATTTACCCACTTTCGCGGCGTTGCCGTTCTACACCACACATTAATAACGTCATTAAATAGTCCATACTAATATTTTAAATGCGAAAGTAACTCTGTCTGTCTATCTCTCTTTCTGTCTGTCTGTCTTGCTTTCATGAAAAAACTACTGAACCGATTTGAATGAAATTTGGTATAGGCATAGTCTAGCCTGAGAAAGGACATAGCGGCACATGGCACAGACATACGAGTTACTTTCGCATTTATAATATTTGGACCCGGGGAACCTCATGTTTGACCCCCGACGAAAAATCAGAGGGGTGTTATAATTTTAACGTGTGTATATAATTGTCTGTGTGTCTGTGTATCTGTATGTGGCATCGCATCGTAGAGCCCAAACGGATGAATCGATTTTCGTTTAGTTATTTTTGTATCATAGATAATTTCCTGCTGAGTATTCTTAGCCATATCTAATAAGGATCTGATCAGCGTTTTGAAGATATCAGGGCTTTTCTAGGTGATCTAACTAGCTTCCTTATTATGTTTTTTAAAATGATTGACTGTTTTATGGTTTGTGCACTATAAACACAAACCATAACGGCAAAGCTTTTGTAACGTTTTTAATTTGTATTTGAATTGGGAGAGTTCATATCCTTCCCAATTTTAAAACTGCAACAAGTACTTAAGTATAATCAAAATCGGTTCAGCTGTTTTATACCTACTTAGAGTTCCTAACTAACCCAGATAGTAAGAGCGTGGGCGGAGCTCAGGGAAAGCAATACAACTAGCTACCTACTATTATAAATCTGTAACACATCATCCTGTTTTAGATTGAAGTTATTAACAAAAAATCATTAAAATGGTTTTCCAAAGCATCTTTAATGGATCAAAACCTCAAAAAAAACAGCCGTCTCTTTAAATTTAGACAGCCAGCTAGCTGATCGAACCACAGAACAAATACAATAGGTTCACTAAGCTTTTAAATTCCGTTCAGGTATCAGCAGTTGCCCACGAGTTGGTGCTAGCGCTGTCCTTTGGATTTTTCTATCCTGTGCTGCTGATGGAGTTCGGGGTGTTTGGCCTGATCGGCGTGCCGCTGACTGCGACCAGTGGTCGCCGGTACCCCAACATGCTAAACCTTATGATGTGGCTGGGATTCCTATTTGGGAACGGTTGGTATACTTACTACATATCAAATTAATCCCTACAATTATTATAAATGCGATATAACTGACTGACGTCTGATGTCTGTCTGTCTGTTTTTTCACGACTAAACTGCTAACTCGATTTATGTACACTCGATGTACATTTGAGGGTAGGAATCATTCGACGGGTTTTAAGCATTCATTTTCAAAGCTAGTGCTTTAAAATACAAATAATAGGTAGGTACTTAAAAAAAACGGGCTTACACGGTGCGAAACTAGCGCCACTTCCAAAAAATATCTTCGCGTCTTTGACTCCATAGATAATCATGCTTAGTATTTTTAAGGCTTCCAGGTTCAAAATCTAAGGAATAAGCCCTTTGTTGCCTAAAGTGGCCACTTTAGTTGCATAAAAGAATATTTCTTAGATCATTATCTAAAAAGCTACACATAAAAATTCTATGCAAGATTATCTAGGGCCTCTGTAGTAAAAGACGCACATTTTTGATTTCGGCTATGGTTTAGAAGATAATAATTATTTATCGAAGCGGCGCTAGTATCGCACCTGTTCGCCCCTCAAGGAAAAAGACTAACTTTCTTTAAGGCTTGGTGGTTCAAAAATTTGTGTTTTTGAGATTTTTTTAAACAATCTGAGACATACAAAATTGATGTCTTCATTCTGAAAAAAATATATGTGTTAGTTAAGGATCTAATCTAGTCATCATACTAAAGGGAAACAGGATCTAATTAATTTTAGTTGATAGAAAAAAATCTCAAAGTTACCCCTTTTTGTTCCGTTTTTTCCATTTTATTTTTAAACCGCTGATTGTTTTTATTTGATTTTTGGAATGAAAATTGCTGACCTTAAATTTTAGACATACTACTATAGAAAGAATTTTTAAGTTTAACGAAGACAAAAAACCAGCAAAAACTAAAAAAAAACATCGTTTTCGCGCGGTCCGATGCCATGCCGCGCCGCTCCCTACCCCGTCAGTACCCTTGTGGCCACGGCCGAGGCCGGTTCTGTGTCAAATTTTTGTTTTCGCGCTCTCGTATTTCGTTTTATTTTTATTCAAATGTAAACAAGTTTTGACAACAGATGTCAAAACAATGAACCATAACATCTGATTAGGATCTGTATGGAGCTGAAAGAAACCAATTTTGATACCGATATTAGATATTACATTTATAAAACCGTCGCATTACAAACTTACCTTTTTTATTTTCACAGACAAAACTTAAATCGTAGGGATGATAGAACAATAGCTGCTGACGAAAACTTGGTTGTTTAACTGCAGCAGCGAGCGGTCTCAGATCAGACAGTGATATTATAATATTATATAAACATACATAGACCTAAATATTTTACACAAGTTATTTTGCGTATAGTGCTTGATAGCTCAGACTTGCCTTTGGAAAGTTTAATAGCTCGAATTTCTGCCATCTTGGTTTCAAAATGTTGGTAGGTATGTCATTTTCGTTATCAGCGAACCCGGAAATCTACTTATTAAATAATTTTTCTCGTTAGTTAGGATAAAAAAACCTATATACTTACAATGCAATATACGCGCAACCGCATCCAGTGTGCCCGCCAGTTTGAGAATTAAACAATAGATAATAGAGGTACACAACAATTTTATTTAACGCAAAATCATACCTACAATATAATTAAAAACAAAAAACATAGTTCACCTTCAGTTTACATATTTAACTAAAATAAAATAACATGTATGTAATGTAAATGTGCATGGCGTGCCAGAGAAGAGGCCTATGCCCAGCAGTGGGCTCTTACAAGCTGATGATGATGATGATGAATGTATTGTCAAGCCTTTTTTTCTGGCTTACTCCGCACTTTAGGTATAAACCTGCAAGTACGTGCGGCGGCACCGCCGGCGGTACCTATCAGCCGCGGGTTGCGCCGCCGCTCGCGTGCTGCTTGTTGTGCCGCACACGTCATCATGTTCGCGCCAAGTTCTCGCATCCTTAATAATTGCTCGATGCCCTAAGTGATCCTAAAACAGGCGCTTTCGCGAAGTCATCATCATCATCATTTCAGCCGTAAGACGTCCACTGCTGGACATAGGCCTCCCTCAAGGCTCTCCATCTGTACCGATCGCAGGTGGCCTGCATCCAGCGTGGACCCGCAGCCTTGCGCAGATCATCCGTCCATCTGGTCGGTGGACGTCCTACGCTGCGCTTGCCGATCCGTGGTCTCCACTCGAGAACTTTTCGGCCCCAGCGGCCATCTGTTCTGCGGGCTATATGACCTGCCCATTGCCACTTCAACGAGCTTATCCGCTTGGCTATGTCGGTGACCCTGGTTTCTCTGCGTATGTCCTCATTTCTGATTCGATCCCGCAGAGAAATCCCGAGCATAGCCCGCTCCATGGCTCGTTGAGCTACTCGGAGCCTGTTCATAAGCCCTATAGTGAAGCACCACGTTTCAGAACCGTATGTCATCACTGGCAGCACACATTGGTTAAATACCTTCGTCTTCAGGCACTGAGGAATATTGGACGAGAAGACGTTGCGTAGTTTCCCGAACGCCGCCCATCCGAGCTGGATTCGGCGATTGACCTCCTTCTCGAAGTTGGACCTACCTAACTGGATGGTTTGTCCTAGGTATACGTACTCGTCGACAACTTCGAGAACCGAGTTCCCAACCATAACTGGGGTAGGCAGAACATGGACATTAGACATGACCTTCGTCTTGTCCATGTTCATTTTAAGGCCCACCTGTTGGGAGACTCGGTTGAGGCCTTCGAGCATCGTGCTGAGTTCCTCCATCGACCTTGCCATGACTACGATGTCGTCGGCAAACCGAAGGTGAGTGATGTATTCGCCGTTAATATTGATGCCCAGCCCTTTCCATTCTAGAAGTTTGAAGGCGTCTTCTAAAGTGGCGGTGAACAGTTTCGGAGATATAACATCTCCCTGTCTCACGCCTCTGTTCAAGGGAATAGCCTTCGAATTCTGTTCCTGTACTCGGACAGACATGGTGGCGTTGCTATACAAACACTTCAGCACTTCGATGTACCGATAGTCAATCCGGCATCGTTGGAGGGACTCTAGCACCGCCCATGTTTCGACCGAATCAAAGGCCTTCTCATAGTCCACAAACGCTAGACAGCTTCGCGAAGTAGAACGGATCATTATCGCATGAATATGCATCGCGGCTTTGGAGATAAGAGTGAGAGAGAGATATTAACTCAAGGTTATATGTGTCGTAGTAAGATTGGATAATTAGGTTTTTTGCAAAAAAACTAGGGATTTTGCGAAAACCCGGATAATTTGATATAAGCATTACAAAGACATCGAAAGACTGTGTGGTAATATCTACCTACTGATATTCTTATACTATGGCACCTCTGGCAAACTATGACAGTAGTTTTACCTAAACGTTATCTTATTTATCTAATCAGTGCATTGAGTGATACTGCTAAGAAGTTTTAAGAACTATGCAATACTCGAATATTATTAGAAAAGAATTAAATTTAAGTTACAAATATAAGAAGGAAGGTATACGAATAATATATAGGTAAAGATTGGGTACTTACTTGTTTACAATTTGTTTGAGATAATTCTTTTTACCACTAATTTTAATGGCTTTGCGCGACCTCTTTCGCTTCCGTTGTTTATTGCCCATAATGAATATTTGCAACAGGTGCAACAAAATAAGCAATTAAACAAGCCGTAATTACACAAACACTAGATTGCGAAATTTGACGTATGTCCGTGCTCCGAAAGCGAAGGCGCGTGACTTAGTACCTAAATACGGAAGCGCAGCGTTCTACTTTGTCTATGCCTAAATACAGAATGTCAAATCAGAAGAAACCCAAGTTTCTTAAAATTAAAAAAATATTTAAAAAAATATATTAAGTACATTTTCAGAAATAGTTAAATTGTGTACTTCTTACAATATTAATTTATTTTTTGAAAATAACACCATCTTAATGTGATCCGTTACAATAATTGTAATTATTAGAGGTACAATTGCGGCACTCATGCAAACGAACGTCTAAAAACTTTTTTATCAAAAAATTAAACCGCCGAAAAAAAACCGAAAAGCATAAAATAATAATATAATTACTAAGTTCTTAAAGTTATGTAGGGTATACCAAGTAATTTTAAGTCGGATATCCGATTCGGATATTTTCTTTTTGATCAATAATTGTCTTCGGATTAGTTTTTATTTTATTAGACTTTAGTCTAAAGACCCTCTAAGAAAACCCTTTAAGAAAAAGTCCTTTGAAGTCAGATCTGGTGGTGGCCAGGGAATGACGACTACTCTTAGAGAAATAAATTACGGACGATAGGGAAAGTGGTTTAAGAGATGTATCTATTTCCCGCATTTATAGGTATGTAAACATAGTAAATTGAGCAAAAAGTTATCAACTCAAACTATATAGTAATTTGTATGTAATGTTTTTTGAGTCACAAAATCAAATTAAAACAATCAGTAGTGTATTTCTAATGGAAAAAAACACTACAAAAAGGGTTTACTTTGTTTTATTTCTACAGAGTGAAATTCATTAGATCTTGTTACTTTTTAATAACTTGTCTAAACTAAATCCTACATCTATATTTTTCAGAATTAAGAAATCTGTTTTATATTTCTCAGATGGTTTAAAAAAAAACTCGTTATTACAAATACCTTACCTAAACGCAAATTCTTGTTAGCTGAAACGAAAATCGGAAAGAAAAATTGTGCGGTAGGTATAAACATCTCGATTTAACTTCGGCTTGTATGAAAAGTAATAAAATTTAAAACTGCCGCGACATTTCGCATTTCGACGCGCGCATGTCACAGCTGCGAGGGTGGGGGACCCTCATACCTAGAAGCTTCAAACTACAGGTCCTTAACTGATATCATACCAAGATTACCAAGCACATCTTCATGCTTTATATCTTAAAAAAATTGTCGTACAGTGGCGGTCTAGTCTAGGAGGGCGAAACAGATTTGTCTATCGTCTCGTGCGCCCTAGACTGTATTACCAAAGAACAAGAGCTATTTTGCACCGGAAGCCACTTTACAATAGTAATAACAGTTTAAACAAACGGCTGTGCGTGCGTAGCGTACCTAACTACACATAGAACAGAACTGCAAGTACCTATACAGTTTAGGTAACACGTACTTACGTATAAACGGTGAACAACAATTCCGTGTTCATAGGTATACAGCAAGTGATATATTTGCATTGTAAGCTTGTTTTGTAGCGCTAGAGGTTGTAAATATGTAAGTAGGTAGTTTACCTAACTAAAGAAGTCGAGAGGTACTTAGGAAATTAGAGTGCAATGAAGTGTAGGTAACGGAATTGGATCTGTAAATAATCATTATAAGAAATACTTTCTGTTTTTTTTCAGGTATCCTTTGGAGTTTGTACCCGATGGAGCACTTTGCCAGAAAAAATTGTCCTCTATCGGATTCTGACAGCTTCTTCATACCCAAATCTTGGAGCTGTCCTCGAATCGTGCTCAAGCAGAACTGGACTTTTCATAATCCTTTTGACTTGTAGAAGTAGCTGGTAGTATTCGTGCATTACGATTTTAACAATCATTGTATATTAGGAACCGGTTACATTGTACTTAATGTTAGGTACAGTGGCGGACACGGTCGGCGTAACACTTCCGGTTTTTCTGTATTTCAAAATAGCTCTTGTTCTTTGGTAATACAGTCTAGGGCTGACAAAACCACAGACAACTGTGTTACGGCCTCCTAGTCCGCCACTGTACATAACTATTAAACTTTTTTGTATAATTAATAAACTTATATTTTTATTTACTATTTAAATAATACATTTTAGGTATACAGTGGCGGTCTAGGAGGCCGTAACAGATTTGCCTATGGTTTCGTCAGCCCTAGACTGTATTGCCAAACAATAGAGATATTTTGCAATACAGAAAAACCGGAAGTGTTACAGCGACCTAGACCGCCACTGTACAGTGGCGGACACGCACGGCGTAACACTTTTGTCTATGACCTCTTGCGCTCTAGACTGTAATACCCATAGACAATGTATAACGTGTATCCAAATAACAAGAGCTATTTTGCAAAACAAAAAAAAGGATGTGTTTCGTCGTCCGTGTCCGCCACTGTACCTGAATACATTATTTGTTAATGAACGTTTGCAAATCAAATAACTTTTGGTTAAGTATAAAATCATGTTTTTTATTTATCTTATAATTTAAAATACATTTGGGGCATTCCAAGTGTGACGGTCGGGACATTTTACTCCTTTTTCTAAGTACTTCTGTATTTATTTCAGTTATTTAAGAGCACCAAATAAAAACTGCGATTTCAACATAAACTTAAATCATTAAACTTTAACATCCTTAAATTTCAAGCATGTACTTAATAATTTACTATGAAAAAAAAGGTCTTGAAAATTGTGACGGTCGGGACCCTTACTTTCTTGTCTACTCCAGATTTACACATACATTTTAAAGTTTGTAAGAAACTATTAATGTTATGAATACGAATCATTCTATGCAAATTTATGAATAGTGAAGCTTTCAGTATGTACAGATTTGAAGTAACAAAAATGATTTTTTTTTAACTAAGTTCCGATTTGATGAGTGTGACGGTCGGGACAAGTCATTGTGACGGTCGGGACGAGTAACAAATCAACAAAAAATTATGTTTTTTTATTCTTTTATTTAGTTTAATTAAAGTTTTTTTTATATTAACTTTTACAATTATTTTTCAAAATCAGCTATATATTGCTAAAACGTCAAAAAATGCGATCCCTTAATATTTTTACTCTTACAATTTCTTTGATATCTTTGCTTTCTGAGGCTTTCTATGCATAGTTACTTTGTATTGGTTTTCCTTAGCTTTCAGTTTTCTTATTCTACTTTTTTCTTACTCATTACTTCATACTTTGAAGTATGTAGTAATGAGTAAGAAAAAAGTAGTGATAAATTTCGACTGCTCCGTGGCTCAGTTGGCAGTGATGTGGACTGAGTAAGCGTGAGCACCCGGGTTCGATTCCCGGGCGGGGCGAATATTAATATGATGAATATCGATGTTTGTTTCCGGTCTGGGTGTGATGTTCGTCTCTGTGTGTGTTTCGGGCGCCCTAGATACAGGTTCATCCTAGTTAGGGGCTCTGAGTGTGATGTGTTATTATTATTATACTCTCATACTCATAGTCTTCTGCTGGACAATAGGCCTTTTTTTGGTAATGGGGGGCCACTCGAGTACGTTACGTCTCATAATATATCAAAAAACCAATAAACTCGGGGAATTAAATTTATTATAATATGTTTAGTCTTATTTAAGCCTTAAGCAAGCGAAATTTAAAAAATACGAGTATTTTGCTACGAAATATATACTAAAAAAATCAATAAAACCAAGAAAATAAATTAAATAATTTTGGATAGACTTGTTTAAGCCCAATGCAAGCGATATTTGTAAAAATACAAGAAAATTGCTACTTGGAATTATGATGGTTGGATAGGACTGTGACGGTCGGGACAGAACTTTAAATTAATGTGTGAAAAAAACAACAGCCCATAGCCACTTTAAGAAATGGCAAACCCCTCAGATCCTATTTATTTGTTACTTGCAATACACGCATTTTATCATAAACACGCATTTTAAAGGTAAAAATCAACAAAAGTTAATTTAAATGTGACGGTCGGGACATAGTTCTGGTTACCAATGATTGCTTAATATTATAGAAACTAACTAACCGTTTTAATTTATATTTTACGTAGTAAATCTTAAGTAATGTACTAATTGGTTATGTTCCCAACAGGCTGATTCACATTCATAATATCTGGGTTTTTATTTTTTGAAATCATACACAATAACCTGTATGTGGTGAGCTTGACTAACACCTGTGTTGTTAATGACCAAAAAAGTAGAAAAAACTGTTTTTTTCGATTTTTTTTTATTAATTTCATAAACTTAAGACTGTATACTGTTATTCTAAATGCATAAATAAACTATTCTTTAACTTTTATGTTTTACTGGTCTGGTGTCACGTTGCATGGAATGCCCCATTTTATTATCTTAGGTAATTTGGAAATCCAACTATTCTACCCTGCGCTGAAAACATCATAAGATGTGCGCGATATTTGTAAAATCTCAAAAAGTAGTCCCCTTCTCCCAAAACTACCCACTGACCCCTAATTTCAAACTTACGTACGTTACTTTTCAACGTGTTCTCAACACGTAATGCTTTAACTTTGGTAAATGAATGATTCACCGCGAGGCTACTTCTGTAGGACATTCCCAGCCAGCCTCTCTTCAAGTTCCGTAAGTGATTCACCACTTGATGTTAAAGTTACCCATTCTCTTTTCACCTAAATAAAGTGGTTGGTTAGATATTTCTACTTTTTGGCTGAATACGAGACCATTAAACTGACCTACATTTTTAGAAGGTCCGTTTAAAGTATCTACATAAAACTTATTCTATTATAACCTTATAAACAATAATCAATAAGTTTTGGCATGACAAAACTTACTTACTATAAAAATTAACAAAAATTAATATTTCGTATATTCAATAGATGGATAACATTTTATAATTAAATTCTGTTTATCTGAAGTTAATGTAATGCTGAAACCATTTCAATGTACCTATAGTATGAGTTAGTACCTACTAAACCAGGGAGTTAATAAATAAGTACCTACTTACTAATGGAGGGATTAAATTTACAATTTACCAAATATAGTTCAGTAGTAGTACACTACTTAACTCGTTTTCTAAATGTAATGAAGGCTTGTTAAAAATACCCATTTGAGCAGATGTAATTAAATTGTTAAGTGCTAATTGATAATGATGATACCTTACAATAATATTTTATATTAATTTAAATAATGAACAGTCTTGCATTACATGACTTCTAATGCCTCTGTATTTTCTATAGACTTATTAGAACGCTTAAGGTTTTTTCTATAACGTTTTGTATTTAATTTGATGGACTCTGATGGAATTTTATTTGGACTCATTATTACATACCATCACATCGCACACAGCCATTACTGACTAAAGGATCATAAATAAAATAACATTTGCTAATTAAATTGCGAGTGCTAAATCTTAATACAGGAAGTGCTGAATATTGCGAAGTACAGGATGTGCTGAATGTCGCGAAGTTATCTGTGTTGCGGATTTTATTAAATTCCTCCATTTTGCAACAAAACATAGTCTTATTGTTGCTAGTGGAATGAATCATAAATGAAATTTTAATTACACAGCTGGAGTCCTATCAATATCCTTGAAGAGAGACGTCGACATCCTGAAAATAAATCGATGTATCAATAAGGGAAAATAAATTAAAATATGTTATCTTAACAAAACTATTATTTAGTTCTTAAGTGATTTCATTACTAAATTTAATGTTTATTAACATTGGAACATAGCATAATCTCACGCCTTTTATTCCCTGAAGGGTTACGCAGAGGCACCAGCTCAAGAGCCGGACCCACGTTTAGCAAAGTTTATGCTTTATTAGCAACGTAACAAGGGCCAGCTTGTCGCCATGGTTATAACGACCACTACTGCGGCTGGGACCGGCTTAAAGTGCCTTCCGCAGCACGGAATCATCTTACTTTTCGGACAATCAGGTGATTCAAGCCTGCAATGTCCTATCCAACCGCAAACAACCACAACGTGATTTTTGTGAGAAATCAATGTTGTGTTTTCGCGGGGATCGAACCCACAACCTTCCGTGCCCTAATCAAAGGCGCAACGCGCTACGCTACTGAGCTAAGGAGGCGGCATTGCAAAAAGACCCATAATTAACCCCAAGTTAGTTAGTACACAAGTTATCGTGAAATTTCATGCCCATGTTATCAGTGTTCAGTGAATACACAATAACATAAAATGGAACAATTATTATTAAATAAGTTACGTAATTAAGGCCAGCACAGAATCCCGCAAAAGTGGAGCCACTCTCAACAAAGTAATATTTTTCATGATTTCTTAGTTTTTATAGATTTAATCCAGAGGGGCACCTCTTCCGCGTGAGGGATCCCCTGATGTGGTGTGTTATTGCGCACTATCTCAAATATACATCTATACCAATATTATAAAGAGGAAAGACTTGATTGTTTGTTTGTAACAAATAGGCTCCGGAAATACAGAACCGATTTGAAAAATTCTTTTACTGGTAGGAAGCTACACTATCCCCGAGTGTCATAGGCTACCTATATAAGATTTTCAAAAAAATTAGGGATCTTTACTTAAACTCAAATAATGTAACCCAAGGTGCAATATTTTTTCCGTTATTTACATATTTTGACAGGTGGTTTGTTGTTGTTATTTGTTTTTTTGGGCAGTCAAAAGAACATAACCTACAGAGCCAAGTCTTTTTAGAAGTATCCTATATTCTATGGCGTAACGAAGTAAGCCGGTACAGCTCGTCTTTTATAAAACAAATTAAGATAAAATTAAGAGGTAATTTGTAAAAAAATACTTTCTATAATTCAAAATAATAAGCTAACTTAAAATATGTGGGTGTTACCATTACTACATATGTATTAACAACCTTGGATAACAAGACAGTAATATAAAATGTACTTACTTGCTTATCATGTGTTTATAAATGTAGTGCGGAATAATGGTGATGTTTACAACAGCAGGGCTTGCATCAATAACTTTAGATATCTCCTTATCTTTCATGCCCACCACATTGATCGTGTTAATTTCGAGAAGCTGGTGATCAGTAAGCAAACCATTGCGAGCTGCAGAGGAATCTTTTACTAGACCAACAATCTTTCCATCTTTGAAATGGAACCCAATGTGACCAAGCGAACTCTTGTGCAGGGTTATAGTTCTCTCAAATGGTCTGTAACAAAATAAATATTTAAAAAAAAAACAAATAAATCAGAAACTATGTTTTTTAGAAATGTTGACCTTTACTAACCTGTCCCGAACAGCCATATTGATTCCATTATTGGAAGCACTCCTGAGCAAGTCATGGCACTGATCCATTGTCATTCCAGCTAATGCTACATTATTGATCTCCAAGACTTGATCACCAAATCTCAGGCCTGCAAGTGCTGCTGGACTTCCGGCGGCAACATAGCATACAAATACACCGTTGTTAACTGAATGGAGCCTGATTCCAATCTTGCCTTCTTTGTCTTTACAGAGAATAACCTGCCGGATTGCCTGAGTCACTGTTGCCTTTTGCAATGTCAGTGATTGCGATGAAATTGGGGCAATCACGTCTGAGACAGCTCCTCCAGGTGGCAACTATGGTCGACATAATAAGCATTTAAATTTAAATTTGAAAACGTTGATAGATAGTACAATGATTTTTAAATACCTTATTTATATTTATAACTAGTCGACCCGGCGAACTTCGTACCATCTAACATATTACTATGTTGTGATTTTTTTATATGTACATATAACCTTTCTCTTGAACCACTCTTTCTATAAAAAAAACTGCATCAAAATCCGTTGCATAGTTTTAAAGATTTCTAGCACAGTGCAATCAAACAGCTACATCTACATAATATATATTAGATCACAAAACAATCATACCTTCTGAACCGCATACTCGGGCATATTGAGTGCAATTACATCAGAAGAGAGCTCCAGACCCATGAAATCGCCCAAAGCGGGATACACAGTAGCCCCGATACTGGGAGCCGAGGGTGTTGGCCCGACATAGTGCATCAGAGCAGTCGGATAATGGTTTGGAGGACTGTACTGATCAGGAGTACCTTCGTAATGCGAGATTTGCGCCCTCATCATATTGTCCACCTTCATGTCTTCAAGAGACGGGTACAGCGACATTTTAGCTAAGGTAGTAAAATATTATTATATTATGGTCGGTGGGTCGTTTTAGTATCACAATACTTCGCAGCACAAGTATACAAGTACATAGGAACTAGGTACTAACCACGTACTAACTACCAGCTACCTGCAAATGGCAATGAATGACTACAATACTGTTAGGCTATCTATTGCCGTTCACATCACAATGAAAATAAGAATGAGAAACACTTTGACATGTGATAAGTATACATTGCTGGTTTACAGCTGAATCTCTCTTGTGTAGACAAAATGATTCACCTATATACCCGCAACATTGTATACTCATCACATGTCAAAATTATTCACATTCTCATTTTCATTTTGAACGGCAATAGATCCCAATGTAAGTAGGTAACTATTTTATGACAGATGACGATGATTCATCTACATTTATCTCGAAATAATAGGAATCATTCATGGGGTAGGTACCTTGGAATTTCACAACAAAATATGTTGACGATCGATCACACAGCACACTACACTCTGAAGCACAAACCCACTAGACACTAGAGTAAAAAAATTCTATTGCCAGTGTTGCCAACGGTTGAAATAGCAATCCACCAGATAAGGCTCCTCAAACCACACGAAAACCACTAACAGAAAGATGCCCCCCTCTGAAAACCACTAAAATTTCCACTAGGGTGCATGACAGATGAGTGGACATACGTAAATAGGGTACAGTGGTGACCCTTTGCTATGCGTTCTACCCCTGATGGGCAAGCAATATGACCTGGGGTGCAAGCTTCCCAACTAAAAACGATCGACTCGCAATTGTTACTTGTTAGCGACTTTGTTAACCATTGCCGCTTTAACAAATGTGATATCTGTTACACGCCCATAGAAAACAGCAATGGTTAACGAAGTCGCCAAAAAGAACAAGACAATTACGAGCCAATCGCTTTCAGTTAAGAAACTTGCCTCCTGGGCCCTTTTATTTTTTAAAGATTTTTTAATGTTCCATTTTTAAGACTTGAGCCCTAACTTGAACTTGAAACTTTAAGGTGGTCCTTCTCGGTATGGCGAGAAATTCAAATTTTTTCGCGTTTTTTATTTCTTTTAGCGAAAGTATTAATTTAATAAAGTTTTAATGAATTCGCTTATGTAAGAAATAAGAAACCATCTCCCACACTGTAAAAAACGCGTTTTTATTTTGCACCATACCGAGAGGGATGACCTTTTTCTAAAAATTAACCAATTCGCAACCTTAAAATTTTATTGCCAATGCCATCTAGATCTTGAACGATAATCAGGTGCTCAAGACAGCTACAAAGAAAACTAAGGGTCCTCGAAGTAGGGACAACAATATGAAAAAAAAAATACAACGACTTTGTATTCAATTGAAAAAAAAATGAAAAATGTTGTAATTCTACTAAATTGTCTAAAACATCTTTAGTTCATACGCTTTGTAACAGCATACCGCAATGCCAATTTATTCAAAAACTGCAACAGTTCTTGGTCTGATTTTTCCACTAAAAAAATCCACTAGCCACTAAACGCAAAAAATGGCCACTAAGGCTACGAACGCACAGGCGGTTTTTTGCCGCGCGGATTTTATGTAACATACTGAATCCTATGGAAGTGTGCGCACCAGCGGATAAAAAACCGCGCGGTTAAAAATCCGCTGTCGCGGTTTTATTTCCGCGCGGCTAAAAATTCGCCTGTACCTTCGGGGCCTATGAATAAGGTTGAAAATGAAATAACAACCTTTCCAACCGCTCGGAAATAAATCCGCCTGTGCGTTCGAAGCCTTAAACTACAGAAGACTTGAATACCTTCTAAGAAATAAATTACTGAAGACTTGGCTGTATGGACTAAGTTCCTTTGCCTGCCCAGAATGGGCGAATGGGGAAGAAAACTGCCAAGTTATCCCGCTAGTGTCGTTTGTACGGTCGGCCCATAACAAACAAAGTTTTGTCGCCTACAAACTGTTGTGCAGTTTGGCGAGTGGATTGAGGTTGTAATTTTAATTTTACTGAAATAAAGTTTTTTTTTTTTTTATGTGATTTGCATTGGTAGTCCAATTATTTATTAAAAGAACTCACTATGTAGCTGTTGGGTGTAAGTAAAATGAAAATCATAAGTTTCCATACAACTCCCGGCTTTTCGACATTTTGAAGATTCCAACTACCTACCGAAGTATTAGTTTTACTACATGTTTGTTCCTAATTCTATATCTTATCGCTGTTTAGGGGGTCTGCAGTCCTCGCACAGAGTTTTCTGACCCATCGTGAGATGACCTTTGATTGTTTTTAGGTTATATTTTGTTTTACTTGCAAAAGTCATTTAAAATGGTTTATTTGTATGAATTTGTGTCCATACACCTTAATAAATAAATGAGAACTTGAGATAATGACAAGCAAATAGTCCTAGCTAACATTAACTAAAGTTTACCCATTGTTTACTTGCTCACGAAGTACGCGTTTTTGTCACGTAAAAAGTCTTCACTTCTCATTCATCAATTTCTTCTTGCAAATATGTTTTCTTTTACGTTCCATACGATACAATACAATACAGTGTAAAAAAACGACGAAAAACACAAAAAAATTCCTGGTTATTGTATTTCACTTGTTTGTTATGGGCCGAACATATAGAGCGTCATCTACAAAACGTTTTCCGTGTACAACCCCATCGGCGAATTATATATGTCACCGGAAAATAATAAGATTCGCAAGTTTATAAATTTCCTAGGAAATTTATAAACTTTCGTAGGATTCTAAACGAGAGATAAATTGAATTATTTTACGCCCACTTTTTTGCAAATTTATAAATTTTCGGCGCGTCGTAGTAAACTTATAAACTAACGGATATCAATTCGTAAGATTCTAAACGGATCGACCAATCACAGAAGAGCTTTTAATTTTACGCTTTCTAAAATACTACGGAAAATAACACTCTGCTCTCTGATTGGTCGATGTTGACAGTGTAAATGCTTGCGTCCATAGACTTACGTACAATCAGACTTGCCAAACAATTCGATCACACTAAAAGTATTTTTACTGGTACTAAAAAGTAGGTAGGTTATAGGTTCAAATGTTATCGCTAATTTGCGAAATTCAGTAAAACTGCACTAACTGGCTGAATCCGTTGGAGTTCGAAATAAAATGTTGTTCTCAATATTAACTAGGTAATCTGCAAAATCCCTAGGTAATCTACAGAGTAACGACTATGTTAAGCTCAAAAAAATTTTGACTTAGATTTCAGTTTAAGACAGGTAACCCAAGCTCCGGTCGCTTCGCTCGCTACGCTAGTTAAAGATCACAAGCCAAACCTAACCTAACCTACAATTTTGCCCTAGATTTGAATTTTCGGTCGGAGTTTTCTGTTTTCCGCACTTTAACGGCGAGACATCCGGTAATACGCACATTAACTAGGAAAAGTGTGGATACCCCATATTTCACATAAAATTTCGCACATTAACTGACCTAAACAGTTAATGTGCACATTGCCCGGAAAGTGCACATTAACGTATTTCGCAATATAACGGTGACAGATAAATTACAAAAAGTAACCTTGTATTATAGGTACCTGTCTACCTACCTAGTAGGGGGTTCCCTATTTCACTCTACAAAAATAAAACATTTTGGGCATGGCTACCATAAAACTTTCGTAGCTCTGTGGTAAATTTCAATTCATTATACAATATACATGGCGTTTGGTTATTGGTTACTTATTATTTTACGAGTGTGTTTAGTAAGTTTATCAATTTACGAAAATGTAGCCGTAAAATAATACAATTTATCTCTCGTTTAGAATCCTACGAAAGTTTATAAATTTCCTAGGAAATTTATAAACTTACGGTTCTTGTTATTTTCCGGTGACATATATAAAAAAAAAATCTTTAGGTTAGGTACCTATTTTTTGTTTTTGTTTTTGTTGGTCTGTGGGATAGTACTAGCAGTATGTGTATGTAGGTAAATACATTTCGTTTCGATTCGAGCATTCGAGCTCGAGGCAATAAATAATTTTATTAGTTTTATAAATAAAGACTTAGTTTTGAGATTCTGTTTTAGTTTTGTCTTACTGAAAACCAAAACACCAAGAAAACACCCTTTGTGTCAAATATTATTGATAAAAAGACAATGAGTAAAAATAGAACTCAGAGGTAGGTAGAGAAAATTCATCATTTACATCGATAAGTATGTAGGTACTAGTTATTTTGTCTTGTTAGGTGGTAAAACTCCATTAAACCCAGTGTCTGGGTCGGTGGGTCGTTTTAGAGTACTCTGCAAATCTGCAATGTAAGTTTGCATCAATTCCTAAAAAGACCCACCGACCATTACTTGGAAAAGAAAGCAACAGACAAGAACATGATAGCAAATAACAAAAAATTTAAAGAGGAAATTATTAAAGTGGTCTCTGAAATCAAAACTTATTTCTGGTGGGTGGGACATTCCGAGCTTGCAAAATTATCTCAATTTTGAGGATAAGTACTCAGTGTAATGTGCCTATCTAAGTATGAAACTGCTAAAAATATTTTAATAATTTTATACAAATCTCAAAATTGAGATTTAATGACTTGTGGTCAGGGATACAATCAATATTTGAGTGACTAATTTCTTTACAAATATTTATTTCAGTCGATGCCGAGAATGGGAAAAAGAAAGACGAAACAAGTTCAACAAAGCCATTACTGCACTCGGTGAAATAATTAAAACAGTAAAGGGAATTGAATCCGATATGACTCAGTGTTCTAAGATAGAAATTATACAAAAAGCTATTGCTTTTATCACAGCTAATTCTGAAGATCTCTCTAGGCTCAGTAAGTTCAAACAATCTATGTAACATAAGGTCAGTGTGGGCAAGTCCGACATACTTTTCTCCGAATTCACTTTGAGATTAAATAAGTACTGATATTTGCATTCTACGCCGATTTATGTGCTCGAAGGTAATAGAATATGAAATGTTTTTTTTTTTACCAATGCAGAAAATATATTCACTTTAATAAGCTTCGAGATATAGATATTTAAAAAAAAAAATGAAAATATACGGACTTCCCGCAAATGAAGGGCAAGTCCGTCTAGTGGTTTATTATCAAAATCTTCTATGGAAATACCCTTGAGTAATTCTTTCAGATGATAACGACAAATGGCTTGGCAATTTGGTTTTAATTACGTTGTAAATACAGTTGAGATTTTCGATGATAATCCAATTTCATCATTTTAAGGGCAAGACCGTCATATCCAAGCAAGCAGGGTTTCTAACTTTTTTTTAATTAAAACAAAATAAATAATTGTGTATAGAAATGACCCCCATTATAATGAATTGTTCTAAAGGCGATTTTGCCGTGAAGTCCATCTTCATTATACAATAAAATCAAGCTCAAAGCTGTTTAAAAGTTGATTTTCAACAACTTGCACTATACTCAAGGTTTACAATATCTGATATTAAGGGAATTCCGTCATAGACGGACTTTCCGATTTTTACTAGACGGACTTCCCAACTTTAATATTACAATCTTATGATTCTTTTTGGATGAGAAAATTGTTTAAAACAAGTGATTTTATCAAATCTACTGTAAGGAAAACAAAGAAGGATTATTCAATTACCTATGTAGAAACAGGAAATGGTAAAACTCCTTCAATTTTAATTTTTTCCAAAATTATTTCGAAGTAGTCACTGCTAAACTTCAAGTTCAAATAGGCAAAAAAAATGTTTGCCAAATTTCTCCTAAGATAATGCTTCTAGCTACATCTATGATAATTAGCTGAAAAGTAATTTACAGATCTGCTTTACCGATCGAATCGTAACCGCTAAATTCCTTTTAGAACGGAAGTTATTGCTGCTAGACGGACTTACCTCCCAGACGGACTTCCCCACATTGACCTTACTGAAAACTTAAATGAAATAATTTTTTGTATGTATGTAATAATATGAACATCAATCCACAATAAATTCTGTACAAAATTAAAAATTATTTATTTATTTTTTTACAGAAGCTCAAATTCTGGCTTTGCAAGTGCAACTTGAAGAAAAGAATAATAAAAAACAAGAAAAAAAAGATGCATGTACACAAATAAGCATAGGAGCTAAAACCAAGCTCAAAAGTAAGTAGTGTCATACTTCGGACTTAGGTAATGGTTTATTTTATAATCTGTAAACATTTAATTAAATAATAAAAAAAATAACAGGTTCAAAGTACAACAAATCACTTATGATAAAGAAATGTAAACATAATGCACTCAAGGAAAAACCAATCTTGCCCAAACTTGAACAAAAGAATCAACCCATGCTTGCTGGGAAACCAAGCAGCTCTCAAGGAGGAGTGTTTATTTTACCCAAAGCATCTAATACAAAAGGTAAAAAAACAAATTGTCTTTAAATAAAACAAACTAATCTTCTTATATAAGTATGTATTTAGAATTCTCATGATTATTTAAAAGTTATTCATATTTAACCCAAAAAAATATAACATAAAAATAAATATCTGGTTATGAATAAGAAAATTTGGTATTTTTCAGCTCAAGAGAACACTTTTGTGGTAGTACCTGCTACTCCATATGTAATTCCTCAAAGGCCACTACTGCTGCCAACAGCGCAGCCAACATTCATATTGCTTAACCCCAACAACATGCAAACCATAAGAAATCCAAATGCACCAAGAACATCCAATGATAGCACTAAAACAACAATGGTTAATGTTTTGCCAATATCTGCATATTCACATCCACTATCTGTAATTAAAGCTAGAAAAAATAAAAATGATAAAGTTAAAACAAAAACTAAGGCTCCCAAGAAAAAAGGAAACAATAAAACTTTAAAGCAAACTAAATCCGAAAGTAATGAACCTAAAAATGAAACAAATAAAACAGACAAAGCTTTTATATCATCAGAATCAGTTGTGACTTCAGATGAAAGTAAAGATAACAAATGTGTTAATCAAGAAGTTTCATCTAATATGGACAGTTTAAGCAAAACACTAGATAGTAAAAATCCTGAAAGAGATAATATCAAATTAGTAGATGAGCCAGCTAAAGCTGTTGTCCCTATTTGTTCAGAATCTAAAACAAATATCACTACAATAACATCATCAAATGAAAATAATAAAACAGAACCAGTAAAGAAAGTATTGCAAGAAAAACTGAATAAAATGCCGTCAATACTAGACAGTGCCCTCTGTGAAAACACGGTGGACGGAGGGAACGCTCGGCTGGAGCTAGCGGAGGAGCTGCTGGCGGCCTCGCCCACCGCCGCCTTCCTCATGTCCTTCCCGCTGGTGAGCGGCAACCGCGCCGACAGCCCGGGGGAGGAGCACCCGGTGCCGCTCATCACACAGAAAGATACAGAACACAAAGTAACTGATACAACAGTGACACGTCCACAAATCTTCTTTTCGAAACCCCAAGAAAACAAATTAAAAGATAAACAAAAGAAACCCGAAACTTCATCAAGCAATATAATGATCAAACAAAATATCGATATTGCCAAAAGCGAAGCAGAACTAACAACCAATAACCAACCTAAAAAATTTGACGTTAAAACTGCGAATGCAATTAATGTATCCACAGATTCACCATGTTTGAATCTGCAAATGCCTTCTATTGTATCTACAGGCTGCAACTTGCCAGAAGCGAGCTTCGCTTTAGACCTCGAATGCAACTTAAGCAAGTCTCTCCCGAGCCAACCCACTAGCTTTGCCTCCAACAGCAACATTTTTTACAAAGGCGATACATTTAACACAGTCAAAAACTCAATATACAGCACCAGCAGCATCTCTTCCGGACACGACTTCAACAGCCTCGGACTCTACCCTTGCGCAATGGAAAAGTACACTGCCAAAAACAAAGCTGATTTTTCAAATGTAGATGACAATCTAATGAAAATAGGTTCATCAAGATTAACTTATGATATAGATTTGGGATGGTCCCAAAAGAGTCTGGACTTTGCCAACTGCTCGGCTAATGCTCCGACTTTTAGCAAAGATAATTTTCTCACTTCGGTAGCGAGCTCCTATACATCTTCATACAATCCATTCAACCCTGACTTTCATGTTCCGCTTGTTGGAAATGCAAACAAAAAAGATAATTTTAGCAAACAAACAACTTCGTTTTCTGATTCAATTACAAATTTTTACTCTCAAGCTCCTAGCTTATGGTCTGAAGAAGTTCCATTTTATAATAGTTCAGGCATAAGTGCACCCCAACCAACCACATCAAAACACCATCACTTTTTGCAAAGAGATCAGACACAGGCCATTATTACTACAAGGCAAAGTAATTTAAAACATTTTGAAACAAAGCAAATAACAGACAGTAAAACTGAGACCGGCTTAAAGGCTGCAGCACCCATTATGACGCCGCAGATTTCTGACAAGTATACTAAAAAGTCGCCCAGCAAGATGCACATCAACTGGATGACGTCAGAAATACGGCCTACACAGAATGTGTGTAATGTGCACACTAATGATATAAAAGAACCTTCACGTACATCTTATGGCCAATTTGATCACAACTTGAAAAAGCAAGAGCATAATGAGAGCAACTATTTCCCCATATCCGTCCCCAACCACAATTATCCTGCGCAAGTAGCCCAGGAAGACTTCCTCGTGTGGCCCTCGGCCAGGCCGCTCGGCACTACCGAAATAAGTATAGAGCCGCCGCCGATCAACCTGCCTACGCTTGTTGGAGATTTAGCTCTTGGACCTCATGAAAAGAAGAAACACGCTGAGATGAGTAACCGAATCGCCCAGTCGGATCAGAACTGCAATAACTTCCTCTCGGTGACGCAGCTCATGAACCGATCCTCTGAAAACATGTCGTCACGATTTCCAATGACGAATTTCGACTCTTCTGCTAAAACAGAAATGATTAAAAATTACAATCAGTATTATTCCAGCCAAAGTAATAGAAAAGCACCAAGACTTGATAGTAGTATGACGCAACCGTGCTATCCGTACAACGAGAATAAGTCAGTGAACTCGTATGAGGCCGTGAATTCATTCTCTAATATCAAAACTAAAGCTACGAAGGCTAACGAAAAAAATACAAAAAATCACAAAAATAGCTATTCTGCTGAGGCTCTGATTCGAGGAGGTGGCTCCGGCAATCAGAAAGTTCCTGACAACAAATATTTAATGCCTTCACAGAAATACAATGAGTATAACCCGCAGCATGACAGCAGCGTGGCGCAAGTGTCACATTTTCCGCCGATGATAGACTATTCTGAAAATAACTTTACCGGCCAACAGTTTTCTGGAACCACCTTATACAACTCTTCTACAAATACTATATCTAATTCATTCTACACGAATTTCATTCCTGGTAGTTCCAATTTGATGCCTAGTAACTACTCGGGAACATCCTTCACTGGCGACTTTATTGACTACAGCCAGTCGGCTGAGTGTAACTATCCAAACCATAAATACGAAGAATTCAAGATGAAAGGAAACCTGCCCGTGTTCCATCACGATAAACCTCCACCACACAAGACTACCAAACGGGAAATGACTGCTAAACATAAAATGGAATGCTCCAAAAAGGACAGCAAAAGATATCAGAGTAAAAAATCCAAGCTGAACGCAGAGTCGGAAGACTGGCAAGATAGTTCGAATTTGCTGTGGCAGAACAAAACTGCGTCAAAGAGGCCCTCAAACATGGTAGTTGAACAGCCTTGCTTCCCGAACTACGTCGGGAGCCAGGCGGCGGGGGCGCAGTACCAGGCGGACATCTTCAACAGCCACCTCGCGCCGCACGCGCAGGGCGTCGGGCACACCGCGGACCGCGCCCTCCCCACCTTCCCGCCGGCGTCTCGAGCTAATTTTAATCTAAGCACTATTTTCCCGGAAATAACAATGGTAAGATTATAAGCGATTATTAAAATATCGACACCACGAGCTATCTAGTGTCCCTTTAAAATAATTTTTAAAAGTGTCTTCTTTTCTATTGTTGCAGAAAGTTCAGTCGTAAAACCATTAACTGACTCAAGCAAGAATAAAGAAACTAATACGTATGAAACAGCAGTGTTTATAGCGTCCAAAAAGCTTCAAATAAAACATTATAATTTGTTAGTTTTTTTAATAAAACAATATAATGTAATAAATAAAACTAAAAACGTTGTGTAGCTTCAGAGCAATAAACTGCGGTGGCTTAGCTGGTGCCAGACGAGTCAGGGGGTGGCGGGCATTTCGTCTTAAACCTGCAGGAACCTAAATAAAACAGAGTATCTATAGTTTTAGATGATTAAATGTTTATTTTTTTTATCATCATCTCAGACGAAAGACATCCACTGCTGAACACAGGCCGCTCCCACACATCGCCACAACGACCGTTCTTGAGCTACCCGAGAGCTACCCTCATTCAGTGAAATGAAATCTTTGTTTGTTGGTTTGTTGTTGTTTGTTTTTTTATTCGCCCATTCTGGGCAGTCAAAAGAACATAGTCTATAGAACCAAGTCATCTTATATTCTATGGCGTACCGAATTAAGCCGGGACAGCTCGTATAAAAATAAACCGAAAGCAGGAGATAGAGCACGTATTTTTTTATAATTTTTGGTTGGAAGAAACGAGCTATTTCCTTCTAAACTAATGTAGATGACTGAGCTTCCGGTTTCCAGTTAAGGGCTACCCTTGGCACATCGTCTGCCGGTCGGCGAGCGACTTGACCCAACCACTTCCACTTGCGCTCCTTGATGGTGTCAGCTACGGGTTTTTACAGTGTTCGTCGCCAGAGCTCCTCATTGGTAACTTTGTGATACCACTTGATATTCAAGATGTTTCGGAGGCATCTATTAACGAACACCTGTAGCTTCAGCGTGAGACGGTCAGTGCGTTTCCACGTCTCGCAACCATACAGGAAGACGGTTTTCACGCATGCGTTAAAATAGGCGTACCTTTGTCCGGAAGCTGCAGGTATTGGATCTCCACACGGTGTTGAGCATGGCGAAGGTTCCTCCTTGTCCGCTCCTCCGTCTGGCGTGATCTTGCTGCCAAGGTACATGAAGCTTGTGACGTCTTCCACTGTCTGGCCACTGATGTTGAAGGAGCTTCGGTCAGTTGTCATTACTCGCATTGCCTTGGTTTTCCCAGTGTTCACACGCTCACAGTCCTGCCTATGGCAACGAGGTCATCTAGTTTATTTTGCATGTCAACACTGTTTTCGGAAATTATGCAAAGGTCGTCTGCAAAGGCGAGATATCCTCTATTTATGAGCTGATCATCTTCAAACGGCAGATCAGGTCCTGGTTACGTTACCATTAATTTTAATATCATTCAAGTACACGTTTCCAAATTTCAAATCGATAGGACATGTGGAAGGTTGTTAGATCCCCTCATCCACTATTTGAGAGCTAGTGATTACCTTCAAACGGCAGATGAGGTCATGGTTACCTTACTAAGTAAGTATATACTTTTAATATCATTGAAGAAACACGGTACCAAATTCCAAATCGACAGGACATTATGGAAGGTGGTTAGATCCCCTCATTCACTATTTTAGAGCTGATCATCTTCAAACGGCAGATCAGGTCATGGTTACCTCAACATACTTTCAATATTATTGAAGTAACACCGTACCAAATTGTTAATTGATAGGACAAATGGAAGGTGGTTAGATCCTCTCATCCATTATTCAAGAGCTGATCATCTTCAAATGGCAGATCAGGTCATGGTTACCTTACGCCCTGCAGTACCGGGCCGAAGAATAAACTGAGGTATCCCCTGCCTGTCGTAAGAGGCGACTAAAAGGGGACCCCGGGGTCGTTGGGTGCACGAAGCGGGGGCCTCGTGTAGTCATATAACGGCCCCGAGAAGGACGGCGGAACGCGGTGTCCCGATTCCGCCGTCGAGCGTAGGAAGAGCCATCCGTGCTCAGGGGGGACTACCACCACTTGTCCCCCCGTGAAGAGGCTAAACAGCCAATGCTGGAGGCGGTCGCGGAGTTGAACACAACGATCGAAAGATCACCCGTGACCCCCTTGCCAACAGCCGAGATGGACACCGGCGGGGTTTTAGTGGGTGCGAACCCCACATAACTCGGCAGGGTACTCGTTAGGAGTTTCCCCGCCTAAAAAAAAAAAAGGTCATGGTTACCTTAACATATACTAACAATATCATAGATGTAACATGGTACCAAATTTCAACTCGATCGGACATAAGGAAGCTAGTTAGATCCTCTCATCCATTATTCAAGAGCTGATCATCTTTAAACGGCTGATCAGGTCATGGTTACCTTACCAAATACTTTCTATATCATAGATGTAACATGGTACCAAATTTCAAATCGATCGGACATAAGGAAGCCAGTTAGATCCTCTCATCCATTATTATTAAAGTATATACTTATAATCATTATGTATTTAACATTTAAAGACCCAGTGAATGTGTATTGAACTCAAATGTTTTGAAGTGTAAAGTCGAAAAAATAACCTTCATTTTGTTTCAAATAATTAATGGAGCTGTCGAATTAAAATATAAATACCCGAATAAATATACTTAAGTACCTACCTACCTCATACCTATTTAGTCCTTATTCTGAGTAAACGCGCTCAGCTAGGAGCGCCATCTAATGGGGATGGGGAGTAGCAAGCAAGTCTTTTTTTAAGTGCCCATTCAATCAATTTATCTAATGAACAATCAATCATTCTCAAGTTTATTTATTTATTTTGTTTGCTTTGGTATCTTTCGTCGTTTTTCAGTTCCTTCTTGTTTTAACTCTCATTTTAGGTAACTAATTTATTTCAAAAAAAATATCAGCATTTACCGTTGAGTAATCCTTAAATCAATGGCGACCGAAGTGTTTAGTAAACGTGCAAACACGAACTCAAGTCACAAAGACGGTACACGCCCCTACAAATATCGTGATCACCCAACCAAATTAACTTGCAATCTACATCTTTTTAAAAGGGATGGGAGGTTTTGTGATATTGACCTAATATCTGGGAGTACAAAAGTTAAGGTATGTCCAAACATTAATACATAATTTATTCCACATACCTATATCAAAAACTAACCATAGTAGACACGTACAGTTCTCTAATTTGATTATTTACATTTCCCAGGCACATCGAGTGGTTCTGGCTGCTAGCTGTGCCTATTTTGATGCAATGTTTAGCATAGGCCTAGAAGAAAGTCAAAAGGGGCATGTATCTTTGCCAAGCGTGCCACCAGACATACTGCCAATGATCATAGATTTTATTTACACAGGTATACCTATGAAATGTTTACTAAAACAGGTATATACCTGTATATACAATGTATAAACAAACTTTATCAAATAACTACCTACATTGAGTGCGTGCAGCTAAATCTGCGTACCACTATCACTGTCTGGCGGGTGCCAGTCAAAACAAATTGTTATTTGACTGACTGATTGGTAATTGGTTCAAATTTTTACTGCACACAGTCTTAGGCAGAGCGCAGACTTAGCCGCCCCACACACCACATACTTTTTCAAGCCCCACAAAGGGCTTAAGTATACATACATAATTAGATCACAATGATGTTAGGTTTACCTAAAACATTATTTGAATCATCATGTTATCCCGAAAATGTCCACTCCTGGACATAGGCCTCCTCCACAGATTGCCTCAAGGATAATTTATATCAAGGTTATCATTGTGGAGTGTTTTCCCATTATTGCCACGCTGGGCATACTGTGATACTACCTGTAGGTTGCAAATCACAATATGGCTGCTGCTACCACTCTGCCAATAATTGAACAATAACTTATTCTACAACTACTACTACTTGTACTTGTACTTTGTAGCACTATTTTATAAAGATATGTATTCTATTGTTGTTCGTAAATTGTTCTACAAAAAATATTTTTTTATTTACAGGTGAAATAGTAATAGACAAGGCATCAGTACAACTACTAATGATTGCAGCAGACATGCTGCAGCTGCGAGAACTTGTCAAAGGTTGCGGTGAATACTTGAGGAAAGAACTCCATCCATCCAATTGTCTTGGAATATTTAGGTACTTTTAGTGTTAATATCTAAAAAAAAAAAAAAATGTTGGATCTTGGTGATCAGATTAATAAATTTAAGAGCAATGTTAATTTACATTAGATAGATTTCCTACAGCTCATCAACATATCAGAACCATCTGAAATAATTGAGTAAACTTCCAAAGTGATGTTTCATATTGTTATGCCAACATTTGGAGGTTTCTAATCTTATCATTAGGAAAAAAAACGATTGGTCAGGTTTGCAGAGACACACAACTGTACTGAACTAGCAGATGAGGCACTGGCGCACGCGCAGAGCAACTGGAACACTGTGGCTAATGGGGATGAGTTGCTGGAGTTGCCACTGGCTCAGCTCGTGACACTTATCTCGTCAGAACAGCTTAGCGTTGAAAGTGAAGCTCAAGTTAGTATTTTTTTTAGAAATGCAATTTATGTTAAAACCAATCACCACAATTTTTTTTATAAAAACCTACCAAAAGTTTGTGATGATGTTTGGAAAATGTTGATAATTTAATGGTCTTTTTTTATTTGGTTTGCAAAATATATATATTTGTCAAATAGCCGACTCAGTGGCGATTTTTTTCTCAGCGCTTACTTATGCACATGCTTGCAGTAAATACATTTCAGTAAGTGAATAACTCAAATTAAAAAATAAAAAACTTCCGACCGAGTCAGACCCCACATCAACTTAAAAAGATCATGGTTGCCTTACTATACTTTCAATATAATTGAAGAAACACGGTACCAAATTTCAAATCGATGGGACATATGGAAGGTAGTTAGATCCCCTCATCCACTATTTCAGGGATGATCATCTTCAAACGGCAGATCAGGTCATGGTTAACCTTAACATACACTTTCAATATCATTGAAGTAACACCGTACCAAATTTGAAATCAATAGGAAAATGGAAGGGGGTGAGATCCTCTTATCCATTATTCAAGAGCTGATCATCTTCAAACGGCAGATCAGGTCATGGTTACCTTAACATTCAATATCATAGATGTAACATGGTACCAAAATTCAACTCGATCGGACATAAGGAAGCTAGTTAGATCCTCTCATCCATTATTCAAGAGCTGATCATCTTCAAACGGCTGATCAGGTCATGGTTACCTTACCAAATACTTTCTATACCATACATGTAACATGGTATGGTAACAAATTTCTAATCGATCGGACATGAGGAAGCTAGTTAGATCCTCTCATTCATTATTCAAGAGCGGATCATCTTCAAACCGCTGATCAGATCTTCATCAGACATGGCTAAGAACACTCGGCCTGAAATTATCTATGATACAAAAAAAAAGCTAAACGAAAATCGATTTAGCCGTTTGGGTTTTACATTGACACAGACAGATACACAGACGGACAGACAGACAGATACACACGTTAAAATTATAACACCCCTCTCTGAATTTTCGTTCGGGGGTTAATAAATAGGCTTTTCCGTGATCCTCAGGTGCTGTACCCGGCGCTGCGCTGGCTCGGGCACGACCCGGCCGGCCGGCGGCGGCACTGCTTCGAGGTGCTCGGCCACGTGCGACTGCCGCTCATAGCGCCCAACGTGTTGGATGATGCCATCAAGAATGTTCAGGATCCTTCCATTGCTGTTGCTTTGAAGACTGTTAGAGTAGATATGGTAATTATTTAAAATATTATGTATTTATATGAGCTAAGATTCTTATGCTCAAAAAATTTGTTTTAAGAACTGACTAAAGGAATACCCGAAGTACGGGCAGCAGTGTCCTTTGTTACAAAATATAAACAGACATACTGATAATAGATTTTTTTCTCGTGAAATGAAAAGTAGAGTTTACAACGTGGGAGTAAAGCTATTCCACTTCCAGTGCTGTTACAACTCTCATCATAAAACATCACTTTGCATCCTATTTTCCAATTTTCTATTACTGAGCATTCAATATAGTATAGTTGTGTGTTTGTGTGTAATCAGAAGACGGGTCGCGGCGCGCTGGTGGCGCTGGGCGCGGAGCCGCGGGCGCGCGCGCGCCGCGTGCTGCTGGTGGCGGGCGGCGCGTGCGCGGCCGGCGCCGGCGCCGGCGCCTCCGACAACTTCCTCTCATCAGTGCTCAAGTTTGATCTGCACAAGCGGTAATCAACTTATATGCGGAAAATTAGATGAATCAACTAAAAATATAGCGTTGCATTTCTTGCAGCACATGTTGAGATAGAACCTTTACACATGCTCCGTGGAGCAATGCATTGCCCATGGACTGTTTGTTTGCTTGTAGTATATACATTTATGTTACCAATGTACGTAACGAAAGGAACATTATGCTACTTCCAAAAAATTATGTGCTAATTTTATTGATATTTAGATGACAACAGTATACATTTTACAACCGTATTTTCGCGAACCGGAAGACGCAAGACCCTCCACAAGGTGGTCAGTGTAGACGACCTGGTAAAAGCTGCGAGAGTACACTGGATGAGGGTCGCTGACGACCAGTCGTTGAGGCGTTCTGTGTGGGAGGCCTATGTCCAGCAGTGGACGTCTTTTGGCTGAAATGATGTGATGATATTTCACAAGCGTTTTTATTACTTACAGAGAGTGGGAGGAGCTGGCGGGTATGCGGCTGGCGCGCATCCAGCCGGGCGTGGCGGCGCTGGGCGGGCGGCTGTTCGCGGTGGGCGGCGAGCAGGGCAGCCAGATCCTCGCCAACGGGGAGGTGTACAACCCGCAGGTCTGTGACTAGTGTAGTTGTTGCTCACGGCGAGTGGGAGGAGCTGGCGGCGGCGCGTTCGAGCCGGACTTTGCGGTCCAGGAATTTTACAAGTATTTAAGACCAAAATTGCAAATTGGACCATTTTCGAGTTTTAGCGAGACCAACAAATAACAATTAATTTTTATGTACCTCTATAAGAAATTAAAATTAGATTAAGCTAACCGACTTGAGATTGCCCTTACTGACTGATTTGTTGCGCGGTCTTCGAGATTAACGTTGAAGCCGGATGTCGAAGTTCGATTCCTGGCGGGGACCCGGGACGGGTGAATGTTTTTGTGCAATCCGGCATCATAGATAAGACTCTTAACTCTTCTTTCAATGGTTTTTGAGTAAAATGTTTTAATTTATATATTTACTTTGCACATAACAAGTACCTATACTTATTTGTATCCAGACAAATACCTGGACGGACATAGCGCCAATGAAGGAAGCTCGCTCGGAATTCGGCATGGCGGCGCTGGGGGGGCAGCTGTACGCGCTCGGCGGCTGGATCGGCGCCGACATGGGCGCGTCGGTCGAGGTGTACGACCCGGCGGCCGACGAGTGGGCGCTGGCCGGCCGCATGCCCGAGCCGCGGTTCGGCATGGGCGTCGTGCAGTATGAAGGTGGGTGGCGCCTCTCTGCTCTGCTAGAGTGCGCACCAAATAGACGAAGATATGAACTAAACTGCCATTTGTTTTAGATGATGGGTGAAGTAGGTACGTATACTGTGGCGCATCCTGTTGCGCGTACGGACTCTACAATAATTCTTATAAATAACATAGTGTGTATTTATCTTAAATCAGTAACGCTGCGCATATACTTTTTTTTTTTTTTTTGTCTCTCTTTAGATAATAGCAATCTGCCCAAAAGAGGCATTGAGCTTATTTGTCTGGCGGGTCTCTTGGAGTCTCTGGTGATGCATGCCCATTGGTATGCCCACATATTCTTCATGATGTTAGTGTGATTGGTCAATAATGTCCTGCGGCAATCGTTTGCTTTTAAGTCTCCTGGGTGTAAGGAGATCATCCATTAGATGAGAAGCCAAATAATTTGGATGATTTTGTATTTTATCTTTGTATTTAATCAGCCTTGTCTTGATTTCTTCCTCTACTGTTAGTATGTCAAAATCTTTGTGGAGGGAATTGTTTGACACATAATATGGGGCCCCTGTGATCATTCTCAGGACCTTAGATTGAAATCTTTGTAGTATTTCAATATTTGATTTTGCTGCTGTGCCCCACAGCTGTAGGCCATATGTCCATGTCGGTTTCAGAATTACTTTATAGAGCAATAGTTTATTTTCCAGACTCAGCTGAGATTTTTTTTCTAGTAACCAGTGCATTTTTCTAAGTTGTATTCCAAGCTGGAGTCTCTTTGTCAGAATATGTTAGGCCAGGTAAGTTTCCTGTCTAGGTGAATACCAAGATATTTAACTCTGTCAGACTGAGGAATCTGTACCCCATTTAACAACACAGGTGGGCAGGTTTCCTTGCGCGTTGTAAATGTGACTTGAACGGATTTCGTTTCGTTGGCTTTAATCCGCCTGTAGAAATAAAGTGCATGGAGGATATCTTTTATGTCAGAGTTAATAGGAATAGCAGTTTGTTGTTTATGTTCTGGTGGAGAGGCACTTTGAGCATATTTTTGTGGTTTATGAGTTGCTTGGGCATAAGACATATTATTTTGTTTGGAGGAGCTTGGTATTCTGGGGTTTTCTTGTTGATGATTAATCAAAACTTTTTCCTGGTTCGGTTTTCTGAGAGGTGGGTGCTTAGCTTTTTGAATGTCTTTATAAACTGAGCAGCCTTTGTAATTAGCTGGGTGATTCCCATTACAAAGGACACATTTGACTTTTTCAGAGCGCTCTTTGAAAACACATTCAGATGTTAGGTGCTCTTGGGCACATTTCACACATCTTGGTTGACGATGACAGAATGCACGTGTATGTCCGTATCTTTGGCAGTTTGTGAATTGCACTGCGCATATACTGTAGAATTAGCTATTTTGACGGGACAGTCCTGTGTAAACTTCACAGTTAAAGAACTAGTTTTGATCCTCTTCATATATTTGTCAACGCCAAGGTTTGCAGTATGGATCCATCCAACCCAGAGAGATGGAAGATCGCTATCCAACCTTTCCATTATCAGCTGGTCTATGGCTATTATAATATGTTAATGTCCACATTAATATATTATAATAACCGGGTCTCGAAAAACTGTGCTCAAAGTAGAACCGACCATCAACAACAGCCTACAAACGAGGGAATCTTCTTCGCAAGACCCTCTCCAGTGTTCTTATATCGTCGTTTGCCCCAGGTGTAATCTACGTGGTGGGCGGGTGCACGCACACGCGGCGGCACACGCGCGACTTCCTGTGCTTCCGGCCGGGCGGCGGCGGCGGCGGAGGCGGCGGGGGCGGGGGAGGCGGCACGTGGCGCGCGCTGCCGCCCATGCGGCTCGCGCGCAGCCAGGCCGCCGCGCTGGTCCTCGACAACTACCTCTACGTCATCGGCGGGAACGCGCCGCGCCGCACCGTGCTCACCTCCGTCGAGAGATACAGCTTTGATGACGTCAGTTCACTCCCTAACTAGCTTACTATACTGTCCTTCTAATATTTATGAATTTGAAAGTTATCATAGGTTTCAATTTATTAAGAAACCTTGAATTGTAAAGTTTTATAATAATAATATAATAATAATAATTCTTTATTATCGGAATAAAACATTCCATATTTGTTAGTAAGTACTTAATTAAAAACTTAATAGGTAATGTTAGTTCTACAATAAATACTTAGATTATTTTTAACAATTTTAAGGGCTAAACGACTATGCCAGGTGACAGATGGACACTTATCCAGTGACGGAGAAAAGGGCTGTCTGGTCTGTCACACAACAACGCGAGGGAGGAGTTGTGGCCGCCACGAATTCTGCTCATCAGGGATGCTGTCCTCTTTCGGATTACGGTCAAAAAACCATCCACACGAGCTTCTGTAAACATTCCTGATGCGCTACAAAATCGCGGCAGCCCCAACATAATCCTGAATGCGTTATTGTATTGCACCCTCATAGCGCTCAAAGCACGCTGCGTATAATTGACCCACAGGCCGCACGTATACAGAGATTGACAAAAAGATCTAAATAGAGTTATCTTAACCTCTCTACTGCAACGCGCAAACCTGCGAGCCATCATATTGCAGCGCACTGCCAGCGCTCTCCTTTCTCGGTCAATGTCGCCGTCGTCTGTCAATCTCTCGTCAACTATGTGCCCTAGGTACCTGAACTGCTTAACCCTACGAATAGGAGAGTCACACATAATCAGCGGAGGAACCTCACTTATTGCTTTAGAACCTGACAGAAATACCACGAACTCACATTTTTTAACATTGTAGCTAAGGCCATGACTACTAGCATACGTTTCACAGACCGCAAGAAGCTCTCTCATTGCTCTGATTGACGGACTCAGTAGGACCATATCGTCCGCATAACTTATGTTATTGAAAAAGTGTCCATCAACTGAGCAGCCCACTTTAGTCTCACTGAGTGCATCAATCAGCTTATTTACGTATAGGTTGAAAAGCTTGGGTGAGCTTAAACCCCCCTGCCTCACCCCACAGTCCAACCCATACGCCTCCGAGAGAGAGTCTCCCCATCTTACGCAGTTTGACTGGTGTTGATACCAGTATCTAAATACTGACACCAGCTCACTCGGAAAGCTTGTCTCTGTCGAAAGCTTTCCCCACAATAGGTCATAATTTACGGTGTCAAAAGCTTTCGACAGGTCCAAAAAGCACCCGTACACGTTGGTTTTTCTGGCAGTGTAGTACCTGACAGTCTGTTTTAAAGTTAATATTGCGCTTTCCGTCGACAAACCTGCCCTAAAACCGAACTGGGCATCGTTCAGGATAAGGTGTTTTTCTAGACGCATATTTAGCAGACTATCAAGCACTTTAGCAATTATTGTTGCCAGTGATATAGGTCTGTAGTTCCCACTGCTGGACATATCGCCTGTCTTATTTTTAGCAATAGGCACCACAATAGTTCGAATAAGTTCCTCCGGCAAATATGAGTGAACAATACATAAATTAAACAACATACATAGCACTCTAGATAAATGAGGACCCGCATGTCTTAGATGCTCGACACTGAGTGAATCGTGCCCCGGGGACTTACCACTTTTCATCTCTTTTAACGCTGCACGAATTTCAGAAGCTGTGAAACGAACCATATTGTCATTCACCTTCATCTCATCTACACTTAATGTGCTTCTCTCAGACAAAGGGGAAGTTGGCGGAACTATTCTAAACTTATTCCTAAATAAATCAGCTACCTGTTTATCCCCACTTACCCCGTCAACATTTAAAGGACGACTCGATTTCGGTATCTGCTTTTTCGCTTCCTTCCAAAACTTAGAAAAGTTTTTAGAATCGTGGTGCGATGCTACAATGTCCATCCTAATTTGCTCCTCGTTAGCCTTACACCATTTTAATTTCGCTGTAAAAGAATTTCTGTCCCTACGCATACAGTCAAACAGGGGGCCGGCTCTAGGCTTACCACTATTATTCCATAGTTTAAAACTACAACGGGCTTTCTCATGAAAGTCTTTCACGTGCTTGTTCCACCCTGTAACATATCGGTTTTTGGAACTCTTTCTCTTGGAGTCAGACTTGCTACTTGATTCAACAGCTGACTCACACAAGATCTGGTTCACTCTAATGTATGTTATGTAACACACACTTAGTTTGCAATAAAATTTATGATTTTCGTCGGATGCAATGAAAAGTGCAGTATACAGCGTGCGTGTAAAGCTATCCCGCTTCGGGTGCTATTAAAACCCTGATCATCATAGATCACTTTACATCCATCTTATACATATAATCGACTTAACTGTATAGACCGACAAGTGGAACTATGACTATTCAAGCGCAGAGAAATAAAAAAATAGGTCTCTTTGTTGGTGCAAGCGCAACGTCGAGTTCCCGCTCCACCTTACGCGGGGTGCAAGTTATTTGTCCCACATTGTAGGTATTGTTTGTGTTGCAGGAGTCATGGGAGGAGGTGGCGGGGCTGCGCGAGGCGCGCGCGGGCTGCGCGGCGGGCGGCGCGGAGGGCGTGCTGGTGGTGGCGGGCGGCGACAGCGAGAGCGGCGGCGGCGGCGCCTTCTACCGCGCGCGCACCACGCTCGCCACAGTCGAGGTGTGTTGTTGTTGTATAGAGGCAGCAGTCTGGGAGGAGGTGGCGGGGCTGCGCGAGGCGCGCGCGGGCTGCGCGGCGGGCGGCGCGGAGGGCGTGCTGGTGGTGGCGGGCGGCGACAGCGAGAGCGGCGGCGGCGGCGCCTTCTACCGCGCGCGCACCACGCTCGCCACAGTCGAGGTGTGTTGTTGTTGTATAGAGGCAGCAGTCTGGGAGGAGGTGGCGGGGCTGCGCGAGGCGCGCGCGGGCTGCGCGGCGGGCGGCGCGGAGGGCGTGCTGGTGGTGGCGGGCGGCGACAGCGAGAGCGGCGGCGGCGGCGCCTTCTACCGCGCGCGCACCACGCTCGCCACAGTCGAGGTGTGTTGTTGTTGTATAGAGGCAGCAGTCTGGGAGGAGGTGGCGGGGCTGCGCGAGGCGCGCGCGGGCTGCGCGGCGGGCGGCGCGGAGGGCGTGCTGGTGGTGGCGGGCGGCGACAGCGAGAGCGGCGGCGGCGGCGCCTTCTACCGCGCGCGCACCACGCTCGCCACAGTCGAGGTGTGTTGTTGTTGTATAGACGCAGCAGTCTCGGAGGAGGTTCCAAACGCTTTTTGCACAGAACATTTAATAGTACAAAAGTATAGTAAATAAAAAAAACTTGCTGCATACTCGTACACATAAAGCACAATCTATTAATCTATTATTTTTATAATAATAACAATACCTACAGCGTTATTAGCCTAAATAGCATTTCCGCAAAGCATCCACGCGATATTAAACCGTGCCGTTAAGCATAAACGCTTCCTTTAATTTAACTGTTTCAATAATGGATATTGCTATGTAAATCCACGTCTGAGGTGCGGCCGTACGTAACTTATCGCAGTTTATACCTAAAGTGAGGTGGGCCTGGGTTTTACCCATGTATGGCAAAGTAGGCAGACTCTCCATGAAACAAGGTGGTAATTAAGCCAATCCTGATAATGGGTCAAAGGTTGCAAGTTTACAGTCTTTAGCGATCTAAAGACTGGTGTACTAAGGGGGTGGCCCAGTGGCATATGTCCAGAATAAATGGATGTCTTTCTGCTAAAATAAATTGCCCTTGCGAGACAGGCAAAGCATCAAAGTCCATACAGCCAAGTCTTAATTTTACAACATGAATAACTCTTTATATAATATTTATTGCTCGTCAGCTAGAGAAATTCTAATAAAAAAACATAAATTAAAAACAAAAATCATAATAACGTTTATCTAAGTTATTTTTAACAAAATATTATAAATTGCAGATTTTGGATACTAACGCAGGGGGCGGGTGGATGCCGGGGCCCGCGCTGCCGCACTCGCGGGCCGAGGCGGGCGCCGCTCTTCTCTGACAATGATTACTCACGGTATTTATTTCAGCTTAAATATACGGGCCATTCCGATTACGAAACTTCAGTTCAAATGCAACTCGTTTGCTTAAAGCTTTAATGTAATTCAGCATTGTAGTTTGAATGGGACGAGATATTTCAAAATTAGAAAGCTAGAATAAGTAAATGCCTTACGAATACGTAATATGCAGGGTCACGCATCTTACGAGACTTAAGTCTTTACTTTCTTATTCACTATTGAAATCACGGATCACGGGTGATATTTTTATTTTATTTTATTGGTTAGGAAAACTTACAGCATAAACATTTATAGAAAAAATATGATGTTAAACAAAGCCCATTACAAGTTTTCACTTCTAGATTTAATATGATAGATATGGATAACAGGCCCTGCTGATAGGTATTTAGTGTTTTGTTGTGTGAAGTTTGATGTTCAAATTTTAGTTGTTATTTATTGGACTAAATCTATCATTACATTAAGATAGAGAGAGATATTATAATTGATTTATTAGTTTTAAGAATTTTATATGATATGAAAACAGTTTAATCAAATCTCAAAAGCTTAAAAATTAAATAGGTACTTATTTAATTTTAAAAATAAACTAGTGTTGTCTGATGTAATCGATATGTGCACGTGCGAGATTAATGTTTGCAAATATGATAGATAATGTTTATTTTTAAGCTTAGGCTTTAGTATACTAAGTAATAAATATCTTGAATTACCTGTAATTTTCCGTCAAACTTATTTATTTATCAAATTACAAAGTTTAAATAAGAAATAAAAAGTAATTACAGAATAATAAATTTTATAATAGAGATGTAAGATAAAAGTTTTTCGAATCACTTTACGCGAGAATAGTGTACTTCCAAATCTGATTTGCAAATGCCAAACATTTTAATTATTTCCACAAAAAAGGACCAATCCAACCAATCCTTGCGTTACATATTTTGATGTGGCTTAAAATATAAAGAATCCTTGTAAAAACTTTTAATAAATATTATCTTTGTTTATTTTTTTAATCTTTTTTCGTTATTATATGTACGACTATTATTATTATATAACATAATTTTTTACCAAATAGTCTATTAATGTTAAGTAATCTTGATAATAAAATACCAAATATTTTTACAAAATACGGAATTTATTCAATAAAAAGTTAATGATATTTTAATAATCGTTTTTTAATGAAAAATTCATAAGGCGGAACGGAATAAATAAGCATTTTTATAGGTGTTAGGAGCTAAACACTAAATAGTAAAAGCTGGAAACTTGGCGTCTGCCACCCTCATCAAGTCCTTGATGAAGTAGATCCGGCCCAACAAGCCCTCGAAGAGCGAGGCGGGCCGGTCGGGCGCGCGCAGCGCCGAGCCCGCGCGCGCCGCCGCCGCCCACTCCGCGAACCGGCACGCGCGGTGCAGCTGCCGGGGATCCTGCGGGGAATATTATATCTTACCACCATGCAGTTAAGGTCCGTTTCGTCCAAAACTCAAGTCAGTCACTCAACACAGTCTAATTTTACTAGGGTTGCCGACACGCTCATCAAATTTACTTACAAGGTAAGATGGTGAAAGTTACCTAAGTGAAACGAGAGTATTTTATATGTATACCTTAGTAGCTTGGTAAAGTTGTATGAAGGTGTAAGCATTGCCAGACACGCCGTGACAAATACTGTATCCTTTGGAGCAAAGTCCTCTCTCCCAAACGACTTCGCCACATTTGAGGGCCACTTCCAAATATTTTTCTTCTTCAAATATCTGAAAAATAAAAATATTAAAATTTAAAATTGGAACTTAATTTGTAACTAAGTAATAACACATTTACTTTTAGAAAAAAGAAGCAATATTAAAAAGCAGTTAAAGACAAATAGAAACACTAACATTGGAAATTCCTAAAAAATATTACTTTATGAGCCAAAAGGCAGAGCGGCACAAAGCCGGGCGCCCCGTGGCACCACTGCACGAGGCGGTCGCCGGCGCCGCTGCCGCGCGACGAAGGGAAGTTCCCGGACGGGTACTGCTGGCGCAGCAGCCAGTCCAGGCTCGGCTTTATGAAGCTGCGGAGCTCCAGCACGCTCACGTACTCGACGGCCTGCGAGATAAACTTGTTAAGTAAAGCTGACTACTGTGCTATGGACTTGACATAGTCGTTAGTCGTGGCAGTTGTTTACTTAACCGGGACAGTACTGAGACAGAGAAATTTGTATCTTTGAAGTTTGGAACTGTAAAAATTAGAATAAAACACTTTAATATACTCATTGACAAGTTTTATAACAGCAAGGTGACAAAAGGCGACCTTATCGCTCAAACTGCTCCATGTGTTTTAATAAAGGAAAATACATAGGCATTGCATGAAGTGCATTCTTAAAGTTAATTGTATATAAAAAAAAAAAATAGCATAAAATACCTGCAGCAAAACATACAGTATGCCAGCCATGCCGTGTGCTCCGCCATAGTACACTTTGTCATGCCATTGCCAGATCATAGGGCTTTCAGACTTCATTTGAGTTGCTAGCTGCTTGCCAGATCGGAGTATTAGGTTTATTACCTGTAAATATTAACCAATATTGTGATCTAAGACCTAACAATTCTAGTAATATAATGTGCATAATTTTATACATAAGTTAAGCATCATCACACAATATCAGGCATTATGCTAGATATTTGGGCCAATTTCCAGCAGAGATGTTTTTAGCTAAGATGATGCTGATTGTGGTAAAATTTAACACTTACTTTTTCAATAAGATTAGCAGGAACTGTTTGTTTTTCTGGAATGTGCTTATTGACAAAGAGCAAGGCATAGAGATACCCAACTCTGCCATATAGAAGTTCATCTGGAGAGTCGTTTAGCAAAGATGACAGTGCCATCAACCTGTTTTATTTTTTTTATATTTTAAACGAGTTGAGCCGGAAATCATCATCATCAAGCATACATAGAGATTGAAGTGGGAATCAACTTTATCTAATACTATGTATTGATATTGACTAATGGTTCTAACCAAAAAATTATGATTTTTACACTATATCTATATATATAAAACTCAAAGGTGACTGACTGACTGACTGACTGACTGACTGACTGACTGACATAGTGATCTATCAACGCACAGCCCAAACTACTGGACGGATTAAGCTGAAATTTGGCATGCAGGTAGATGTTATGGCGTAGGCATCCGCTAAGAAAGGATTTCCCAAAATTTCCTCAGGAACGGGAATTACGGGACTTTTTAGTTAGTATGAAAAATCGACATTATTGAGTGTATCGACGTGAAACTTGGTGTACAGGTTCCTCAGTGAATGAAAGAGTGTTGAAAGAAAGGAATTTATAAAATTCCCACGGGAACGGGAATAACGGGACTTTTTTAGTGAGAATGAAAAATCGACATCCTTGAGTGTTTTGACGTGAAATTTGGTGTACAAGTTCCTCAGTAAATGTAGGAATGTGAAAAGAAAGTATTTAACAAAATTCCCACGGGAACTGAAATAACGGGACTTTTTTGTGAGAATGAAAACTCTACTTGCTTGAGTGTATCGACGTGAAATTTGTGTACAGGTTGCTCAGTAGATGAAAGGGTGTTGAAGAAAGGAATTCACTAAATTCCCATGGGAATAGGGTTACAGGACTAATTATTTAGTATGAAAAATCGATTTCCTTGAGTATGCCAACGTGAAATTTGGTCTAAAAGTGTAAGGATGTTGGAAGAAAGAAATATACTAAATTCCCACGGGAACGTAAAACGGGACTCTTTAGTTAGTATTAAAACAATGTATATATATTTCTTTATTTCCACGTAAAAATAGGAAAACGGGTTCTTCAGTGGGTGTAATTAGATTCAGAGTTCTATTAAGAAAAAAATAACCAAAATTCACATGTTAACGGAACATTCCCAAAAACATAAAGCGCCTAAAAATTATATATTAGGTAGGTAGCTAATAGAAATGTTAGAAGTTTCAGTGTCTTAATGGTGGAGTGTAGAAATGAATTTATAGAGTTGCCACGGGAACTGAGATAAAGATAGATATTTTTAGGCGGTATGGGTGCGATCAGAAATTATGTCACCAAAATCCTGAGTCGTAAATCAACCAGTAATTAACGATTTTAATGAAAAAGCGTGTGCGAAGCTGCGGGCAAAAGCTAGTTATAATTATTTTGTTTTTAAAAGTTATAAGACATTTATTCTATAATATGTATTATTATTTATATATTTTTTTATAAAAAACACCTCTAACTCACCTCTGAGCAATAACTTGGTATTCAGGCAATTCATCAGGTTTCTCACTGCCCAGTTTATAAGATATGACAGTGGCTATTGCCAGTGGGCCTGCATCTCCACATAGGAAACTAATTCTTCTCCCCTTTAAGTTGTTTATATTTATAAAACAAAGGGCAAGCTGCATTAAAAAACAAGGTATAAAATTCAACACCGTAAAGCAAATTAACTGCTTAATCCCATTTCACCAAAAGTATTTTGCTGTAATGTTGCTGGTTAACCTTACTTACCTTTAGAAAATTTTTGATACTTTCATCTTTATCATTACCTACAGTGCACATCAGATAGTATAAAGCAAGGCCCGAAGAGCCTGTATACACTGTTCCATCATGGAAAATTTCTGCTTTCATTTCGGTGGTCAAAATATCCAGGTTTTTTCTTTTGAAAGTTCTTAGTTTTTCTTGCAATTGCATAGATATCTGAATAAATAATGAACTTAAAAAAAATTGCTAACCTCTAAATCTAAATTAAGGTGCCTAAAACTTACTATTACACATTACATTACTCTCTACTTACCCCATCTGAGGATGGATTAAGTAGGGGAGCTGGCATTTCTGGTGCATAATCATCGAAATTATTGTTAAAATAAGTTTTATTTGCCATTTTAGTTAGATGATTATATGTAACTTACATCTGAGTCAATAAAATAAACAAAAACATTTTTTTTTGTTATTATGTAGGGGTTCGCCCATAGATAATATTGAGGTTCGCCCTGAGGTAAATAGCCATTGGCAACACTGTTGGAAACTGTCATGCCATCTCTAGTTGGTCTGTGCATGCTATATAACTCATCTCTATAACTGGTACCGAGTGCCTACATTACGCAGCCACGTATACGCACCCCGATAATGCCCGGCCGTGGATTACGCGGCCAATAATTGGTGTACATTCACACGGAATCTTGGATGCCAAATACATGGACCGCAATTATCGAGGAGGACAAAATAGAACGCGTCCAAGTATTGCGCAGCCACGTATGGCCCGGCCAATAATGTCCGGCCGTGGATTACGCAGCCAATAATTGGTGTACATGGACGCGGATTATTGGGTGGTCCGCAGGCGATATTAAATAAATAAATGCATTAATTTCAGATTATTCAATCCATAACTGTTAGTAATTTAAAAATTTTGAATTTCGCGCCATACCGTGACTTACCGCCTTAAAATCATTCTTTCCTCTACCACCCTTCTTAGCACTTCCTCGTTGGTAATTTTGTCCTTCCAGCTTATTCTCTCCATTCTTCGCCAGCACCACATCTCAAAGGCCTCTAATCTCTCCCTATTTCTTTGGGTTAGTGTCCATGTCTCACATCCATAGAGTGCAATGCTTCAGATGTATGATTTTATGATATTATAATAATAACACATCACACTCAGAGCCCCTAACTAGGAAGAACCTGTATCTAGGGTGCCCGAAACACACACAGAGACGAACATCACATCATGAATCTTTTTCTAATTGATTTTTATAGTCTTAGATAGATATATTATTCTGAATTTATCATTCGATAGATATAGGTATTCTGAATTTATATTCCTGCATAACACGTTAAAGAACAAAGGTTGAAATCGGATTTTCAACCAACAAATTCGTCCAATCATTATGTACTTTTCTACGTTGTGATAAAAAAAAAGTTTAATTTAGATTAATTTCCACTCAGTATCCTCGCCACGCTGGAAAGCTATAAATCGAGATTAGGTATAAGAGGAGAAGAAGATAGAGAGTCATCGCCAGTCCCAGTCGCCAATTATGCGTTGGAACTAGTATTGCTAGTATAAATATATTTTCTTGTATTACGCAACAAAATTCTGTAAACAGGGGACACAAATCTTCGCAACATCTGCACTAAGCCCATTTCCTTTACAGAATGCTGCTTAAGAGGAATAGCACGGATAAAGTAGCGCCACCCACGAAAAAAATTAATATCTTCTAAACTAAGTAAATATTAAAGAGATTTTTGATATTTGCCTTAGTTTAGATGAAATTAATTTTTTTCGCGGGTGGCGCTACTTTAGCTGTGTGCTATGCCTATTAAAATAGTATAAATTCCTGTAGTGCACAGTGGACCGAAATGCAAATAGAGTCAGCTAGGTGGATAAAAATACAATAATTTATGGACTAGGAATTTTCGACACAATGCGCACACTGCATCGTACGTGCTATCCTAGCGGCCTGCTGGATGCTGGTGCCAGATGTTGTCGGTTGTATTTAAAAGATTTTTACGGTAGATCTACCAAAAAAAAACTGCACCGTTTTATTTGGTAAATTTTTTTAAAAGCAAACATTTAATATATAATACATACACACCTTACTTATATTTCATAATATGTATTTTATCAATATATATAAAACTCTTCCGTTACTGACTGACTGACTGACTGAATGACAGACAACGCAGAGCTGAAGCTGAGCTCCCACTCACCCTGAAGCGCAAGCTCGTCGACATGTGTATCTTGCCCATCCTAACCTACGGCGCCCAGACCTGGTCTTTGACCGAAGATCAGAAACTAAGGCTGAAGATTTGTCAGCGTGCTATGGAGCGCAGCATAATCGGAGTAAAACGGACAGACCGTGTCCGGAACACTGAGCTGCGCTCCATAACAGGCATCTCTGACGTTGGTGTCGCGACTGCTAGACTCAAGTGGAACTGGGCCGGCCACGTCTGCCGCATGAGCCCGGACCGGTGGGCTAAAATTGCCACTGAGTGGGTACCGCAAGACGGCCGGCGAAAGCGTGGTAGACCGCGGCGGAGATGGCGGGACGACCTGGACAAATTCCTTAAGGATTGGCCGGAGATCGCACAGGATCGGGATACTTGGAGAGGAGAGGGGGAGGCCTTTGCCCAGCAGTGGGACACATAAAAGGCTGACAAAAAAAAAAAAAAAAAAACTGTTAGTAAATTTCTTATGAATAGGTTAATACTTAAAAATATACTTATTGACAAATTACAATTAAATAATAATATTAAAAATAAACATGGTGACAACAAAATAAATACTTATCTAAAGCTGGTATGTACATACACCTACCCAGTGTCTCAAGAAAGGGCTTGCGCTTATATTACGCAGCCCAATAAAACGACGCCAATGCAGATTAACATTTTCTATTAGGGCTCTGTCACACTCGAACGAAACACATAGAGAATTTGTTTTTAATTTTTTTTCACTTACATGGATAGGCAAAGGGATCTAGCACATACGGCCACATCTTGTTATTTTTTGCCTACTTTAAAAAGGGAGGTTCTCAGTTTGACCTGTATAAATCATCATCATCATCATTCCAGCCGTAGGACGTCCACTGCTGGACATAGGCCTCCCTCAAGGCTCTCCATCTGTACCGATCGCAGGTGGCCTGCATCCAGCGTGGACCCGCAGCCTTGCGCAGATCATCCGTCCATCTGGTCGGTGGACGTCCTACGTTGCGCTTGCCGATCCGTGGTCTCCACTCGAGAACTTTCCGGTCCCAGCGGCCATCTGTTCTGCGGGCTATATGACCTGCCCATTGCCACTTCAACGAGCATATCCGCTTGGCTATGTCGGTGACCCTGGTTTCTCTGCGTATGTCCTCATTTCTGATTCGATCTCGCAGAGAAATCCTGAGCATAGCCCGCTCCATGGCTCGTTGAGCTACTCGGAGCCTGTTCATAAGCCCTATAGTGAAGCACCACGTTTCAGAACCGTATGTCATCACTGGCAGCACACATTGGTTAAATACCTTCGTCTTCAGGCTCTGAGGAATATTGGACGAGAAGACGTTGCGTAGTTTCCCGAACGCCGCCCATCCGAGCTGGATTCGCCGATTGACCTCCTTCTCGAAGTTGGACCCACCTAATTAGATGGTTTGTCCTAGGTATACGTACTCGTCGACAACTTCGAGAACCGAGTTCCCAACCATAACTGGGGTAGGCAGAACATGGACATTAGACATGACCTTCGTCTTGTCCATGTTTGGGAGACTCGGTTGAGGCCTTCGAGCATCGTGCTGAGTTCCTCCATCGACCTTGCCATGACTACGATGTCGTCGGCAAACCGAAGGTGAGTGATGTATTTGCCGTAAATATTGATGCCCTGCCCTTTCCATTCTAGAAGTTTGAAGGCGTCTTCTAAAGTGGCGGTGAACAGTTTCGGAGATATAACATCTCCCTGTCTCACGCCTCTGTTCAAGGGAATAGCCTTCGAATTCTGTTCCTGTACTCGGACAGACATGGTGGCGTTGCTATACAAACACTTCAGCACTTCGATGTACCGATAGTCAATCCGGCATCGTTGGAGAGACTCTAGCACCGCCCATGTTTCGACCGAATCAAAGGCCTTCTCATAGTCCACAAACGCTAGACATAGCGGCAAGTTATACTCTTCGGTCTTCTGTATAACTTTCCGCAGCGTATATATGTGGTCTATGGTACTAAAGCCTTTTCGGAAGCCGGCTTGTTCGGGAGGCAGGAAGTCATCAAACCTTCGTTCGAGACGATTGGCGATGATCCTGGAAAACAGCTTATAAACATGGCTCAAAAGCGAGATGGGCCTATAATTCTTCAAAAGGGTTTTATCGCCCTTCTTAAAGAAAAGCACCACCTCACTTCTGTTCCATGCTTCAGGCGAGGTCCCTTCGAGTAGGACAGAATTAAAGAGCCTCTGAAGGACTTTGAGTACCGGTGTTCCACCCGCTTTCAGAAGCTCTGACGTGATTCCATCCTCTCCCGGTGCCTTGTTGTTTTTAAGCAGTTTCAGGGCCATCCTTATACAGGCTGATTACCGGGATATCTTCGGTATAGTGTCGGGTTAGTTTGGCTCTAGGGTCTTTGGCCGCACTAGTAACAGGCTTAGTGACCGAATTGTATAGCTGTCCGTAGAACTTCTCGATTTCCCTCAAAATTTCCGCTTTCGTCGACGCTATACTGCCGTCATCCCTCTTCAGCTTGGTCATTTGGCTTTGCCCAACAGACATATCTCTTGCGAACACTTTGGAGCCTTTATTTCGCTCTATCGTATCCTTAATACGCGCAGTATTAAAGACACGGATATCGTGTCGCAAGGCCTTCCTCCAAGGACCTTTATAAATATTTGACCGTAATTATAATATATCATGGCTATCCGATTTCGATGCGGTTCTCAGAACAGTATTTCTCACATACGGTTACAAGATTTTGGTGTTTAATCCGACTTCTATCGAAAAGGAAGTTCTCATTTATTAGAGTGTTAGTTTATTGAAAGCGGGTCCATGAGTTGTAATTACTACATTGTAATAATACGCACAGTAAGTACGCTATTGATATAGTTCAAGGAGGCGGGTCCTTTTTTTAATAGGAAGTCTTTAGGCGTCTTGCTTTTGTCTGTTAATTTATCTTATTTAGATGCTTAATAGTCCATACAGAGTATTTTTACAGTATTATTTTTAACCGACGCCAAAAAAGCAGGTTCTCTACGAAATTTTCATACATACATTTTGCTTTTACTGTAAATACGAGATTCCTTCATTAAACATGTTCAAACTAATCTCGAAAAAAATCCTTGATAATCTTGCTTATGCTTATAATTTTTGCTAGTAGGTGGGTAAAAGTAAAAAAAATGTACATAGGTGAAAAAGTGAATGTCCTCAACGTTGTGAAGCATAAAAAAGATCTGGTGGAAATACCGTTTAAAAAGCTATGTAGACTAAATGTCAATGCCATTTTAATTAAATTTACATATATTTTTATTTTATTTCGAAGTAAAATAATGTTAATTACTTAGGTAGGTAGCCTACCTTACCTACTTAGCCTTAGAGCCTTCAATCAAGACCTAAATTAAGAGCCAGTTTCTCGAAAAAAAAAATATTCATTTTCAATGTTTAAAAAGAAAATATACTGAACAAAAACGGTCTACGAAATGTGGCCCTCACCAAACTCCATAAATTACTTATAATTATTTGAGTGATTCAGTTTAAAAAAATCACATTCTAATTTTTTTATTTTTATTAAAAGTATTCCTGAAAACTAGAACTAGATATTGGTCCAAATCTGTTAATATACCATCTAACTTTCTAAAAACATGTCCCGAAGAAAATAATTTAAATAAATAGGTACCTATTTTTTTTAAACTTATCTATAGTATTTTACTTCATACTTGTCAAGCAAGCCGGCAAACTTAGTACTGCCTAACAATGTTGTGCACGTATATACATATAAACCTTTCTCTTGAATCACTAGCTTAACAAAACCGCATCAATATCTGTTGCGTAGTTTTAAAGATCTAAGGATGCATACATAGAGACAGCAGGAAGCAACTTTGTTTTATACTAACTTATGTAGTGATATGTCCCTATTTTCTACTCAAATATTCCTTGCTGTTTTTGTTCATGAAAAATGTACAAGTCCTAATACACATACCTACACAAACACAATAGACAATAACAATACCTACCTATAATTTTATTTAGCATATCTGAGTTTGCATAATGGTAGTGTAGGCCTGTTTGTTTCCTCAGGTAATAGTTGTTGTAAAAGGCATCCATGTACCCCAAAGTTCTTTTCATATAGGTACTATATAATTTTAATTACCTACCTACACGCATTTTATACAGTGACATGGTGTGGCAGAGATGGCAGCAGTTCTAGGGTCAAGGCAACTTCAGCACGCTCCAGCTTTGCATGTATAAACTATTGATTTTATGCCAACAAGGGTAGTGCCCTGCTTAGGTTTAAGGGTTAATTAGTTAACAGCCGGTTATGTTTGTTCTCCAAGCTATTCTAGGTGGCCAGTGTGGATAGTTTTGGTTTATCTAACTAAGTCTAACTTTTTAAGTACCTAGGTAAGTAAGTATACCTATATTCTGTTATGTACACGAAACCTTAGGATCAAAACTAACATTATGGCACTAAACACGGTCTTGGAGTCTGACAAAGTTCACATTAACACCAACCAGCGATTCCTTGTACAGTATAAGTAAACAATCGCTGGATGGTGTGGATACTGCCACTAAAATTCGGCTGAAACGAAATTTTGATCAGATTTTTGATTGTAGCAAGCTTTCAAGATTCTAACCTAAACAAACGGATGGATCTTATCTTAGCATCAATCAATCAATAATAAACAAGGTTTGTCTATTATTTGTAACGAGTGGGACAGAGCTCTAATAGCGATGTTAATCTGTATTGGCGTCGTTTTATCGGGCTGCGTTTTATTGCCTGCGGACCACCCAATAAAACGCATCCACGTATTCCGCAGCCAATAATTGGTGTACAATGTACACCAATTATTGGCTGCGTAATCCACGGCCGGACATTATCGGGGTGCGTAAAGTATTACGCGGCCGGGCATTATCGGGCTGCGAATTGCGATTTATCATGGCTGCGAATTATTGTTTACCAATAAAATAAAACGTAGTGATTTAGGTATTTAGGTACCTTGGTACTTGGTAGTCTTGCAGCGTTGCCAATGTGTGGGGAATTCCCCAATCTGCGGGGAATCCCAAAGCGATTGGGGAATTTGTGGGGAGAGCACTGTGCGGGGAATAGAGCATTTTACAAAATCAAAAAAACTTACAACCAAAACATCCATTGATCGAATATAAATTACTGCCTGTAATTAATTTAATTTAAAAAAAGGCTCAAACTTATCTTTATGAAAGAGATTATTGACCTTATTCGTTTGAATTACAGAATAATAGTGGTGAAATAAAATATTGAAAATGTATCACCCCACCCTAAAACCAGTTAGTTGGATATCCTTAGTCTTTGGTAATGTATAATATTTGTTTCTTATAAGTATAAATTAGAAAACTGATATTTTTTTCTTTTTTTGGTTTTTGTTCGAGTAAGTTAAATTTACACTCCATCAGTTTTTACATGTATTTAAGCTAGTATTTACTTTTTGGCCTGAACATAAGAGAAACCCGGAGGAGGATTATAATATACCGGATGATTTTTTTTAAGTGATATTGCGATTTTTTTAAGTGTTTGTCATTAGTAAATGGTTGATTTTTAAAGTTATTTCATAAATAGTTCACTATCCTCATTGTGTGGGGATTTTGTGGGGAATCAGGATATTTTTCTCCCCAAATTTGGGGAATTTGACCAGTGATCTTGGGGAATCTGGTAAATAGCCATTGGCAACACTGTAGTCTTGGTACCTTCTCTCTGTGTGCTGGATTAGGTAAATACTTAGGTAGGTACTTAATTAATAGTTTTGGGAGCGCATATTAAAATGATTTACCAGATGAAAAACATTATCAACCATGGTGAAGCTATACCATTGCCAAAATGCATGTACCAGTTGAAACCAATTTTTACTTTTGACGAACTCTCAGAAGCCTCGGACGACGTGGGTGATGAAATCTGTATCAAAGTCCGCAAGCAGGTTACCAAGTTTCTTCAGGTTTATTTCATTAGTACACCTATTAATGAACTTACACACTCTTAAAATATACTTACTCTAACTACAAACAAATCCTGACCCTTCTTTGCTGCTTGAGCATGCAAATTAGGTATGAACACATGTTTATGAATGCCTGGTTGCTACCTACGAGCAATAAGGTCACCTCTCAATCTTGTGTTTTTTTGTATTATATTTTTTTCTTTGATCATTCTCACTCATAAATAAGCAAAATTTTGTTCTAAGTGTGGCACTCAATGTGATGAGAGATGTCCAGTCTGGTCCCGCAGTTCATAGAATAAAAGAACCTATTCCACACTACTATACTTGAACTAGAAACTAGATAAGTAAGTAGTTAATCCTGTGACTGTGATTATGGTGCCCCATAACTGGGTAGAATCTGTTTCTTGGTTGCCCAAATCACATGGAAACACAATTTTCAATTTCACTGGATTGCGCAGACTAGAATTTAATAGTTGTTATTCATTTAAAAAAATTGCCCTGCTAGAATAGATCATAAACATCGGTTGTCACATTTGACTTATCTTGCTGAATTTTACATATTTTAAATATTGAAAAACAAATTAATATATTTTAGGGCCCAAACGGAGCAATGGCAGAACTAGAAAGGCGACAAGATCACCTGCTAAAGAAACTTGATGCTTTGTATGAAAAAATTGTATCAATTAGCTCAGCTTGTGAATCCAAGGACTTGAAACCTCTTCAAAAAGCGGTATGTTTTGCAATTTGTACTAAGGTCTTGGACTTGCTTAAAGTAAAACGACCCACCGACCAAGTTTGGTGTTGTACTAAAGTACTTTTTGAAATTCCAGATAACAACTCCTGATGAAATAGTAGTAGTGGTCAGTCCACACAATCTGCCCTGGTTCCTGACTATGATTTGGAAGAAAGTATCATCTGTGTTAAATATCTCATGGCACATTCATTCAACTGTACCTAGTGAGAAAGTAGCTAAGATCAAAGGATTTGTCAAGTTCTTTCCAGCTTCTAATCCCAATCTTAAATTAAAATTGAGGTTGATATTTAAGCCTGGTGAGTATTTCACAAGCCTTTTTCATGTTACTGTAATAAAAATATGTTGCATCATCTAAACTTCTGTTTTACAGTATCAGCTGATTCAGAATTGAAAATATCATCTTTAGAATTTCCAATTATTGGGAATGTCAACATTTTAAGGTACATCTCACTGGCCTTCCCATCAGTTGTACCGTATGATGGAGATTACTCTGCAGACTCTCTCTTGGACTTGTGCCATGTTTTAGAGAGGACAAATGAAAAAAACAAAGAAGCTATAGTGAATAACCTATTTTCGCAGTATAATGGCTGGCTGTACAAAGAGTCATACTCTGTTGTAGATATTGCTGCCTACAATGTAATCAAGCAGTGGAGAAATTGTCCCAAATATGTGCCCAAAGATTGGTATGACAAATGTGAGAAGTTATGTCTTATTTAATGTGTTAAATAAACCATTTTCGTACTATTACTTATGGTTTATTTTAAATTGAACCCCAACCTCAAATAAAACGAGCAGTAAGTATAGTTAAGTCACTATTATTTGTCTCTTTTAAAATGTCTTATGAGAGGTACCTATTTAAATATAAAATACAGGTGTCTGTAAACAAATTTAAATGGCACCTAATGATTTAATTTAAAACTTACAAAGTGCCTGAAAAGCTTTTATCAAATAAAATATTACCATAAAATTGTAAAGTATAAAACTGTAAAGTTACAAATTAGGTTCCAAAACACATTTTTGTGAACATTCTAGTTACCACCTAACTTTCTAGGTAAGACTACAAATACCCAAGTTTTAAAATAGAAGAACCCTAATCTAAAGGTAACAGAAAAAAATATACAGTGTGTCCGGGGAAGTTATAACATAATTTTAAGGGTGCATTCTATGATCAATTTCATCGATGAAAACACCCCATATGGGGGGTCGCAGCCTCACCCCCCCCTCAGTATGATGTTTTTAATTTTTTATTTGCAAAAGTTGACCCCGCCTACTTTTAAATTCACAGTTAAAGATCTAAGGCTCACAGAACCTTCATTAAGGTCTTGATCGAAGGCTAAGTAGTTAGGCTACCTAAGTTACTAACAAAATAACCAAGTATTGCTTTTACTTTTTTTTTTAAAGATGATAAACCAAAAAAAAAATTTTTTTTTGTGCATTTTTTACGGTTTTTCAAAGTTTCCACAAAAAAATGCAGATACTTTTTTTCATTTTTTGTGTTTTATTGTTAGCTTTTGAGTTGTTCTCCAAATTGGTATTAGATTTATTTATCTACGTCTATTACTTCAGAAATTATCAACTACCAAAAAGACCCTTCGCTTTTACCTTTTAATTTAAGATTTCAGTTTAACCAACTTTTATTAAAAAATAAGGTCAATAATTAATTATTTTGTTAGTTATTAAGGTAGCCTACCTTCTCAGCCTTCGTACAAGACCTAAATTAATAGTCCTTTTATGCGAACAGTGGCGCCACCCGAGAAAAAAAATATTTTCTAAAGTAAGGCTTTTTTTCAGAAAAAAGGGCTCCCTTGTGCATAAAATCTTGGGTTCTATTATTTTTTTAGTATTTAAAATAATATCTAGGTTTAGAATCTTTATGGATTACTGTTTTTTGCTGAAAGTGGCCACTTTAGGTTTATACTGTTTCATGTATTACTGTTTGTTTCTAAAAGTAGCTATAAGTGGCTACTTTTAGCAAAAAACAGTAATCCATAAAGATTCTAAACCTAGATATTATTTTAAATACTAAAAAAATAATAGACCCCAAGATTTTATGCACAAGGGAGCACTTTATTCTGAAAAAAAAAAAAAAACCTTACTTTAGATTTTTTTTTTTTTCTAGAGTGGCGCCACTGTTCGCGTTAAAGGACTATTAATTTAGGTCTTGTACAAGGCTAAGAAGGTAGGCTACCTAAAAAACTAACAAAAGAATTAAATATTGACTATATTTTTTAATAAAAGTGGGTTAAACTGAAATCTTAAATTAAAAGGTAAAAGCGAAGGGTCTTTTTGGTAGTTGATAATTTCTGAAGTAATAGACGTAGAGAAATAAATCTAATACCAATTTGGAGAACAACTCAAAAGCTAACAATAAAACACAAAAAATGAAAAAAAGTATCTGCATTTTTTTGTGGAAACTTTGAAAAACCGTAAAAAATGCACACAAAAAAATTTTTTTTTTTGGTTTATCATCTTTAAAAAAAAAGTAAAAGCAATACTTGGTTATTTTGTTAGTAACTTAGGTAGCCTAACTACTTAGCCTTCGATCAAGACCTTAATGAAGGTTCTGTGAACCTTAGATCTTTAACTGTGAATTTAAAAGTAGGCGGGGTCAACTTTTGCAAAAAAAAAATTAAAAACATCATACTGAGGGGGGGGTGAGGCTGCGACCCCCCATATGGGGTGTTTTCATCGATGAAACTGATCATAGAATACACCCTTAAAATTATGTTATAACTTCCCCGGACACACTGTATAGACCCTTGCCAGTAAATGGACACTTGTGAACACAAACCAAATGATTGCTTTGCACAAACAATTTTGTATTAAAAAAAAAGATAGCTTACAAAGCTTATAAAACTCACCAACAAAATAATAATAATAAGAGAATATAATTTTGATTTGTGTTCAATGATCCCTCTTTTTACGTCAAAGTAGATGTGCACTGGGCCCTGGCCTGGCTGCCCTATCAATAAATTACCTTTAAGTGCAAATAGGAAAGAGGTACAGTAATTTGTAAAGGTAGATCACAGTTTTATAAAGTTGTGCCAAAATTATTGTTCAAAAATACTTTTACATTTAAAATAGAAGTAGTATAAAACTATCAGTCATTTTTTGTATATACAAAAGAAGAAGCCTACAAATTATAATAATTATGACTAAATGATACGTATTATTTCTAAAAGGATATGCAGATGATTTATTAAAAAAATTGAATTTTTATACGAGCATTTCACTTTTAAGTACAAACAATATTTTTAACAGTCATAAAAAAATACTTACAGTGCTTTGAAATAAATTATTATGTGTAAAGCAACTTTCGTGCTTAGCAGCCCTCATTTCGGTTGAAAAGGTGATCTAGGAGGCTATTAGACTTGCTTCAGCATCGTGTTTGGCTAGATATGGCTGAAGGATACAAGAATATGACAGCGTTAGGTTAAAATATCAATATATATAAAACTCTTCCGTTACTGACTGACTGACTGACTGACAGACAACGCAGAGCCGAAACTACTGGGCGTAGCGGGCTGAAATTTTGCATGTAGGTTCCTTGGGGAGTGTAGGTGAGCACTAAGAAAGGATTTCCCGAAATTCCCATGGGAACGGGAAAAAACGCGATTTTCGTTTTTATTAGAAATCTGCGCGAGTGAAACCGCGGGGCAGCCTCTAGTATATTCATAAAACGTTTGTTATATTAAATATTCTGCCAAATTCAATTTAACTTGTAGTCTTGAATGAAATAAATATTCGTATTTGGTCCGAAAATTTTAGGCGGTCCCAAAAACATCAACAAACGATCATATTCTGCAGGTAATTTGAGTATGTATGGCATGGTTAATATGGCAAAAAATGAGTCTAAAATATAAACAGTTTACAAGAGGGTGCTACTACTACTTTCACAGTTAATAGATTGTAACCTTTGCAACGGACACACATGGCAAAGTTTAAGGTTTTCGAACTTGGCCAAATCTCATATCTGCGGATGTGCCGTTACCGGTAATTTCCCAAAACTAGGTAGATTTCCTGGGAACAATTCTTTTACAGTAAAATAAGTACCCTACAAGAAGTAAGTAACTGAACTTTAAATGTGTTGGTGTCAGTAGCTCGAATCTAATGTATTAGAAAATAATTAAAATATTTCGGAAAATTAAAAGTAATTCTGCGTGATATAAAGTAACATATTAAAGCACCAAACATTATTTTATAAGAATATAACTTACATCATATTTATGACACAGCATTTAATTGTCTTATTGTAATCTAGGTCTAAGCTTATAAACGAGATCTGATCTGAACTTGATTATTCTACACTACATTTGTCTAGCTAGATAGTAGATTCTAAATGCGAAATGCACTTTCATAACATGCAGATATTCAAAAGCATTTGTCATGAAACAAGTAATTTTCTAATAAGTATTTAAAATATTTTTTTAATGTTACATAATATTAAAACATATTATATTAATGGAAAACATAGTAGGTATTTAAAACCATCATATTAGCTTAGGTCAATTACAAAGGCAGTAGAAATTTGTTTTCATAAAACTACATTTAACATCATTAGATGCAACAATACAATATTGTATAATGGCTGTCATTCAGAAAACTACGTAACTGTCAGCTCTATACTGAACAGTGCGACATAGTTTCAAACGCATGTCTTTTGTCTTGAATGTCCTCAACGCTTACATATTAATTATCATTAGTATGCATTGTAAAAAAATTAAATAACATAACTTACGTACGTAAGGAGTACCTAATAAAAGTAAATGGGCAGTGTTAAGGTTTCCATCGCTCATGAATACTTTCTATACGCACGAGGATAACAAAGGCGCCGGCCACCTTACGGGGAGCGTACGAGCAGGAGTAATAAAGATTGCACCTGTAGGTTCCAGACGATATTGACATGCAACATGTATTGTTGGCATGTGAGTATCATGTGGCGGGAGTGGGAGAGAGAGAGGACTGGTGTCATACGAAGGAGGAGAAGCCGGGCAGCGGCGCCCGCGAGCGCGCCATGTTGTTCATGACGATCTGTCCGCCGTTGAGGCTGACGACGGCGCTGCCCTCGGGCTCGGAGTCCGTGTGGCTGGAGTAGTTGCGCACGGGCCGCTGCCGCTTCCACGACTGCCGCAGCGTGTCGTTCACGTTCGCGTAGTGGTTCACGAACGAGTGCGGCTCTGACCGCACACTCTCGTTTTCGCTCTCGGAATTCTGTTGAAATACAACTCTTTTAAACATGCTTAATGGTTAAGTATACATTTTTTTCTGATCTATTTTTTTTAATTTCTAAATTATTTGTGCAGATAAAGAATGGATAATTAGAAATAGATTTCAAATAAGTATTACAGCAAACGACATTTATGAAGCATTAGAACGTGTTTAGGTCTAAATAAATCTAATCCGTGCTCTTTATCATTATCTGCGCTGCTTGTAAACTACTTATAATGTAAAGTCATATCTATGTTACAAAACTAGGCAATAAACATCGCACAAATAAAAATAAGTACAATAATTCTAAGTGAGTAGGAAGTATTGTGACGAAAATATTGTACATTGCTGTCATCGTCATACATATTTTTAAATTGAGTGCTCGAGGATGGAAGCGTGGACAAAATAATAAACTGCTCTGGAGTGTTCTTATATAGCAATATTTACCGTCGCAATATCCGACAGGTAGTTTTGAGTGGAGAAACATTGTAATGACGTAAATTAAATGCGGACAACAAAACACACACAAGACATCATCTGACCTGCTATTTAATATAATGTTTATTCATAAGATATAAAATGGTGCTTATTTGTTTACCTTTATTAATAATTTTACATTGATTAAATCTATAAAAATTGTGTACTAGTCAAATCCTTTGGGGCATAATATTTAGAGTGCTTATTATTATTAACTTAGAAGGCTTCAAAACATGTCTAAAACCTCATCTTCATGCTAAAAATGTTATTAAGGTGCAATTGGTCTCGACGCGAAAATTTATTGAGGCTTATGTTGCGCCCCAAACAGAAAGGTTCCACCTGAAATGGCCCTAACAAAAGTTTAAACAACACTGATCTTAATAGTGATCACCTGTGAGTCGGAGGAGCTCATCTCGGAGGGCTTCTCGGTGACGGAGGAGTCGTCGGGGTTCTCGTCGTAGCCGCGCAGGCTCTCCTCGTCGCTGTGGTAGGCCACGTTGGCGGGGGAGGGCCGCGGGGGGGACTTGCCCAGCGGCGCCGGCCGCGCGCCGCGCCGCAGCGTGCCCGCGCCGCCGCCGCCGCCGCCCGCGCTGCACGCCGAGTTCACCCGCGACCGGTACAGGTCCATTGCTAGTGAACCCCGTTCTTCGGTCTCGGCTGCTAAAGACTCTTCTAATGTCTTTTGGGCTTCTTCTGTAATGACATTAGTAAAATATAATAAAGAGTTTACGGGGTACTGTCTCCGCAACTATAATTCGTCTATCATCAATACATAGTATAAAACAGAGTCGCTTCCCGTGTCTGTCCCTATGTATGCTTATATCTTTAAAACTATCCAACGTATTTTAATGCGTTTTTTTGGAATCGATAGAGTGATCCAAGAGGAAGGTTTATAAGTATAATACATGAGCAAATTAGAAAAAGTTTAGGCGGTACGAAGTCCGCCGGTTAGACTAGTATTATAAAATAATGATTTTTACAGTGGCGGTCTAGGACGGCGTAACACCTTCGGTTTATCTGTATTGCAAAATAGTTCTTGATCTTTGGTAATACAGTCTAGGGCGCACGAGACCATAGCCAAATCTGTTACGCCCTCCTAGACCACCACTGTCAAATGGCCAAATGTCAATGGGCGCTCAAGTAGAGACTCATCTTTACTTGTAAATAGAGGGAGATAGAAAGCCGCTGGGCAACAAAGTTGCATGAGTGCAGTCCATAAGATTCGTTGCCCAATAAACAGAACCATTTAAGATTTTCTAATGCCGCATTATAAACGGACAGTTTACCAAATTCAAATTGTCAAAAAGTATAAAAGGTAATATAAATTTTATATTTAAAAAAAAAAACAATTAGAGATGTACGTAAAAGAAAGCAATACTTACTTTTGTACTTATAACTCTTGCTCTTGACGCAAAGTATGGCTATCACCATAATGATAATGATGATGGAGGCGGCCGCCAGCGCGACCATGAACCACGTCCTCCGATAGAACGGCCTGTACTGCAAGTAGCCATACTCCAGGTACAGCTTCGAAGGTGTAACAATCACTTTTTCTCCGTAAGTAGGATTGCTTATCCCATACATGTTGTAGGCGATCACTCTGAAGGAGTAAGCGGTTGACGGCAACAAGCTTTGGTACGATATGGTGAACTCTTCTAGGATTCCGTTGCTTGTCTTCGTTATTGTTTCCCATCTGGCGTCGTCTGCAGGTGGAATGATGAGTTAGTTACTGCTGATTAGGTATGTTATTTTGATAATTAACATATTTGTGAAACTTACAGGCTTGCCACAGTTCCTTGGCTGCATTGAAAATTTAATAAAATAATTTTATATTTTTAAACTTTTATTTAGTAAAAGTGGTGATAGTTACTTATACATTTTTACTGTCGTCGCTTGTGATATTAAACGGTTTTAAAAACCGGCATCGAAAATTTAAATGTAAAATTACTTACAATGCAAATCCAAAAATATGTATCTTATCAATATAGGACACACGATTAAGGCTTATTGAATCGAATAAACTCACAGTAAATATAGGTAAATAAGGAAAGTATTGGTTGTTACCTTTCTTCCTAGCCTCGATGTAGTAGCCGAGCAGCGGTCCCTTGCCGGAGGCCGCGTTCTCCCAGCGCAGCAGCAGCGCGGCGGGCGCCGGCTCCAGGCGCAGGCGGCGCGGCGCGGCGGGCGAGCCGGCCTGCGGGCCCGTGCGCACGCGCGCCGTCGCCGCGCCGCCCGCGCCCAGCGTCACGCCGCGCACCGCGAACACGTACTCCGCCTCCTCTTCCAGCCCGCCCACGGGCAGGCGCCGCGAGCTCACCTTCTGCTTCACTTGCTTGCTGAACCCTGACATCAACCAACATTACTTATGAGAATCTAATAGAAGCTCACTTGCAACATCAGAGTAACCTGCAGTCAAGCGGCATTCTCAAGGCAACTACTGAACTAGGCTTGCGATGACACGATCAAAGTAGCTATCAGAATCCCCATTATCGAAATATACTCTAGCCACCAACTTTTATTTTTAACCCCCGAACGAAAAATTCAGAGACGGGTGTTATAATTTTAACGTGTGTATCTGTCTGTCTGTCTGTGTATCTGTCTGTGGCATCGTAGAGTCCAAACGGCTGAACCGATTTTCGTTTAGTTTTTTTTTGTATCATAGATAATTTCAGGCCGAGTGTTCTTAGCCATGTCTGATGAAGATCTGATCACCGGTTTGAAGATGATCAGCTCTTGAATAATGGATGAGAGGATCTAACCAGCTTCCTTATGTCCGATCGATTTCAAATTTGGTACCATGTTACATCTATGATATAGAAAGTATTTGGTAAGGTAACCATGACCTGATTTGCCGTTTGAAGATGATCAGCTCTTGAATAATGGATGAGAGGATCTAACTAGCTTCCTTATGTCCGATCGAGTTGAAATTTGGTACCATGTTACATCTATGATATAGAAAGTATTTGGTAAGGTAACCTTGACCTAATCTGCCGTTTGAAGATGATCAGCTCTTGAATAATGGATGAGAGGATCTAACTAGCTTCCTTATGTCCGATCGATTTGAAATTTGATACCATGTTACATCGATGATATAGAAAGTATATGGTAAGGTAACCATTACCCGATCAGCCGTTTGAAGATGATCAGCTCTTGAATAATGGATGAGAGAATCTAACTAGCTTCCTTATGTCCGATCGATTTGAAATTTGGTACCATGTTACATCTATGATATTGAAAGTATATTTTAAGGTAACCATGACCTGATCTGCCGTTTGAAGATAATCAGCTCTTGATTAATGGATGAGAGGATCTAACCACCTTCCATTTGTCCTATCAATTAAAAATTTGGTACAGTGTTACTTCAATGATATTGAAAGTATTTTTTAAGGTAACCATGATATTTTAAAAATGATTAGCTCTCTGATTTTTAATTTGAGTTATTAGCCTCAGCTATAACAAATATAAGTAACTAGGGCTGCTCTGCGGTATCACCCGCGCAGATTTCTCTTAAACACCAGAATCCCATTTTCTCCCGTTCCCATAGGAATTTCGGAAAATCCTTCCGTGCTCACCTACACTCCCTAAAGAACCTACTTGCAAAATTTCAGCCCGCTACGCCCAGTAGTTTCGGCTCTGCGTTGTCTGTCAGTAAGTCAGTTACGGAAGAGTTTTATATGTATTGATTTTGGGTAATTTTATTCAAAAGAAATTAAGAAAAATGGAGCTGTGGACTATATATGAAGAAAATGAACTACACTACCTACAATTCCACTCAACAGGACATGTAATGGACACAAATCTGTCCCCAAATTCCACAAAATTGTTGGGTGAAGTGATTATGAGAAAATTAAGCAAACTATTAAAACTCGTCTAAGAGCAATGATGAAACTAATGAACTAAGAATACTGACGCTCATCCTGCTCCACGGTCTCGTAGGTGACGAGGTAGGAGTGCACGAGGCCGTTGCGGCGGCGCGGCGGCTCCCAGGAGACCACGAGGCTGTTCATGGTGATGTCGGAGAAGGAGAGGTTGCGCGGCGCGGAGGGCAGGCCCGGCTCCGTGCGCGCCAGCACGGCCTCCGAGCGCGGCCCGTCGCCCGCCGGGTTGAACGCCAGCACCTGACGAGGACACAAACTAATGTGGCTATTTGTCCACTTGTAACTCTTTTATAGCTATAACTAGAGATAGAATTACACTAGCAAGAACTCTTGCGCCATACATATACAAAACTTCTCTAATAATTTTTTTTTACCTGTCACTATGCAGATTACGAAGTATTTGACGACTATAGCTACGAATAGTTATTATATCGGAATATTTTAATTTATACCTGCAATTTTTAACATTGATGCATGAATTATATTAAATTGAATTATGAATTTAAATACGGTATCTTGTTTTTATTTTAAAAACAATAGCGGAAACTAACAGTAGATTTCGAGCTTTGATAAATAATGAGTTCTTATTAAATAATAATAACAGTGTCACTGTACTGTTAAAATGATCCCATTGTGCAAGTTTTCTCAGGAAGTAAAATGGTCGGGAACACGCAACTCCGCAATAATCGGGCCGTTACTACCGACCTGTATGCGGTACTGCGTGAACTTGTCGAGGAACACGAGCGAGTGCGCGGTGGCGGAGGCGGGCACCACCTCCGTCTCCTCCTCCGCGCGCCGCCCCGCCTCCGGCTCCTCGGGGGACTCCGTCATCAGGTAGAATATCTGCGAAATTTATTTTTAGAAGTTACTTTAGATTCCCCAAATTATAAAGATTAGAAACTAGACTGAAAGTTTACCGGGAATAAGGGAGTACTCACACTTATTCAGCTCTATGGGAAAATGCTGAATAGAATAAGTGTGGATACTCCCTTATGGCTTGAAACTTGATGCGAAGGTTTTAACAGCATCCGAAGCGAAATTGCTTTAAACCCATGTTGTATAATGTATACTATAGTTTCCACCCACACGACGCCGGCGCCGCGTGTAGTGTTACCTTGTAGCCGAGCAGGTCCCCGTTCTGCTCGTGCAGCAGCGGCGGCTGCCAGGTGAGCGCCACCTCGGTGGGCGAGCGCGGCACGGCGGCCACGGCGCGCGGCGCGGCGGTGGGCACGGCCTCGCCCACCCACACGACGCCGGCGCCGCGTGTAGTGTTACCTTGTAGCCGAGCAGGTCCCCGTTCTGCTCGTGCAGCAGCGGCGGCTGCCAGGTGAGCGCCACCTCGGTGGGCGAGCGCGGCACGGCGGCCACGGCGCGCGGCGCGGCGGTGGGCACGGCCTCGCCCACCCACACGACGCCGGCGCCGCGTGTAGTGTTACCTTGTAGCCGAGCAGGTCCCCGTTCTGCTCGTGCAGCAGCGGCGGCTGCCAGGTGAGCGCCACCTCGGTGGGCGAGCGCGGCACGGCGGCCACGGCGCGCGGCGCGGCGGTGGGCACGGCCTCGCCCACCCACACGACGCACGGCGCGCCGCGTGTAGTGTTACCTTGTAGCCGAGCAGGTCCCCGTTCTGCTCGTGCAGCAGCGGCGGCTGCCAGGTGAGCGCCACCTCGGTGGGCGAGCGCGGCACGGCGGCCACGGCGCGCGGCGCGGCGGTGGGCACGGCCTCGCCCACCCACACGACGCACGGCGCGCCGCGTGTAGTGTTACCTTGTAGCCGAGCAGGTCCCCGTTCTGCTCGTGCAGCAGCGGCGGCTGCCAGGTGAGCGCCACCTCGGTGGGCGAGCGCGGCACGGCGGCCACGGCGCGCGGCGCGGCGGTGGGCACGGCCTCGCCCACCCACACGACGCAGGGCGCGCCGCCCGGGCCCGCGCCCTGCGAGTTCGTCGCCACCACGCTGATCTCGTAGTTGCGGTCCACCGCCAGATCCGTTAGGATCACTTCTTCCGTCTGATAAATTATATTACGGTTTTAAAACATTTTGTTTTGAATTCTGTTCACAGAATTTGAATTACAATAGCTAAGACAGATGGCGTAAAGATTTCTTCATTTGTATTTTTTAATAGTGATATGAAATGCCACTGCAAAGTAAATGGCTCGTCTTTTTTCTTACAATTGTTCCTTAGCCTTCTACATGGTTCTACTTAGACAAGCAGAAATAAAGATCATCCCGCAAAAAACGAATACAATCTTGGTCTTCAACATACACAAATGACTTATTACATATGATTTTTTTAAATAACCTTTACAAAATAACCGTCTTATTCATAAAAAATTAACATGGCCTTAAACCACACGTTTAGCCTAAAATGGCGTGTTGTCAAAAAAGTTGGATTCATAAATGCTCATTAGCACTAAAACGTCGTTATAATGCCTCCGTAAGTTAAAGTAGGCCCGACCCTACTTTAACGCACTAACACACTGATTTTTGCCAAGATGGCGCCTGCTGATCAGCTGTTTTTGTTATTTTCTCGCGAGGTCGCGAGGATGTGTCGTGACTAGAGGTGAGAATAACTGCTATTTTTCAATCGCATGCGATCGCTGTTATGCTATTTTCAAACAACTGCGATTTTAAACTGCGATCGCATTTTCGTTGCCGGATCGCATATCATGCAACGGCAACGAAAATGCGATCGGCAACGAGAATGCAATCGGCAACGAAAATGCGATCGGCAACGAGAATGCGATCCGCAACGAAAATGCGATTGACAACGAAAACGCAGGATGTAACTAGACATGCAAGTTTGCTCTAATATCAATGTTAATATGGATATTTTTATCGAAGTGCAGCAATTATCGATATTTCCAAACCTTATACAAATTTTTTTCAGCAAAATTTATTTTTAGTACATTTCATATTAATTCGATGAGTGAGATCGCAATGCTTCAATGCGTTTCGTTGCTTTGCTAATGACAAGCTGTCACATGCGATCGCGTTTTCGTTGCTGACGGCAACGAGAATGAGATCGTTGCCGACGGCAACGAGAACGCGATCGTTGCCGGGCAACGAGAACGCGATCGTTGTCGACGGCAACGAAAACGCGATCGCATTTTACATTCTTTGTGAATAGCAATGCGATTCGTTGCCATGAAATAACGAGTGTTTTTAAATGCGATTGTAAATAACGACCACCTCTAGTCGTGACTCGGGAATGATGTGAAGTGAATTTTGAAAATGCAAGCGCTGGTATATAAAGAAGATAGATAGCTTTGGATGTTAGCGAGCTAGTTGGAAACCAAAACCCTCCGCACTTCCTTGACTTCGAAAATAATATAAATTATTATAGGACCTGATTTCTTTGCGCGATAAAGTACGAACGCTCTACAATAAACGGACATCATTTTTTTTTTGTACAAGAAGTCTTGCAATTTGACACAAGGGATTGTGTGTGAGAAATCATTGCAGGGTGTTGGGGATATCGTGAATGTAGTATGTATTGTGTATACTTTTTTACATTTTGAATACCTGAATAACACTATTTTAGCAACTCTCATGGCTATGGGATCTTTAACTTTGATAACCAGAATACAGATACTTACTCAATTAAGAAGGCCCAATTTAATTATTTGTATTCATCTGAATACTTAAGCACAATTTATTTATGTTGAGAAAGAAAAACACATTGATCACAAAATATTTATTTTCAATTTATAAATATTTTCTTAACTCATATACCTATACCAATTATATTGATTTTGTTCCTTTTTTCAGGTCGCTCCGACGAAAGTTTTGCAGTTATCTGGGCTTGGATGTGATCTGAAACAGTTATAAAACGTATTGTAAAATAAAGTTTTGTTCGCACGGGAAATATTTTTGTTGTTACTTGCCTCTTAGGGATGATTCTCCTTAGATCGGGCCGTGTCCAGTGCCGGGCCAGCGCAGCGCGTAATATCTTTTGCTTTTCCATTTTGCAAACTTGCTAAATGCCCTCAAAATACTAAACGAAGTATAATACCTACTTATGTAAATAATTCTAATAAATAATACCTCGGTACCTAACCACCTATGTTTGTATTGTAATGCCTGAACAAAACAAAAAATCATCAGTCACCTCAGCTGACTGAGTCAATCAATCATAACAAGTTTTTTTTTCCTCTAGAATGTGTTGCGCCACTGCTGGGCAAAGGCCCTAAAAATTGTAATTTTTTTTCTTTTGTTAAATGATTGATCGTGGATTGACCGGTGCGACAACCTGAAAATGCAAAAAACTACTATTGGCCTCATGTAGTTATAGCAGGCCTAAATTGCGTTTATGAATAATGTATTTTGAAATCAGTATTTTAGCGTTAGCAAACGTTTTAACTAAATTGAACGTTTAGGCCATTTTAGGGGTTTTTTATGAATAAGACCGTAAGTATGTACCTTGATCCCAGGCACGTCCTGCTTCATAGTCTGCTGCAGCGTGGTGGGGAAGTCGGTGAGCGGCTGGTAGGAGAGCCGGTAGCCGCCGGTCTGCGCGTCGCCGCTCCAGTGCGCCTCGCCCAGCGACTTCCACTGCACGCGCACGCTCGACGTCGTTATTGGCACCACGTGGAGGCCGTCTACTGCTTTGCTTGGCGCTGAGATATTTAACATTGTTTTTATAAACAAGGTTTTTTTTTTGTGAATTGTTGTTAGTACTGGTAATTCAAGTATTGACTTTAATGTTTAGGTATGCTAATGTTATCAGTTAATTTAAAAGAAAGAGAAGCCTATATTCAAGTGAAATTATTCAGCTCAAAACTTAAAAGACTAGTTGTGATCACACAAAAAATATCCTGTTTAATCATATATTTTTTTCTTAAAAGAACTAAAAACTTGTTTTCATAATGATAACTTTAAGAGTTTTGGTAGAATCAAAGTAATAATTCGCCGGTTATAAGTTTTGAATAGCATGTAAATGTAACTGACCGGCCGGTAAGGTCCTGATGGTCTCAGTGGCGTTGCTGTAGCGACTGGGCCCGATGTCGTTGGTGGCCCGGATGCGGAACTGGTAGGCCGTGAAGGGCTTCAGTCCGTCCACCGTGTAGGAGCTCGCGAACGGGTCCACGCGCTCGGGGATCGTTTGCCAGGTGCTACCTTCTTCTTTTTGTTGAACCGTGTAATACCTGTTGAAATGTATTTTTGAACAAGTGAGTATTGACCTCAACGCATCGGCAAACGCATTATTTCTTTATTTTTGTTTTGTTTATTTATACTACTACTATTATTTAAATTTAAGGTAGAATATAATAAAAATACACTTTTACAAACATTAATAGTAACTATGTAGTATGTAATAACAATACAAGTTATGATAAATAAACAGTACTGAACAGTTTTAGGTAATACAATAAAATATGAAAACAGCGAAACCGTAGTCTTTTCATTCTTAGATTGAAAAGACAATATTACCTGAGTGGAGCGTAACCATCGTCTCCAGGTGTCCAAGAGAACGTAATATGATGCGCTTGCAGCATAGACTTCTGCACGAGGGCGTGCGCGGGCGGCGCGGGCGCGGCGCGGTTGCCGGTCGTGAGCACGAGCGCGCGCGCCGTGCCGCCCCAGCCCAGCCGCGTCTGCGCGCGCACCGAGAACACGTAGTACCGCTCCGAGAGCAGCTCCGTCGCCCTGTTCCAAAATTAAATCTGTTTGAAAAGATTCTTGGAACAGAAAACCACTTTTTTTTAATGTTCACAATAGTTGCCAGTACCTGAAAGTTCTATCTGAAGGCAGAAACTCCCTCGAGAACATGTGCTGCGTGGTTCCATTTAAATGGTAGGTCACTTTGTAAGCCAGTATTTCTCCGTTAGGGTCCTCCGGCACGTCCCATATTATGCGAGCGGTCGTAAATGTCACGTCCGGGAATGACACGTTCGATGGCGGACCGGGTGCTAAAATATATCAAAACGATCTTAATACATATCCAAAATATTTAAACTTATTCTAAAAAGTATCTTGATATGATAGTCTCATGAAATTAAATTTATTTAGTAATGAAATAATGTGGAATTCTAGGCAGTTCTCGAAAGAGAGACCTCCGCCACTTTTACCTACAATTATAATTTTAGTTTTGAAATCATCTTAAAAAGTTCAAAATGAGGTGCTAAAAATTAAGATGATTGTTTTGCTAGCTAGCTACCTTACACAGAATTGTTAGTTCAGTTTTTTTAGTAAAGAAAAAAACGATCAAAAAGTAATCAACTCACTGTCTTCAAAAGTCCTGACGGTGACGGGCGGGTCGCTGCGCGCGCCGTCCCCCAGGCGCGTGTAGGCCAGCACCTGCACCTGGTACAGCACGTACTTCCGCAGCTCGGTGAGCGTGTGCGTGCGCGTCAGGTTGCTGGCCACGGGCTGGCACGCGGGCCGCTTGTGGTCGGCCGCCGCGTAGCACACCTTGTAGCCCTCCACGAGGCCGTTCCGGTCCGCCGCCGGCACCTCGCCCCACACCACCACCACTGTCGTGGAGGAGGTCGCGTTCGCTGACACGTCGTTGGGCCCGCGCGCCGGCACTGGGAGTGGGTAAATTGTCTCATCATCTCAGATATAGATGTTCTTTGCTAAACCTGGACGTATGCTTCATCCAAAGATTCGCTAGAATAACGTGTCTGGCGATCCCACATAAAACATATAGCTACCCTGCCATCCATAATGATCTGTATTGTTGTTAAAAGTTTTCTCATGATATCAATTTTATAACAATAAAACAAAATCAAAGCGGTTATTTGAATAATAATATTGTTCAATAAGTATAGGTTTTTTTTAAATTCTATTTTTCAAGGTCCAAAAATATTTGGTAAGTGTTAACCATACCATGCTTGGCGCGAAAGTACGACTGAAACACTTACCAGCTTCCCTCGTCCTCTCCGTAGCCATGAGACTTGCGGCAGAAGCGCCGACTTCATTGATGGCGGTCATGCGGATCTCGTACAGCGACCACTCCTCCAAATTGACCAGAACGTGCGAGTTGGCAGTGTGGTCTTCGATGATGCTGTGGGCGGTCTCGTTGAGGCCACTGCGTTTGTACGTAATGTTGTAGCCTTTGGGATTGCCAAACCATTCACTTTGCTGGAGTGGCTGTAATATAATAAGTAACTTGAGTAGAGTTTCAGGTCATATTAAAATCTAATTTATTATGAAGACGATTTGTTTTCATCTAATGCTATGACTTCGAAAGTTTATGAAGATTTTTCGTGGTTGGTTCCACTTCCAAGGAAAAGCTACAGAATTCGATGCAACTACACAGTATTATTGATAAGACATCTGAAACTTGAAGTGCAATCAAATTCAACATGGCCTTAAGTTTCTATTATTCGGGTGTAAGCGTTAAAATATAAAAATGTTACTGTTGCGTTGTAGTAAATAAACAAAAATACAGTACTGATTTCATTTATCGGGACTCTAGTCTTTTTAATGTTATTTAACGAACACAAGAACGCAACAAGAACAAGCAACTAACAATCCATCGGACGCGCAGGTCGGTGGCGCTGACGGCGCGCACGGTGACGTTGCGCGGCGGGTGCTGCGGCGGCGCCTGGATGGTCTGGAACTGGGCGCAGGGCTCGGAGGGCGCGGACGAGCCCGCCACGTTGCTGGCCAGCAGCCGCAGCCGGTAGCTCGTGAAGGGCACCAGCCCGCTCACCACGATCGACTGCGCCTCGGGAGCGCTCACCTTGTGCACCGTTATCCAGGACGAGTTGCGAGCCGTTTGAGCCTGGATTTAGGAACAGTAATACGCTCAGAACTCTTAACATGAAATGTGTACAAATAGATATATACCCAAAACGGAATAAATAAATAACACACATTACTATAGATCTGTGAATTTTTTGATGCTAGACAATACACAGAAAAATAACTAAAACATCAATGCATTGGCGGTTACGAATTTGAATAATAACGAGTCGTTATTATCAACGACGACATCTTACAAGTCAAACGGTGCAATAATGGTGCAATGTAACTAATTTATTGTATCAGAACTCAAGATTTGACGTTTGTAAAAGTGAAGGCAACATGACGCAACTACTACTTAGCTACAAACCTGTACGGTCCACAGCGATATGGAGGAGTTCCCGTCGAAGCCGGGCGTGAACTGCAGCAGCACGGAGAAGGCCTGGATGTTGGAGAGCGCGAGGTTGCGCGGCGGCTCGGGCAGCACGGGCTCCACGCCCGACTGGATGGTGGCCGAGCGCGCCGCGCCCGCGCCCACGCCCGTCAGCGCGCGCAGCCAGAACTTGTAGTGGGTGCTCGCCTGCACAACATCATCATCATTCATTACATACATCATTGTGGAGGGAGTTTGCCGTCTTCGCCACGCTTGGCGCGCGGGTTGGCGATCGGAAAGTCGTTCTTCAAGTATTTCAACGTGCACATCGACATCCATGGGATTGAATGGGGTGGCAGTATTCTATGCTGGCTATACATATGTAAAAATATGTTATTACCTATTTTATACACAGATTTAAATATTTTTAACGATTTTTCTTATCCTTCAAAAACTTTAATTTTGATATCAGTCTTAATCCAAATATTTGATTTACACTGATCATCATAAACTAGACCCGTCCCTTTAAATTACATAAAAACAACAAAGGACTAGACGCTAGACCACGAATGTTATTTATTACGCATCACAGAATCATTAATGTAAATGACAATTATTTGCGCGCAATTTTTTTATGGTTAAAGTAACAGCAAACTATAACCACCAGTTAAAAATAACTCTTTCGTTATTCGTTCTTTGCTGAGCTGAGCTCCTATAGTAATAAGTAGCAAGTGCTGCTAGTAGAAAATGAACAAATGTAATTCTATACTTACACTAAAGTAATATGGGTAGCTGCCTGCCCTAGATCACTTACGACTCGTTGCGTGAGCAAGTTTCATATAAAACTAATGTAATAACGTTATCGTATTACCGTGGATTACTTCACCACTTAAAAAATCAGACTCGCAAAAAGGATTTAAGTTGAGGCCAGACGAACAACAATTATTCGATCGTGAACTGAGCCTTACTTTTTTAATTTGTTTCCTTCAAAAGTTAAAATTTTTTACATCCATATTTAAGACAGAGGATAAGAGACAGAGACGAAGGTTTAAAGGTTTGGATGGTAATTAGTGGACTGTATTTATTTTAGTTTTATAGGCCCTGGTCTAAGTATAGAAAAAACGTATAAACAAGACAAATACGTACTGGAAGTAACAAGAATACAACAATTAAATTCAACTTATTAATAAAATAAAAAAACAAACCGATTACCAATCAATCAATCATATTATCCTTATGATCATAGTTATAGTAATAATCTGACCTGTAAATGCTCCACTCGCACACTCGTAACATTAGGCGGCAGCACCTCCTCCTTGAAGCTGTCCGCCTGGTCCTTCACTTGGTAGGACAGCTGGTAGCCAATGAGAACGCCGTTGGACCTTTTGGGAGGCGACCAGGTGACGCGGACGGCGCGGTCGGAGACGTCGTCGAATTGTAGGTTTGATACTTCGTCTGGGACTGGAATACGGTCCTTTTGTTAGATTCTAAATACTCACCAAAGATTGCAAACACTTCCTTATATGCTACTACTACTCTATAACACTCAATAAAATTTTTATACTACCTACTGGAACACAGGATGTGTATATGAATAAATTGTCAAAGGCTAACGTGTATAGTTCTACAATCAAAATACAGCCTGATTTCGAAACGACCGTGTTTGACTTGTAGATATAAAAAAATTAAGAACACAATTATCTTTCTTTTTGTAAAATGCTAGGGTTTAGAGTAATTTCTTACAAAATGCCCCCAGTATAAGTGCGTGCACTCACTGTCCTCGTGGGTCCGGACGAGCACGAGGTCGCTGCGCGGCCCGGCGCCGGGCTCGGTGAAGCACAGCACGGACACGTTGTACAGCGTGAACCGCTCGAGCCCGCCCAGCGCCGCCGCCTGCTCCGACAGCGGGTCCAGCAGGTTGGGCGGCACGCTTACTAGCTTCTGCTCTACGTTCGCTTTTTCTACTTCGTCCCAGCGCCAAGCTTGAATTTTGTATCCCTGAAGCAAGGTTATTTTTTGAATATTATAGTGTCATTCAGAAAAAAAAAGGTTTTACAAAATGCACACCACAAAAAATTAAGTAGTAAGTAATTCAACTCAACAATACTGAAGAAGTTTAGTTAAAAAAATGTATTTCGACTCTAACCTCATTTTAGAACGTTGTTCGGTACGGTGATCTTAATCACTGCTATAATTTTTACTGACGTGTCATATTTTTCTGTCTAAATCTATAATTACAGATATGAGTACTTAATACACGGGATTATTGTTTTGTATGCGGGCTCTTACCTGATTGATTCCATTAATATTCTGTGGGTTCGGCGGAGTCCACCACACATTGATGGCGGTCGAGTTGTGAGGCTCACAGCGGACGTTGGACGGCGCCGCCTCAGGAACGCCCTCTTTAGTCTTTATTGTATAACTTTCAGTGAAAACACCCACGCCTTTATCGTTGTATGACGCAATTTGCACGTTGTAGTCTTTCCACGTTATCAGATCTTGGATCAAGTAGTTTCTCTGAGCCTCGTTAGTAATGTTCTGATAAGTCCACGGACTGTTATCGTAGCCCTTGAGGCGGTATCTGATAACGTAGCCCATTATGTGGCCGTTTCTGTGCTCCTCTAGAGGGGGCTGCCACTGCGTTATGATCTCGGACGAGGACCGCGCGGACCCTATGAAGCCAATCGGCGGTCCGGAGGGAGCTGAACAATAAATCTTTGTTATTTTACGTATTAAAATTATATTAGATCTAGTATTATCAAGAAAAAGGCATTCCGTTGCAGCATGCATTTTATATAAGTAACTAAAATTAATATGAATGTTGAAACAAATGAAACAGTCTTTTAAATCAACGCAGCCAACTAAATAAAAACATTCACGATACACGTAGAAAATAACAAATAAATCCACAGCGCAATAATTTGACATTCACAGTAGGGAAGTGTGCGTTCACCTATATTATCATGAGCTCCTGCATACCTTGGCAACAGATTAGGTCGCTGGCTGCTTGATCATAAAGAGAACATGATATAAAAAATTAATGACAACGTGTACATGACTTACAAACTATTGAGTAATAATTATAACGAAATTAGGTAAAACATGAATTAGTTCTTTTTTGTTAGTTAATATGTTTTGCAAAAACTATGAAGATTTCTATATGCGCGCAATAACCAAAAATTATCTTTAGATTAAGTTTTAGTATCAACAAGTAAAAAACACGAAAATAATTAATGATACCTTAGTTATCTATGTGGGTCATTTAACAGTAAGCGAGGGAAACGATGAGAACGATATTTGAAACTACAATATGAGTTGCTGACTCGTGAATAAGATCTAATTATTTATACCTATGTATTAATACTCGACAGCTAGTGCGCTGATGTAAGCGTATAGTACAGTCAAATGCAAATAAATATACAGGGATCTAAACATCAATGTTTTTTGAAAATGTTTACGTATGCATTAAATGTATAAGTAGGTTATATTCGTAAAAACGATTTTGATTTGAGATTGCTTTGCTATTTATTTTTAAATGGAGTTCTAATATATCTGCTTATATATTATATTGTTCGCTAAAGTTTTCCTATTATGAATGATTTACTTTTACCTCAGCTAGCAAATACAAATACCCATTTGTATAAATAGGCGATCAAACGGATCTGTATTGTACGAAGTTATTTACGGAAACGATAAAAAAATGGCAATATTGTTATTGGTATCAAGATACAAACTTTAATTAATTTTATCGCAGTTAGGGTAAACGTGGGCTATGTTATTAATGGCGCTAATTAGTGATTTCACATCAGTAAAACTATATTTACTCGAATTGGAATGCATTATTGAATATTAATATGAGAGCATTAATTTTATTTGAATCTCATTAAATCAGTAAAATTAACTTGATTTTGCGATATTTGTTTGCGGATCTGATCATTTATAATTCGATCATGCAGGGAAAGTCTTAGTTCCATTGCCTTTTGAGTGTCTTACGTCTCTACCACATAAAGGGTTAAGGTCTAAACTTCCGCGCCTTTCCTAGCCTTTTCTCCAAAGATGACAGCAGCACTTCCACAAAATTACGGTTTTAATTTTTTTATGGCTTTATTATTGCAACAGTTCAAAGAACTGCAATGCGATTCGCTAAAACTGCAATGCGATTCGCTAAAACTACAATATCTTCGAATCACTAGACTAGGTTTAAATCATTAATTGATCACACAAATTGGCAATTTAGACCGGTCTAACTTTTTCGTAGTACTTGGTTAAGGTCATAAGCTCTCCGCCTCAAGACATGTTAGTCATATCGGACGTCGTCGGCTGATTAGTTTGACATGACTGAATCACAGATAAACTTTAAGATAACCTTACAGATATTGATAAATTTTGTTTATTTTAATGCACATGGACAAAGACCAGATTTAACGCCCATTTTAAACCAACTCTAGATCGGAGACTCAAGTTGTTGATAAATACATATGCAGCTGTCCAACTAGGTCGGTCCAACTTCGAGATAGGGGTCGATCGTCGAATCGAATTTGACTGGACAGCGTTCGGCAAGCTTCACTACATCTTCTCGTTCAAGTTACTACAGTGTCTTAAGACGAATGTTTATGTTCAATTTGTGTCATACGGGACCGATACATTGTCGCTAATCTTATAATGAAAGTAAATCAAATATATTTGTGTTAATATACAGTGCGGCACAAAAATGTAGAAATTAAAAAGTGCCAACTGCATGGAAATCATTCAGTGATGCCACATTTTGATTTCTAAATTTTTGTGCCCAGATATTATGTGTTTTTCTAAAATATTACAGAAGTAGTACCAAATTAGTAAACACACATAAATGGTAGAATAGCATACCTTCTTGCGGCAAGGTGAGCACGTCGGTGGGGTCGGAGGCGGGCCCCTCGCCCACCGTGTTGACGGCCGACACGCGGAACTGGTAGGACGTGGCCGCCTTCAGGCTCGTCAGGAGGATCCAGCGCTGCGTCGCTGACACGTTCATGCTCTCCGTCACCCAGTTCAGCAGGGGATCGGGGGTTGGGCCTAGGAAATTTGATGTTCTTTCATTTATAGACCTTTATATACTTTTCTCGACTTGAGATTTAGGTTACTGGGCTAAAACACATCGAATATTGATCAAAGCACAACATAAGTACCTATGAAACGTTAAACTTACCAAACTCTGGAACAACACGACGCTGCACAATAAACTTCTGTATCGGCGAGTTGCCATCGAAGCCCGGCGTCCAAGACACATTGATCGCCCTCTGGGGCACCGCGTCGAGCCTGACCGCTCTTACATTAGTAGGAGCGAAGGGCAGCTCTATGACGGACAGCTGAGCTCTGCGCGTGTGGTTCCCCCCCGGCGATGTGACGATGCAGGAGTACTCGCCCGCGTCGCTGGCGCGCACGGCTTGCACCTGCAGGGAGCCGTCCGCGCCGATCATGATCCGAGAGCCCGCTGTCATTGGCCTGTTAAGACACGAATACTTGACTTTGTTCGTTTCCAAACTGATAATTATATGTACTGATCACTATATATGTCACTAGTGGCATACTAGCGCCACATGAATGACACTAGTGGGCATAGTTACCAAATGGTCAATTCAATATTCAATCAAGACAATTCTGTCTGAATCGCCTCAGAGCGATCATAGTAGGACAAGAAGAAATGGCCTAAGGCATTTAAAACTAATTGTATTTTCCGTTTGAGTAATTGCCTCCGTGGTTCAATTGTTAGTAACGCCGACTGTGAATCGGGAGCGGGTTTGATTCCCAGTGGGCGCAAACATTGTTATGATGAATATAGATGTTTATTCCTGTTTGGTCTAGGTGTATTTGTTCGTCTTTGTATGTGTTTCAGGCACCCTTAATACATAGTTCTACCTAGTAATGAGCTTGTGAATGTGTTTGTATTTAATATAATTTTCTAGCAGAACTCTAAAAATTTGCTAACCTGTGGAAAATTTAATAAAGCCGTAATATGTCAGATAGGTCATATTCGTGTTTAGTATCACATTCGCATCATTGTATCTAAACATTCTGTTTCGGGAAACATCATAAAATTACTTTGTCAGAACCTATAACTCTTTATTGTTGTATCGTCAAGTAATTTAATTTTAATTAAAATAGATAAAGTTAAAGGCACTCGAAGCGACTATCAACAGACAGGAGGTATCTTTTGCAATTTAGGTCCTTGCTTTGACAGTGCCTGTTAAAGCAGCTTAGGTTTTATTTAAAAACTAGCTGTGCCCAGCAGTGATACCCGCGTTTTATTACCGCGATAAAAAGTAAACTATGTGTTAATACAGGGTGTCAGCTAACTACAAACCAAATTTCATTGAAATCAATCCAGCCGGTTAGACGTGAGAAGTAACAATCTTCCGCTTTTATAATATGGGAGAGATAAGTTTAAAAAAACTGCGGTGTAGAGTTTGTTTGTTAGCAGTAAAGAATAGCAGCAGCTTTACAGTTACAGTGAACCTCAAAAAAAATTCTTACCTGGGAAACACAACACACCCAAGCGGCAAAAACAATAATCTTTTTTTTTTGTAAATAAAAACGTCCAATATTGAAACCCAGACCAAACTTTACTACGCTTATTATTTTGTTCGTTGCTGCTACTTAGTTAAAACAATGTACTCACTGCTTGTTATGAAACCAGTCGATGTTGTATTTGACGTTGGTGTCGCTCGACACCTTGCACTGCAGCGTGGCGGTGTGTCCTAGCAGCACCCTGGTGTCCACTGGCGGTGCTACTATTTGTGTCCTTACTATTAAAACAACAAAAATACTTCTTAATCTATAATATAAAAATGAATTGCGAATTATGCGCTTAAAATATTAGGTAAGCGAATAACTCAACAACGCCTGTAGGTACCAATCAATTTCATCAACTATATTTTCAAAATGTTCGTTGAAAAAATCAAATAATTATTGGGAAAACAACATGGCGGCGGTAAGGCGGTACGAAGTTCGCCGAGTCGACTAGTCTGTAAAAAAAAACTATTTTTTTTTTTTAATAAAAAGCTTCGTTTGGTTCGTTCCATCAAATTATCGACAACATCTATTTTTTTTAATAATATTATATAATTAGCAATTTTTTTTAATGTAAAAACGAACTAATTCAAAGTTCATGGCAATATTATCAATAGCTAGTTTAACATTTATTTCCATGTTACGAGTATAACCAGCAAGATTCAATATAGAAACCGCGATATGCATTACAAGCCTGTTCCTGTTTGCGTTCAGAGCTCTAACGATATGCTCTACATATTTTGCACAGAATTCACCAATGCTTGCTGTACCTATTCAATAAATAGCAAAAATAAACTTTGAAAGTGTAGCAAGCATTTGTAAACGTAGTCCGTTGTACGAGTTTTCTGGCGACCTTTATTTTGAAGAAAACTCAATTAACGCAATCATTGTTGTTAATTGTTAAATTTCTCCTGTTGTTCGACCCGATTTCGGTAGAGTTCTCATTTCCAAGGCAAGTAAAATAAAAAATTATTTATTCAATATAGGATACAAGATATCGCTTATTGAAAGTCTATTAGACTAATCTAATTAATATTGATACCTTATTTGGTAAAGTATCCTATACTGCTAGAGGCGAGGTAGTCCACAAAATCAACAAAACAAAGTTTTCTTAGTAACAATTTGATAAATAATTAAAATTAAAGTTTGAGTATCAATTTTCTATACAAAATAATTTCTGGAAATGCCTTATAATAATGCACGTGGTTTTATCGTAAGCAAAAGTATTTGTTGTCAGAATTCCTTACAGCAATATAATTTTGCTGTAAGCCACTGTAGTTTCGAAAAAGAGGAAAGGCACTAATCCCAACAATAGATACTTTCGGGGTAAAACGTTTGCAACATTGAAAGGTATTGTTTGTAATGTATTAGGCAAAACTTAGACTCACCCAGCACCGTGAGGTATCCGTCGCCCGTGACCCGGCCCGCGTCGTTGGTTCTAACGCAGGTGTACTTGCCGCTGTCGGCGTTGGTCGTGCTTGTTATAAGAAGATCACCCTCTTCCAGCGCTTGCAGGCGCCCGGACAGGTTTATTATTAGGGAGTCTGGTAACAATTATTTCGTTTAACGATGTTATATAAAAACAGTATAGGTGATGAGTAGTGAATTTAACCTTAAATAACTTTTATAGTAAAAGTATAGGTAATATAGGTATGTAGGAAGATAGATCACAAAGAAACCAAACAGCGGCTGATATATTTACAAGGTGCTCGGCAAACTTAGTATCGCCTTACAATATACGTTTTTGGAACAGTTAAAAGGAAAAATTAGAACTTCCTCACAATTTTTCTATAATTTCCCAACGTCTAAACCTTCCCTGGCCTAGGACGAACCATTATAATTTATATGTAAAAATTGTTTCGTCGTCGTTACAAAATCGTGTCTGAGTCTTCGCTAGCCTTAGCCTGCCTAAATCGACAAGAAATGAATCAATATTATATCTCTACCCTGTTATTCATAAAAAGATAAAGAGCATTTTAGTTATTTGACATATATCAATTTAGACTGGATGTCACGTATTTACCATACAACAAACCCGAGGAGTAGACCTCCAGTAAAGCTACTTAAAATGTACTGTATCTTTATGAATAAGGCGGCTAGTCTCTAAATAGAGTTTAAGAGCGTGAAAACTTTAACAGCATTGCAAAGAAGTCATTATTGTTGTAGCTTAGTGTATTATTTAACGTACATGGGGTCGCGTGAATAAAGTTTTATAGCAGTACTAAAGTTTACTCTGGCTCCATGTGAAAGCACTAAACCACAATAAACCTAGCGATTAAATCAGCTTAGCATTTACATGCCGCTACGAATTAGAGGCTGGAATTTTAACTACAAACAATAATAGCTCTTTGGTTTTTTTTTCAGTACAAATCTTCATTTATCAACAAAGTGTTTTTATCAGTTTATAGTAAAAACTCTATTGTATTTATATCAATTACCCGTATAAATCAGAGGGTGAAAATAGGGTTCAGCAGAATGAACGAACACTACCATAATACATAATGTAAATTATCATAAAATAAACGAAAAACAAATTATCGTAAAATAAAATATTAAAGTTTATTTCCTGGCATAAATATATCTTCCGTCAGTCGTTACTTGCCGTTGCCGAGCTAGTTCGAAATTCAAACGTGATTGGATTTGCGAGTTGCAAGGGGCGAGGCGGGGCGGGAGAGCGCATAGCATAATGTACTAACCGTTGAAATACCAAGTGACGTTGGGCGTGGGCGCCCCGACGGCTCGGCAAGCTATGGTCGCGTCCTTGCCGTCCAGCACGGTCAGGTTGGCCGGAGGGGTCTGCATCACTGGCGGGGACGCTACAAGCCGCACACACACACATACACGCTTATTAGTTAGTACTAGCTTACTTTCTATGATGCTTTAAATTAATGGAAGTGCTCACTACGATATTTGGCAAAATCGATAAATATTTATAATTACAAAAGCATCAGTTTTCAAGTTAACTCAATTCACACGCAAATAGGCATAATTGGTAGATGTGTTCCGTTCATAAATATTAGTTGCATTGCGTTAACGTCTCAAGTTCATCAAGTTAACTTTATACAAAGTTGAATGAGACATCATGAAACTTTATGTAACTACTTCGATAGTAACAAACTTTTAGTGTTTCAGTACAGTAACATTTTACGAACGAATCGAAAATTTTTGACTTATAGGTAGTTATTGCTTCATCCAACCTCGTATTAAAAAAGCTCTAGATTTAACAAAGGTGCAAAGTGCAATAAAGAGATTTAACTGATCTATTTACTCTAAGCCGCGAACAAGAATCATCCAATTTATGTTGCCTACCTCACACGTGTTCTAACACGGCAAGGCTATTTTTTGATTAGCTCAATTTTCGTAGAATGTATGAATAATGCTACTTTTTGATAGAATGCTGTATAAACATTTTAATGAAACAATTACTTTACAGAACGCCCGACATCTCGTGTGAAGTCGTCTGCTAGCCGCAAACTAAATAAAGTACTTGGCTTGGTTAAATACAACTAGGGCTTGATAAATTGGACAACCCTAACTGCGATAAATTAAAAAAAGCGATGAGAAATACAGTCTAATTTAATGAACAAAATAACTACTATGACTAACAATTCCTAAGTTATTTAATAAACAAACAAACAAGGGATTTTATATGTTAGTAAAGAGGATATTTAAATTAAATAAAAAAAAAACTTTACTAAGTACTCAGATTATATAATAATTTTTGTTTGTCCTATTATAAGTGTAACATGCTTAAACGGTGTTGTGCTTAAAAACAGCATCATTCAAAAACCAAGGTACCAATAAATAAGAGCAGGTCCATAAATAATAACGAAATATTAATTTTCTTTAAAGAATTACTGAGGAAATAATAATAATATCGCTTCCATAGAACTAAATGAAAGCCTTTTAAACTAAAGACTGCAATCAATCATCAATCACACTGTGCGTTAAAAAACAAAACGAAAATTCAGAAAACGTGTACAAAATGGCGACATTTGGAGATCTTACTGCCAGTATCAAATCGGAACGTTTTAGCCTTTTTATCTCCGGTCCTCATTCTTATTAACTTTTGACTACGTGGAAACCGCTTTTTCTTTGCTGTTTGAAATTGATAAGCAAAAGTGAGTTTTATCGTCTCACAAGAAATATTAACGGTCTTAATCAAGATTTAACAAAATGCTAAGAACTTACTCTTTATCTTTAGCCAAGTGTGCATCGACGATTCTCCGGCTTCGTTGGCGGCTATGCATTGAAATATGCCCATATCCTCCATTTTCAAATTGGCAATGACAAGCGATCTATCAACTTCAACTCTGTATCGACCTGCTCCATCATCTACATCGGTGTCTGGTTCGTCCAGATCGGCTCCGACGCTTCCAATCTTTTTAGCATCCCTAAACCAAGTGATGGCTGGCATTGGAATACCCTGGACGTCACATTCTAGTACGATTGTACTGCCAAACTCCCCAAAAGTTTCAGATTTGAGACTGTTTACAAACACTGGTTTCTCAAGTACCGTCACGGAAGCGGACGCAGTCACCGTTGCAAATCCGCCAGTCTTTGACTTGGCTTGACAAGTGTACTGCCCTGTGTGGGTAAGGTTTGCCGATATAAGTCCAAGGGTCCTATTCCACGGGTCATTTAAATCGACCGTTACTCCGGCTAAATCGATCAATATACCATCCTTGAACCACAAAGTTTCTAATTCATGGAGTGGCCTCGCATTCGCTATGCAGTAGAGGTTAGTGATTTCTTGCCCTTTCACTATTTTTGTATCTTCTGGTCGTATAATAATTTCTGGTGGGATTTCCTTGTTATCGTCGCCATAAACATTTAGTTTTATAAAAGGGCTATTTTCTACTTTACCTAGCTGAGTATTTATGGCTCGCACCCTGTAAATAATTATGAATTTATATGATTTAACTCTAAGTTGACAATAAAAACGCGATTTCCTAATTGGCATATGAGTTAAAAGCAGACTGACTATCTAGGTTAGGCTAATTAAGAGTGATTTAAATTTTGTCTCGAATTTTGTTTTGATAGGTCCAAATTCTAGTAAGTAATGCTAAAAATATTCTACTGACATCTAGCCACATTAATAAAAAAATACTTAAAATTATGGTATCTAAGTATCTACGTTTTCTTATGAATGATTGTTATTCTAATATATAAACAAAACTTTTTGTATGGGGTTTTTAAAAATTCTAGGAAACAAAAGATGCAGTTAGGCTCATGAGTCATGCTAGCTTTATACCTGTAGGCGCGCTCATCTTCGCCGGAAATCGACAATATGACGAGCTGGTGATTCTTCGTGACCGCGTATTTGTGATCATAGCGCAAGGGTCCGTTCTCATCCTGCCACGTCACCGAAGGCGGTGGCTCAGACTCTATGAATGGTAGGTCTAGTATGGCAACACTGCCCGATTCTACTGTGATTACCTTTTCTAGAGTATCTTCGAAAACGCCCATAACTGAAAGAAATATTTTAATAATATTACACTTGCATTGAAAGCGTTATCAAACCATAGGCATTCATTTTTGCCAAGATTTCCCTAGTATGATGACGTGTAGTGTAACTATAGTTATTACGGGGGAAAGCACGGAAATTGTTGCCAACCATGTATGAAACCAAAACGCGCAAGTTACAACATTCAGATTTTTATTCCGACGTTTATAACTTTAACGGTTCAAGAAATAGTTGCGAAAATGAGCTTTTGTTTTTGTATTCGGAAGGTCAAGCTACGGAGCCTTAAATATACTATACCTATACGCAAACGAACTAAAATACGCCTTTGCCGCAGTGCCTGAAGTACAATTCAAAACACACTGCGGTGCAACATCAAGTGATTTCAGACGCAATCCATTTTCAGCGCGTGCTCGCCTAACGAAACAAAAAAAATCACCTTCCTATGCATTCCGAATTAGCCACCAACAAGATTTAAGAATATTGTCTGCAAGCCCCGGCAATTGGTTTTGAATTAATTTATTACATTCCTACATAGTCATGAAAAACAGAAAAATTACAAAATATACATACATTCTACAAGATGAAACATCAATTTAAAAGCAAAGTAATAAATTAGTAAAATAAAAGAGATAAATTATAAAATCTGGAAAACAAAAAGAAGCAAGAAAAATTCTTTATTGGCATGAAATTGCGGATATTTATATGTATTTGAAAATTTGATTATTTAATTGTACATAATTATATTTTTTACAAAATAACTTTTAAACAATTCCTTATTATTGTTCAATTATACAAAAACGACTTTCTCTACATCGTAAAAAACAGTTTATGCCCCTTTTATATACTGTGTAGAGTGCCTGGGATGGGAGTTTCTTGCGGAATGGTGACAACTGCTCACTTGTGACCTAAAAGCCCGTAGTCTCACCTGATGCACCCGCGAAGTGGGTTAAAAAGAGGATTATAAGTAAATTGTTTTGAAAGCGAGCAAGTATCACCTAGTCACTCCCAATTACAAGAAAAATACTTTTGAATTTTCAGGGCAACATAATGGTTGTTTGTACTTCACTAATGGAATAAAATTCAAATTATTTTTTTATCAAAGGCCCGAGCGAAGGTGATCATATTATCCGTTCAAATGAAATCTGTTAGCAACATTATTGACCGAAAAGAGACTGAGGGGAGGGGTAATTGGTATTGTTATATAATAATAAATATGTAGTTATGTACGTACTGTATTAATTAGAGAGATTATATTTTTAACAAAGGATTGACCGCTGACTGCGCAAACTGAAGGAAAGTTGGAAACAATGCGGTAAAAATATAACATCAGGAGTACAAATGAACGTACTCTTATAACGAGCTGTAGCTGCGGCTGCGGGATGTTTCAGCTAGCAAACTTGAAAAATTGCTAAACCTGCCACAGATGCAGGTTTCATTGTTATTGTTTTCATTAACAGTTTTAATTTCTAAACCTCTGTTTTACTTAAAAGTAAAATACTTACATGCAACAGTAATGTTATTTTTCTCACTAAACAAGGCTCCGACGTCATTTCTTGCTATACACTGGTAAGCGCCGGCGTCCTGCCTCTGTGTGTTGTGAATTTTATAGAAGATCTCCGACGAAAACTCGCCTAGGGGCAGGCCATTCTTTAGCCATCTGTACATTGGCTGCGGGTACCCTACAAGAAAATGCAAGATTTCATCACAGTTTAATCAACCGTCAAATATCGCTTGCTATTGAAAGAATAATATACAATTTCAGCTGTTTAACATTAAAAATAAAAAAAATATCTGAGTAGCTTTCATATTTTTTTAATAATTGCATCCACATAGAAATTTGCGATTTCAAAAGAATTTTAAATAGAAGGTTATTTAAACATCCAATATTTCACATCGTATAAAGTTGGCGTAAATCCTGAATTGTTAGTTTCGAACCCGTTGCAAAATTCAGTTCAGAAAGTTGTTCAAAAAAGTTGTGATTGGCAGCGGAGCGTTTTACGAGTGAGAATGCGATATGCGAAAAACCTTTTTCGCAAACATTACCCTGCTGTTTCAGAACTGGATACAGTAAGCAAAGCAAACTAACAGTCATTAATCCAAGATGGCAAACCAACGGACAATGGAGTAAAGTGACACAATACATAACTCAACAAAATACACATAATCATGTCAGGGAATTATGGGATACAAAAAAAAAACCTTTTATGACATTCATAAACATAAGTTAACTTTGTTATTAAGGGAAATTATATTTTCAACAATAAGTACTTAACTATAAAAAATACATCAAATAAATCTACATACATATTTTCGTATCCTCGATAGAATATTCGATCAAATGTTGTTTGGTTGTTGTTTTGTTAACATACCTAATGCAGAGCACTGCAATATTTTTGTGGTTCCTTCTCTAACTATACTGTTAGACGATGAAGGCTGCATGCTGAAACGAGGCGGTTGCATTTGAACTGAAACAAGGAAACTTATTTTTAACATAACATAACATAACGGTTAAGAGTTAGGCAGAGGCACAAGAGCCGGACCCACGTTAGCCGAGTTTATGTTTTATTACCTATGTGACAAGGGGCCAGCTTGTCGCCGCGGTTTAACGACTACTACTGCGGCCGGGACCAACCTACTAGTTTAATTCATTTCTGTGAATTTCTGTGGCTTTAAAAATAAATAGGCAACTCTTAGCACCCGGTAGCAGTGGGCGATGGCTCTACTCGAGTTTCAATATATTTTGCGCTTAAAAAATATGCTTTTAGTCGTATTAAAATGTCAAAAACACTCCTTTTTAGTAGTTTAAAGTTGAATTTTGACATGCTTTACGTTTTTAAATTTACTGCCTAGTCTTCCAACTACACTTTTCTGCTTAGCTTCGTTACTGTGCCGCTTAAGAGGCGAAACATTAAGGGGATAAATAATGAATATCTTCTAAACCATAGCCTAAATCAAAAATATGCGTCTTTGAATCTCTAGATAATCTTGATTAGAATCTTTAAGGCTCTGTAGTGTACCTTTAAGGATAAATATCTTAGAAATATTATTTTACGAAACTAAAGTGGCCACTTTAGGCAACAAAACGTTTTTTTCTTAGATTTGGAACCTGAAAACTACATAACAGGACCTTAAAAATTCTAAGCAAGATTATCTAAGGAGTCAAAGACGCATATTTTTGATTTCGGACATTATTTATTATTAGATATTATTTATTTCTAGGGAGTGGCGTTAGTTTCGCACCGTGTAAGCCCGTAAATAAAAACCCTTATTTTCATCTAGATCTATAAAAAAAGATTTGGACGTCCCAGGCAAATGGAGGAACGTCCATGACACATATATTTTTAATTGAAGCTAAAATATATTCTGTGTTCCCCGCTCGTCACAACAAGGCTTTAGCCAGACAGGAACCGCTCATCGGCAATATCAGAAATTATAAATAACTGCTTTTTAGAAGGCTATTATTATAAATTATTAAGCCTGCAAAGTCTTGCTGGTAAATGGGAGGAAAAAACTAAGTACACATTTAAATCCATTATCAACAAAACTGTGACCCACATAAATGGCCTTCTGAAACTAAAGATAAGCATCATTACTTACCCGAGAAAAGCAAACTCTACTCTAGAGCTAGTACCTAGACTACACAGAAAAAGTAGTTCATGGTGGCTAAGAAGCTTAGCGGGCAAGCGTTGACGTTCTTCAAATGAACAGGTAAATGGCAATGTGTAAATTATAAAAACTGCTTCTAGGCACTCTCAAACAAACGAAAGAAGCGTTTGTAACTAATTGAATAAGTAATCGAAGAAGGCGTCATTGAAATTTTATCTTTCTTAAATTTTTTTTTTCGTCCATAATGATCGCCCCTTGCCGTTTGTACTATGGCCAAGAGATTTTTAGTGGGTCCATAAATTTTTATGGCCCTTTAAATTATTGCTAAAATGTGTAAAAGTATTTGTAAATTTATCTTGAGTTAGGTATTCGAAATAAAAACTGGACTGATTCCCATGTTCTCATATCTAAGTGGCCGAACGAAAACAAAGACGATTCATGAGAATTTTGAAAACAATGGCCATTAAAAAAGGCGGGAAACATTGATGAAGCAGAGTTTAGTCCAATATACTTTTGAACTATTATTTATTATTTAGAACTAATAATGAGTAGATCACAGAACACTTAGGAGTAGATCGTAGTAAATAAATAAATACTTTGATAGATACTCTTTTAAAAAATAACTTAAATAAAAAAATTAAAAAACCCCCGACCCAGTCAGACCCCTCATCAACTTTACTAGAACAAAAGCTTATCTTTCAATATAATTGAAGCAACACGAAACCAAATTTCAAATCGATAGAACAAATGTAAGGTGGTTAGATCCTCTCATCTATTATTGAAGAGTTGATCATCTTCAAACGGCAGATCAGGTCATGGTTACCTTAACATATACTTTCAATATCATAGATGTAACATGTTACCAAATTTCAACTCGATCGGACATAAGGAAGCTAGTTAGATCCTCTCATCCATTATTCAAGAGCTGATCATTTTCAAACGGCTGATCAGGTAATGGTTACCTTACCATATACTTTCTATATCATAAATGTAACATGGTACCAAATTTCAACTCGATCGGACTTAAGGAAGCTAGTTAGATCCTCTCATCCATTATTCAAGAGCTGATCATCTTCAAACGGCAGATCAGGTCATGGTTACCTTAACATATACTTTCAATATCATAGATGTAACATGGTACCAAATTTCAAATCGATCGGACATAAGGAAGCTAGTTAGATCCTCTCATACATTATTCAAGAGCTGGACATCTTCAAACGGCTGATCAGGTCATGGTTACCTTACCAAATACTTTCTATATCATAGATGTAACATGGTACCAAATTTCAAATCAATCGGACATAAGGAAACTAGTTAGATCCTCTCATCCATTATTCAGGAGCTGATCATCTTCAAACGGATGATCAGATCTTCATCAGACATGGCTAAGAACACTCGGCCTGAAATTATCTATGATACAAAAAAACTAAACTAAAATCGGTTCAGCCGTTTGGGCTCTACGATGCCACAGACAGATACACAGACAGACAGAGAGAGACACGCGTTAAAATTTTAACAACCCCTTTCGGAATTTTCGTTCGGGGGTTAAAAAGTTTTATCCGGCGGACATTCTTATCAGGCCAGGTCCTCCGTCAACTTGACAGTAGATAGAGCACACCGCGATTGGAAATGAATTTCTTTCTAATTCCACTTAGACCCGAGCGAAGTTTATAGGAAGCTCTTTGAAACTACGCTACGGTTCGCAGTAAACTAATGCGTTGCCTTAGTTTTTTAGACGCTTGATTGTAACAAATAGGGATTTCCTTTGGAAGGTCTTAGAAAGATTGAACCCTTGTCTCAGGAACAGTTCCATTGGGATCCTAATGGTTGTTCGCGAACCAGTACACGTATAATACAATAATATGTTTTGTGGTATGTTGGAGATAAATTGTAGAGAAAAGTAAAAAAGTACGTCTATGCTGGATGATATATGGAGGATAATTCACATGTATTCGTTAAATCGTGCAGACTATTATGCTGTAATCGCCAATGTCGAAAACCAATGAAAATTGTTTTTCTTTAAAATTTAAAATCTTAAAGCCATAATTAGTATGTTGTTAAATAGTATGTCTATGTTAACTTCATAATATACATCACAATAACATCATAGGCTATAATTTCTAATGTCTGCTAGTTTCAAAGTAAACTTTATTGTTCAAATAACAGAGTATAGTATGTATTACAGATTCTGAAAAGAAGGGCGGAACTCAGCATTTTTAAGTATCCTATATTATAGGCACATCGCATGTCTCCAACCAACCCCGTCAACTAAAACTCCGTCAACCTACCCTGACGATATGATGCGATAGGCGTTGGTGACGGCCCCTTTATTATTTATCTATTAATAAACAGTTATTTTAGACGAGCTTTCCCGGCTTACTTCGTTACGCCATAGAATATAAGATACTACAAAAGACTTGGCTCTATAGACTATATTCTTTTGCCTGCCCACAATGGTCTTGATAAAAAAACAAACAACAACAACAAACCACCTGTCAAAATATATAAACTATCTCTAGTTGGTCTGTGATGTAAACAACGGAAAAAATATTGCACCTTGGGTTACATTATTTGAGTTTAGGTAAGGATCCCTAATTTTTTTGAAAATCTAATATAGCCTATGACACTCGGGGTTAATGTAGCTTCCTACCAGTGAAAGAATTTTTCAAATCGGTTCAGTATTTCCGGAGCCTATTCGTTACAAACAAACAAACAAACAAACAAACAAACAAACAAACTAATCTTTCCTCTTTATAATATTATTATTATTATTATTATTATATAGTATAGATGTATAATGTCTTTCTTTTGTATAAGTTCAGAGAGTTAAGTGTCATGTTATATACGTATACCTTAATCAGTAAAATATCCTAACACTATTCTTTTAAAGAAGGTAGCTGCACAATACAACTTACTAATAGTAACAAAGATTAATTTCTTCCGCTCACCTTAAGACGGATGAAACTAAAGTCAATTGTTTTTTAATGCAGCTAAATAACATAAGAATGGTTGTATTATGCATTAAAAAAAAAACTTAATAGTATCTGTTTATTATTCCATGCCATGCTATTTAAATCAAGTCCCGGAAGAAAGCATTTTCAGATATCTGTCTACAAACTGCGCTCGTACAAAATAACATATTCGTAAAATAAAACGAAACTGGTGTTTTATAGAGACCGCCAGAGGATGAGGAAGTCAATCGACGTTCACATCACATCACACCAAGACCGGAATGTTTATTTTTTACGTCAGACTAACCGCCCCAGTTCGGTGCACGTGTTAAGTTTCCACTAAAACAAACTGAAGAAAGAAACCATAATTTCATGGCTTGCCCAACAATGATGGTTGGTATCAAGTAATCATAGATCAAAATACGAGTACACTGACCAACCAAATAAAATAACTTTCAACAAAATGAAGTAAATCTGTTTTGCTTTGGTAAAAGTGGTTTTTAAATTTTTAATAAGTTAGAAAACACACAATACTACGTAATTTTTACACAAATAACTTTGCCTGTGCTTAAATAAAAAAAAAGTATATTATATTGATTACTAGTCAACCCGGCGAACTTCGTACCACCTAACCAATTACTATTTTGTGCATGTTTTATACTACAATATAAACCTTCCTCTTAAACCACACTCTATCTATTAAAAAAACACATTAAAATCCGTTGCGTAGTTTTATAGATTTATAAGCATACATAGGGACAGACGCGGAAAGTGACTTTGTATTAGACTATGTATTGAAACTACCGAAATCTAGCTTGTTTTTTCTTAATTGGAATCGGCCGCATCATAGCAGATGTTCACTTTGGATGGGAACAAAACACTGAGCAACAAGGATAAAAAAACAGAACTATCAAACCTTGTAAAATTAAAGCAACGGGGACGGATATTTGTTTTAAATATCGCAACAAAAGCAGTAAATATTGAAAACATTTTAAATTTCAAACTTCTTAAACACTTTCGTAAGAAACAGCATTGTAATGATCGAATTAAGAAAGGCTCGGAACACAGATGCCCTTAAAATATTACTTAACTAAAATGGCTTCTAAAAAGTGAATAAAAAATTAGACGCTAGCGTTATTGCTAACAAATTATTTGTCTTTCTGACTTCTTGCACGTTTAATGTAATGTTGGACTGTTGGTCATTAACACATGGCCCATAAACAGGTCATACATTTAAGGTGAATATGGGAATGCATCAAGAAACCTTCGGCATCAATCTTGGAGCAAGTAGTTTCCGTTACGTGACTCATGTGTAAGGCACGTCGCTGATGCCGCGACCGCTAACATACTAATAGAACGAAGCCTCCAATGTTTTTTTTCTTCTGGGAAACCGACCCAAGCGAACATGTGAATCAGGTAGAGTATAATATTTTCACATAATTTTATCCAATTATACTTTCACAGTAACTATTTACAATTATTTATCTAAAAAAGCATTTTATTGGATCTTGACCTGTAACATGTACCACGTAATGAAACTTCTACAAACAAATTTTAAGGCGCACCGAGTAAAAATACTTCCGTTCTTTTATCGTCGCAGTTCAACTGTTGTTTAGTCAGGCAGTCAGGTAGGCCGGTAACCTGACTCCCGCAAGCACAATGCACAGCGAAGCCTTTCGTCCTTCCACGCCTTTGGTAGCATCGTGTACATTATAAAGAATCCTTACAAAGTCCCCTCGGTAAGTAAAACATCAACGCAAACCAAACGCTATTTGCATCCCTCAATAACCACACAGATAATGGCCATCTATCATAAATAAATCACTACAACAAACAAAGCTATGAACTGCTACGATAATTTTTTAACCAACCTTGTTTGGTTTCAAATCTCGATGACTGGTCATTTTTACAGCAGCAGCAGCAAGTCAATAGAGCATCATTTTTAAACAAAGCCAATTGATTGCTATTGTGCAGGTTGCAGGCTGATTGAGTACCGTTACCATCAGTTTACTTACGGACAAAAATCGACGTACGGCTGTTGATATACTTTGTGTCGTATTTTATAGGACAACGCGACTTGAAGTAGCACCATTTAGCAAAGTCCAATAATGATGTAGCCCCGAGAAATCCAATTATTTTTTTCCATTATAATCAAACAATATACATAGTATAAAATAAAGTCGCTTCCCGCGTCTGCCCCTATCTATGCATCTTTAAAACTATGCAACGGATTATAATGCGGTTTTTTTAAAGATAGAGCGATTCAAGAGGAAGGTTTATATGTATATTACATGCACAACATAGGAATAGGTAAGGCGGTACGAAGTTCCCAGGGTCGACTAGTACATAGTGTAAAACTAAGTCGCTTCCCGCGTCTGTCCCTATGTAAGCTTTTATATCTTTAAAACTATGCAACGGATTTCGATGCGTTTTTTTTTAAAGATAGAGCGATTCAAGAGGAAGGTTTATAAGTATGACATAGTAATAGGTAAGGCGGTACGAAGTTTGCCGTGTCGACTAGTTTACTAAATCTTTAGACATGGGTAAGCTTTGTTGGTATAAAACCCGACATTTTTCGATGCAATAACGGAATTCTTTTGCAGCCGGTCTCGACTGTTTTATGAATCAGCAGCAACTGGAACAAAACCCGTCTGTACTTCCAACCAGCGCACGACCGCAATTGTTCTGTCTCTTCTCATTTTTTTTTTTTTTTTTTTTTACTAATTAAGTAGATTACTTTTGATTAATTAGCGTTCTATAGCCTCCATTGCTGGGTATTAAGCTTACGTTTGTTAGAGTAACAAAGTTATCTGTATATTGTCGATAGTCGAGCGAGCGAGAACTTATTGACGTGAATTTCATGAGTCTTCTTTGAATAGCTGATTAGATCCTTTATCTTTATCAATATATATAAAACTTTTCCGTTACTGACTGTCTGACTGACAGACAACGCAGAGCCGAAACTAATGGGCGTAGAAAGCTGAAATTGGGCACGTGGGTTCCTTGGGGAGTGTAGGTGAGCTCTAAGAAGGGATTTCCCAAAATTCCCACGGGATCGGAAAAAAACGGGATTTTTGTGTTTATGAGAAATCTGCGCGGGAAAAACCGCGGGGCAGCCTCTAGTCAATATATATAAAACTCCTCCGTTACTGACTGACTGACAGACAACGCAGAGCTGAAACTACTGGGCGTAGAAATCTGAAAATTGGCACGTGGGTTTCTTGGGGAGTATAGAAGGGATATCCCGAAATTCCCACGGGAACGGGATAAAACGGGATTTTAGTGTTTATGAGAAATCTACGCGGGAAAAACCGCGGGGCAGCCTCTAGTTATGGTATAATTTAATTGCGATTAAATAAAACCATTAAATTTTTGCCAAAAATTAACCATCCCAGTTTGTGGCTTAACTATGGGAAATGTGCACCAACTTAAACCACGTTTTACCTTTTTCAAAGTAAAGTAAAATTTTACCAGGTTACAAAATGCGAGCATTGTCTAGTTGGATTTCCTTGAAGCGGAACGAGTCGGGCATTCTCCACAGCTCGATTAGCGCTCAAATACCGTAGGGTTACAAAAGGGCCTTCGATTTACTTTTAGTAAACTTCTCATGTGAATAAAATGTTACGTTAATATCACTGTTCTATAATAACAAGCAAAAAGTGTCATAGCCGAACCATTTCTTGAATGAACTAGGAACTGTCTACACAAACGATAAACAGTAAAAGTTGCAAACTAAAAAGTTTTGAATGTGATGTAGTGTTTTGTGAAGATACAAGCGTGGGAAAATTGTCGCCGAATAGACACCTTACGTATTCGTGTTGTTGGTATCATAACAGGAAAGAAAATAGAGTATTTTTTTTAAGTTTTGAGTGTTTTGCCCAAAATCTGTATCGGAAACCCTTCCATACACTAGCTTACAACAGGCTGCGTGCAACAGGCAGCAATATTTACTTGTTTCAATTTTCTGACAACGTGTTCATTCAGCCAAATGAAAACGCAATCGGTAAATTCATCGATCACTGTGCTAATGTAAAATTGCATTGGACGGCACAATTTCCACAGTATCGATCTTTTGAGTTCATTTCCCTGGAACTTCTGTTCAACAGAGCTGCCTTTTCCTTACTTATTACGTATATTGACCAAAATAAACTAGGCCAATAATTGATTCTTCACTTTCAGTGGCATCACTTTGGTTCTAATTTTGCTTATTCTTTTTATATTTTATAGCAATCCTGGGAGTCTCGGAAAGACGTGCAAGTAAACCTGTATTTCAAACACTGCATTTAGGTGGCAGCAAAACATGATGCAACTATCGTATTCTATAGGTTTACGAGTAGCAAAACACAGGTAAGTACAGTCATTACACTCAGTTAAGTAGCTGAGCCGCTCATCCCATAGAGCAGAGCATAGGATGCGTCAATTGTAATATAAAGCCTCACACAGAAGTTTCTCTTACACAAGCGATGGAAGTACGGGATTTAATCAACTTTTTGTAACCGCCGGGTCTCTCTCTCGGGGACTCAATACGTCTATCTCACAGACAGCATCATAAAATGTATTGATAAAGGTTCTCACTTCCCTTCCCTTCCCTTCCTACAAGTTCCCTTTTCTGATTTACTCAACTTCAGTTAGTATTTAGGATGATCTAGTATTTTTTTGATCTTACTTACATTTTTCGAGTAAACAGAACTATCAACGAATCCAAATTCGATAATTTATTCAAAGAAAGCGGTTGACTTTTATCACTTGAATGAAATAAAAAAATATACAGCTCTTTATTGCTTTGTGATACTGTTAAATTAACCAACTTAAAAATACATTACAAAATTAAAAATACAACCTACATGATTGATATGTACTGCAAGTTTTAAAATACTTTGTGTAATTTTAACACTCACTGTGTATCACGAAACGCGTGTTTTGAAGTAGGTACACTTTCTTGACAAGTCAAAGCGGCATTTAGTTTTATTATGTGTTGTTCGTAGGCGTGCATGCATGTTTTTAACTGCTTCTAAAATATTAAAGAGTAGGAAGGAAAATCAAACATTTAAAATTAGATATCTATACCAATATTATAAAGAGAAAAGATTTGTTTGTTTGTAACGAATAGGCTCCGGAAATACTGAACCGATTTGAAAAATTCTTTCACTGGTAGGAAGCTACATTAACCCCGAGTGTCATCGGATATATAAGATTTTCAAAAAAATTAGGGATCCTTACCTAAACTCAAATAATGTAACCCAAGGTGCAATATTTTTTCCGTTGTTTACATATTTTGACAGGTGGTTTGGTTGTTGTTGTTTGTTTTTTTATTCGGCTATTCTGGGCAGTCAAAAGAACATAGTCTATAGAGCCAAGTCTTTTGTAGTATGTTATATTCTATTGCGTAACGAAGTAAGCCGGGACAGCTCGTAAATTATAAGGTTCTTAGAAAACAAAAACAATCATCGATAAATACTTTATTTTACTATGAATTATTTACAAAAGCATTTTCAAACAATATGGTCCAAGGTGTTTTCTTTTATTATATTATATTGCTTTTTTATTTTAATGTTGTTGTAAGTAATTTTTTTATTGTTATTCCAAGAGAGGGGTGTTTAAAAACATGAGCTTCTTAAGTAATTTTGTTACGTGAGGCTGCAATAACATATTTAGGCGTTGCACTGACGCCTAAATAGAATAAATAAATGTTATAAAATTCACAACGAATATTCAAAAAGTATTAGGTACCCACCCACCCACAAGCAAGAGGGTTTTAAAAATTTAATAATTTAATACGGTAGAAACACAGTCCGTGTTAAAGTATATAGGCGATATTGAAAATCGATCTCGTCAGACGCACGAGGAGGAAGGACGACGACGACGGCCACAACTTTTAATAGCCTGAAGTTTGACTTGCCTCATTTGCGACACTGCTGTGCTGTGTGTGGCACGGTTTTGCATTATGTAGAGTTCCGGTAATTAAGTTACTTATATGCTCCTGTTTATATCCTTCTCGTAAAAAAAAACTTATTCAAATATTATGTTCTTCAAAAACATAAATTTTATTCGTTTTAAACATAGAACTTCGTAAAGTAATTAGTAACTTATGCAGTATAGCACAATACGAATTTATCCTTTTTTTGTATTATTCGTACTATTTTAATAAACAATGATACCTCTGTAAAATTGTCTTCTGAGGGATCATTTATTACAAAATAACCTGTTAAAATATTATTTCATTCAATTTAATTTTAACGTGATCATGTCCATTAGCGATTAGCTTGATGCAGGTAACACTTTGATTAATAATGGATCAACGTTACATAAAAAAGCTTTCAGTACCCCATTGTCTTTTGTGGTAGGCAGGCAGCAATATGTATTTTGCGGAGATGCGATGTGCGGCCGGCGGACACGATCGCGGTATAAAAATAGAAGTAAACGATCCTTTAATCTGTGTCAGCTATAGCTTCAAAGCCTTAACCTTATATATAGGACGCTATTAGTTTATGTCAAAAGTTCAAATTTTAATTGGTGATTAACAGTTTTCAGTACTTAGTGACTATACTCTATTTAACTTATTACACCGAAACTTGAAACTATTACAACCAACTCATCCTAACGAGTACCCTGCGACTACTTTACTAAAACCCCGCCGGTGTCCATCTCGGCTGTTAGAAAGGGGGTCACGGGAGATCTCACGAACTTGTGTTCAACTCCGCGACCCCCTCCAGCATTGGCTGGTTAGCCTCTTCACAGGGGGACAGGTGGTGATAGTCCCCCCTGAGCGCGGATGGCTCTTCCTACGCTCGATGACGGAACTGGACACCGCGTTCCGCGGCCTCCGCCTCGTGCACCCAACGACCCCGGGGTCCCCTCTTAGTCGCCTCTTACGACAGGCAGGGGATACCTCAGTCCTATTCTTCAGCCCGGTACTGCAGGGCGTAAACTTTTACAACCTTTTTTTTTTTTTAAGGCAGGGAAACTCCTAACGAGTACCCTGCAGCCCCGGGGGGAGCCGCAGGGTTATGTGGGGTTCGCACCCACTAAAACCCCGCCGGCGTCCTTCTCGGCTGATAGCAGGAGGGTCGCGGGTAAGCCTGTGGAATTCTCCGCAACCCCCCCCCCCAGCATTGGCTGTGTAGCCCCTTCACGGGGGGACAGGTGAAGGTAGTCCCCCCCAGAGCGCGGATGGCTCTTCCTACGCTCTACGGCGGAAACGGGACACCGCGTTCCGCCGTCCTTCTCGGGGCCGTTATATGACTACACGAGGCCCCCGCCTCGTGCACCCAACGACCCCGGGGTCCCCTCTTAGTCGCCTCTTACGACAGGCAGGGGATACCTCAGTCCTATTCTTCGGCCCGGTACTGCAGGGCGTAAACTTTTACAACCTTTTTTTTTTTAAGGCGGGGAAACTCCTAATGAGTACCCTGCTACCCTGCAGCCCCGGGTGGAGCCGCAGGGTTATGTGGGGTTCGCACCCACTAAAACCCCGCCAGTGTCCTTCTCGGCTGATAGCAGGAGGGTCGCGGATAAGCCTGTGGAATTCTCCGCGACCCAAACTTTTACAACCTGACCTAACCCCCAAGGGAGTTTTTTTTTTTTTTAAATGAGCAGTATGACCCAACTTTATTGTTTTAATAATCATCTCTGTATTTTAGCAGGAAGCAGGAAGTCATCCAGCAATTTAAGTTATGTGCTATTCATATTTCTACCTAATAATGTTTCAAGATAAAATCCATTGTTAAATGAAACATTAGTTTCAGTTAAGCCAGATGAAACTAACTAATAAAGGAAGACAACTTGGAGACACCCAAGACCCAGTCTCTGCCTGAATCTGAGACCCAGTTTACTAAGTTCAACTTGGATGCTAACTATCGGATAACAAATGGATGACATATCAAGCATGGCGCATTGGATGGAACCATAGCAAGGCAAGTTTGTAGTTACACTATTGTGTTATTTAATGTTGGCTATCTATTGCATAATAAGATTTTGTTTATCAAATTACTGCATACAATTTAAAAGGCTTATAAGTATAGACACTATTGTGTTATTTAATTTTGGTTATCTATTCCTAACATTAAATCATATCACTGCATACATTTGAAATGCTTACAAATAAATATAAAAATAAATGAAATGTTTGAAAACAATGTTTGTTAAATTAAGACTCCGTAATTAATCTTAAGGTGTTTATGAAACGTTTTTTAAACTGCTGGGCGGATGGGGGCGTGAATTGAATAGGCAAGTTGACTTTATAACCGACTTTAAATAATAAGGGTTCTCAGTTTGACTTGTATTATGTGTTGTTTTATGTTTTTCCGCAATTATCTCGAGTTTTGCTTTAACAAATTTTTATGCGGTTTTCAGGAAGGTATTTGTTACATTTAGGAGAAGGTTAGTACACCTATTTTACCGACTTCGGAAAAGAGGAAGTTCTCAGTTTATGTATGTGTCCGTTTATTGAAGGCGAGACCCTTTTGAAAAATAAAAATATTTAAATTACATTTTTTTTAATTTACACAGAGATATCTTTAATTTTTAGTTTTAAACAAATATTATGTTGCTTTTGTTAATGCCAAAATTTTTGAGAAATAAACTTATTTTTTCTTATCAGTTTGACGGAGCGCACATAGCCTATTATAGAGAGAAAATGGAACTTTGTAACAAAATAGGCAATTCATAATTCATAAACCGATTACCTCACGCACGAATTTACTTTACGCACTCGCATGCTGCTAACGACCGTCAAGTTTTGGTTCAGCTTTCACTTATTGAAGGAAGCAAATTAAGCGTTGATTAGCATTATTAAAACAAAGTATACCCAATTCCCTACAAAAAAAAAATATTTTAAAAGAAAACATTGATTACTTTTCTTTTAGCTGAGTCTTAAAATCTGGGCACGTAGTTTTGTCCGCCCTGTGCAATAACAAATTCATAGTTCGGTTGCTTGAATAATTAAAATGGGTCAAAACAAAATGTCATCTCTCCGTTCACAAGCCGTCAAGTGGTTGAGTTGATGTTGCCGCAGCGGGAACAAACGCGAAAAGGCGTCTAGCACTAATGTACCTAATAAGTTTATGGTGTTCGATACATTATTTGTATAGCATGGGGTGGGCACAAACTTCGATCGAAGTATTGTCAAATTATTAAAAAAAGATCTGCTTTATTTCAGTGTTTCTATTACCGTATTCAGCGTCAAAATAATTTTGCTTTTGATACCTAGTACTTTAGAATAAACTGAAAAACAAAAGAGGCAAATGACCAGCTTTACGGAAACGAGACGGCCAGCAATCTGGGCAAAAATAAACTGGACACTTGCAGCGAAGTTTGTCTACCTTTTGTTACCAAACTTTTCTGTGACTGAAACGTCTACGACTAAAGTCCAAATTGAAAATGCGAAAAAGAAAACTTGAGCAGTTTATTTTGAATGAGACATTTAAACTTTTGCTATAACTTATTTGAATGACCCACCTTGAAGCTAAACAAACGTTTACTAGATTAAACAACGAATCGACGATTTTGTGTGTGTGTTTATTAATATTTTCTTGCCTCTTGTTTCGACCACCCAAATAAAATGTTATCAAGCTATGTTGCTATGTTGTTATGTTAGTTATTCCTTTCGCTTTGATTAAATACATAAAGGGCACAAGGGTACCACGGAAGATAGATGTTATCAAGTTAAATTTCCCAATATATGTTACGCATTACTTTCGATAAACAAGGTGGCACTGTTATAAAAGATTGATAAATGAAAAGTCAATGAACTGCTGCACTGGCTGGTCGAACTGCATTTATAAAACAATCAAATTGTTTTGTTCCTAAATAAATTCAATAGTTTCGCATGAAAGGCAAAATAAATGTATCAGGTTAATTTTTAGGTCTAGCCCCAGATAAGATATTTAAATTATCTAATTTAACTTAACTTTCACTCTTACGATGTTGAGAAACATATTTTAAGCAAAGACAAAAAGAAAACATGACTGCCAGAGGATCCTGATTATTTTAACTTAGATTATTGGGAAAAATGTGAATGTGATTTGTTTTTTTTTTTAAAGCCCGATTCCAAAAACTCTTCGTCGTTAGGAAAGCATTCAATATTCACACTTTGGAATTGTAAATCAGAACACTGAACCGAGTGCTTGGTCTGTGGCTTGGTTGTGGCGGCGGCGGCGCAGTGTGCTATGAGTAAACGCTCTCATCGCCGGCTCAGCAGCGATGCACTTGATGTCCCATTGGCGCCGTCCCGCAACGCGTTCAATATTAATAACCCGCACAAGGAGGCTCCTGTACCGATTCTAAAGGTTGTTTACAGGGAGCTCGACTGTTTCTCGTCTCTCAGTGGCACACGCGCGGTCGGTTTTCTATAACTTTTTTCAGGAAAATGCTCTGCAATCTGTTTACATGATACAAAATCGAGTTGGTTGCTAAGTAAAAAGATATATAATATGATGTCTGAGATGTTTTATTAATATCTTCCTTTCAATAATATACACGCATTATGAACCATCACATGTATGGAGATTATATGTGTCGTAGTAAGATTTGAAATTTTTTTTTTATCAAATCTTACTACGACATATGCACCTTTCATGTGAAATGAGCATTGTGGTAGCCAGGTAAGGACAACATTTTATAATTAGTGTAGACTTCTTGGCTGCATAAATATGTACATAGGTGTATTGAGGGTGTATTGCAGTTGCATGCGTGTTCATGAATGCATTTCTATAAAAACTTGTACTCGACTGCTCACGTCGCGTCCTTGACAAGACGGCGGCTTCAGAGCTGGCTCATTCAACGCTCAAGTGGATTGCATGTGTTGTGGCATATAAAACGAACACGTTCTGGGGATCTATTGCGGTTAGCAATAGCAGCGTTTTACCTGAAAATAAAACGCTTATTAAAATACTTACCTTATTCAAAGCATATAAATTGAGATAGCACTTCCGTTTCCCGTCAAATTCTCCTTCAATTTCCATAAATTTGCTCCGGATATGACGCACGTCATGACCACCACCCCACCACCAGGCAGCGCCAAGCTTTTTGAAAGCCTCGGCGTCTGCTCCATTGTCGAAATAACCCCAGGCAGGAATTACACTATGCTTTGAATAAGGTAAGTATTTTAATAAGCGTTTTATTTTCAGGTAAAACGCTGCTATTAAATAACTGTACCGTTATTCAAAGCATATAAATTGAGACGTGTTTGTTATCGCCTGGTGGTGGTCAGAATGCCAATGTGAAGTAAGAAAATGCTTGCGACTTAGCATTGTTTGTATTCATATTTTTAAAAATAAAATAATACATGCGTCATCCAGTTCAGCGTTTTTATTTAACTTAAATATAATTAGGACATTATACTGCGAAACTTAGGTTTTATACCATAATCATTAAGTATGAATTTAGGTAAACAAAAAAAAAAAAATTATAAAATCATTAATAAAGGCAGGTATCAATAAGCACCTTAAAAATATCTAACCAATCGGTTTAAATAATTTTTGGGTATTAGAAGAAGAAGAAGCTGGCATAACTTGTCTCTGATAGAATTTTTGAAATGTCTTGCAGGATTTCCAGTTAGCTTGGGCCATAATTTCCTCCAGAGGAAAATTATCAAGCCAATTTTTAGATGATACCGCAGAGCGGAAACTACCTGGAGTAGCCGATATGCCAACTTCTTGTAAAAGAGATTTAACCCATCCAGCAATTACTGTGCGTGATGCGGGTTTTTCCGCACCTCTCAAATTTACAAACAAGTGATCACATTTCGCAAGATTTCGCCTATCTTTTAAGTTTATTAATGTGCGCTTTATCCAATAAACAGGGTCTAGATTTTTATTTTGTTTATTAGCTAACAATTTCCATCCAGATTGTCTATTATTTGTTGAATCAGTTTTTGATCCGAACAAAGGCCAAAAAACTATACAATCATTACTTTCTACGAAGTGAGAAGAATCTGTACAAAGCAAAGTAAGATCATGAACTCGCCTGCCAGAATACAAAAGCAATAGGGTGGCTGCCTGGCGACAGATTTCAAAGTTACTGTTCTCGTTAACGGTTTTAGTCTCAAGCGTGGCAACTAAACTGTCTACATTCCAAATAGGTGGTTTGTTTGATAGTGGTTTTCGTAAAGCTATTGATTTTAATACATGTTTCACCAGGGAGTGAGACGATAATAACCCAGACAGATCAGACATAAAGTAGATATTGCAGACTTATGTAGTAGTATAGTATTGTAAGATAATTTCTCAACTAAATAGAGGTCAGCTAAAAATTTTGCTAGGCTGTTACCAGAGGGGCTGAAAGCATCGACTTTATTTTGTCTAGTCCATGTGAGCCATCGATTCCAAGCGACTTGGTACGTTTTCCGAGTCGACGGTCGCCATGAGGTTTGTAAGAGGTTAAGTTGTTCTGGTGACCAATCACTCACGTTTTGCGACCACCCCCACACATCCAAACTTCTAAAGTCATTTCCTCCACTTGAGGAGGTGGTAGACCCGTTGATGTGTCGATCAGAATCTTTTGAAGGTTTCGGAAGCGGAATGGGACTTGTATGGCCCGCGCTTTTAGGTCCGCTCGCCAAAATACCTTGGCCCAACGAGGAACTACTAGGAGGTACCTTCCCACTGCTTTGTTCAAGTGCATTAGTACCTTGGGTATAAGATAAGGAGGGGGAAATACCCAAGCGAGGTGATACGTCCATACCTCTGAGAAGGCATCGTGAAATAACGCTTTCTCGTCTTTCTGGTCCAAAGACACGTAATTTTCCACTACATGTGCAGTTGCCGACGCAAACAAGTCTATAACGGGAACCCCCATCTTTCTGAACACAGTCTCTGTCCCTTGGGATGTGATGTGCCATTCTGGCGGGGTTCGAAGTCGCGATAGATGATCTGCGTGGACGTTGTAGCGACCCGGGATGTATCTTACATCCAAGTCTATCTGATGAGTGTTCAGGAGATCGTATATCCGGTAAGTTATGTCCATAAGTTTGAGCGACTTGGTGCCGCCTTCGTGACGCAGAAAAGCAACAGCTGTATTGTTGTCGCTTTGTAGCAGTACAGAGCTTTGACGTAAGTAATGACCTCGAGCTACAAGAACTTTCAGTACAGTCAACAGTTCTTTTTGATTGCAGTGAAGAGGCTCCTCCTCCTTTGACCACGGGCCTGATAATGAGAGACCGTCTAATTGTACACCCCAGGCCTGGTCCGAGGCATCCGTACTTAGAAAGTGTGACGGGGGAGGAACATGAATTTTCGAGCAAGCACGGCGATTTTCTAGCCACCATCTCAGGTTGCTTTTGCATTTCCTGGGAGGTCGTAAATCTGTGACAGTTTTGTCTTGGGAAGCGAGATTAGGAAACTCAGCAGACTGCGGTAATTCAATCGCCCCCTTGGAACTATGAAGCTCGCAAAATTAAGTAAGCCTACCAGACTTTGTAAGTCTTTTAGTTTTGTGGTGCCTTTTTCTAACATCATATGAATTTTTGCTGCTAAGCGTTGCTGTTTGTCTGGTGGCAACAGCTTTTGATTTAACCACGTATCCCAGATGACCCCTAAGAAGGTCAAGCTTTTCTGGGGCTCGAGAATCGACTTTTCGTAATTTATCTGCCACCCCAGGTTTTGAAGGCACTCTAACGCTTGGCTCACATGAATGCGGAGCGTTCTGGGATCCTGATGAACCAAAAGATAGTTGTCCAAAAATACTAATAAACGGATGCCCTGCGCTCTCAATATCTCGGCAACCCAGTTGGTCAAAGTGGCAAAAACTTTCGGGGCTGTACTGAGCCCGAACGGGAGACAAGTCATTTGCAGTAAACGGCCTCCGAAAACTAGTCTCAAGAAGGTTCTGTGAGACCTGGCGATTGTCAAGTGGTAATAAGCTTGTGAAATGTCCAGCTTGCACAGCCAGTCGCGTGGCTGTACGGAGTTCGGAACCTTCTGTACATTTATCAATCGAAATCGATCGGTTATAACAAAGCTGTTTAACGCTTTCAGGTTGAAAATCGGTCGCGCGGAGCCGTCGCTTTTCGGTACTAAAAAAATGGTCGAAATGAAGCTTGGAGCGAGGTTTACCTCCTCTAAAACTCCTTGTCTCTCCATTTGAGTAATTATTGCTTGCATTTCCTGAGAAAAGGGTGTGTGGAATGTACCGTTGTGCAAATCGGGTATGATCAACGGAGGTTTCTGAGCAAAAGGTATGCGATACCCTTTTATAAAGTTGAGGATGGTTTTTGGGGCCCCGAGTCTTTTCCAATGGTTGATTGATTGAAGTAACTGGCCGGCTCTGAAGTTCGAGTCACATTTTACGCCTCTTGGCGTTGTAATTCGGCGGGGAAGCGTCGCGTTTACGACTATTCCGTCCTGGTTCGTACTTATTATTGCGTCCTCCTTGGTGACGAAAATTGTGCCTTGAGTTGGAGCTTACCCGGTGGGTAGAGTTATTGCCCTGATAACCTCGCTGCGTGTTGCGGTTTGGTTGCGGTTGCCCACCCTGCGGGGGTGGTACATGCGGATGTGCTGCGTGCACGCATCCTGAGGAGCAATGTCCTTGTCCAGCACTCTGCGAGAGCGCACGATTTTGACCAAACCCCTGCGAGGGGCGGTGAGCAGACTTACTTATCCCTGCTTGCGAAGTAGGGTTGTTGCTGCTATCTTGCTTCCGGATAGGCCAGAAAGCTTTTCTTACACCTCCAGCCTTCTCGAGGGCTCCTGTTAATAGTTGCGCGTCAAATAAATTCCCGTATGAAGGCGGAATTTTATTTATGGCAGACTTCACTAACGGATCTCTCACGTTTTTCAGAACTGCATCGCGACGCATTTGTATAACCTCTGCCCTGTGGCCGCAGATCATTTGCAACAAGTCAGCAGACACCGTCTGGTATTCGCCAGCCAAGAAAAAGTCGTTTACTTTTTGAGTCACACTGGCAGCATCGAGGTCCTCAGTATTTTTAGACCACATCAAAAATTCATTTAAATTTTTATTGAACACCTCAGCCTGTCTCAAAGCGCAGTAGCTCAACGCAGCGTATGATCTATCAGTGTATGCTAAATTTCGATTTAAATCGTAAGCTTTGAGCTCATCGTTTATATCGAGCTATTCGAGCTCAACAAAACCCGGCGTGTGGCTGTAGAGCTTCTGAGCTTCAGCATAGCGAACCTCTGACCAAGTACGGTCATTAAAATGCCGAATCATTTTTAAAATTTGAAGGTACTGATCTGGCGTCTTAGGAACAGAAGGTTCCTTTAATTTAGTTTTAATACTAGCTGAAAAATCTGCGTTACTAACTTGTTCTGTGGATTTAACTTCGATATCCTCAATCGCACTCGGACAAAGTGATAAAATATCATCGTTACCCTCAGACGGTCTATGTGAAAAACAATTATTTTCGCCATGACTACAAGAATAAATGGGTTGACGTTGTTGTGTAAGCTGGGTCACCTGTTTGGTCAGTTCTTCTAGAGCTCTTGAGCGTCGACTGCGTTTGCCCCCCCTTTTCTTTTGGCGGCGGCGGCGTTTGGACTTTGAACTCGGTGAGCTTGAAGAATCAGAGCTTGAACACGAGTCGCAGCTGCTGCTATCGCTCGAAGAACTGTTCGTTTTCTTGCGTGGCTTCTGGGTACCAGACGGCCCTGGTACGGGCTCACATTTTCTAGCCTCATCATCATTAGACTGCATCTTGACAAACAACAAAAACTTTTTATAAAATGTGTTAAGTACTGATGATGTTCTTGATTCTTGATGATAAGATTCAAAAAGTAACTTACTTTGGGAGCAAAATACGACGCAATATACACTTTATTGTAAATCGAAATAAAACATTTCCAGAGCAAATAATTTTTGCAAAGAAATATTTTAGCGTAAACTACCCGTTGCAAAAAATTAAACTCGAAAATTCAAACGATCAGAAAGATCGTTTAGAAATTTAATGTTATAAATTAACAAAAAAGTTATCTGCTTTCAAAGCAAAGATAAATTTTTATGCAACTAAATATGCAAAATAACATTTTAAAATTCGAACGGTAACACCGTTTAGAAATAAAATTGGAAATTTTAACAAAGGTTTAAGTACCTACTTACATTTGCTGCAGATACCTTTGTAATGTAACTTACTAAGACTTTCTGTTGTGGACTTGTCGCAGCTCAACAGAAAGTATCCGAAGGAGCCCGGAGACGTGTTGTCTCCTCGGGAACCAAAATGCCAATGGAGCAGACGCCGAGGCTTTCAAAAAGCTTGGCGCTGCCTGGTGGTGGGGTGGTGGTCATGACGTGCGTCATATCCGGAGCAAATTTATGGAAATTGAAGGAGAATTTGACGGGAAACGGAAGTGCTATCTCAATTTATATGCTTTGAATAACGGTACAGTTATTTAATAGATATGATTATGCCTATTTAAAAAGAGACAGCGCTCTATAATGTGTCATCTTTCTTTTTCAATACTCATATCATATCCATTTTTAACTGCAATAGTCCATCCAATATCTATAGTTATCCATTTTTTACTGTATTGACGATTTTTTTTAAATATAATTTGCCAGTTAAGGTGCTAACTCTCGGTATGGCGTAGAATTACCACCTTAATAACTTTTTTAAACTGTATTTTATGTATCCAAATGTTTAATTATACGATACTAAGTTCCATTTAAGTCACCGTAAAATAAATAGTAGCTCTAGGTAGTATAGTAACCGAAAAATTATAAATTTATAAGCTTACACTTTGAATCACTCTTACTAACTGACGTTCGATAAACCGACGGGTAATAAATTTTACGAACAACTTAATAGTAACAATACGTAGGTAGGGTAGGTTTATTATTAACAAATTATTCATATTCTTAACATAATATTATTACATGAGCTTAATTCGATTTATCAAAGAAGTTCGGTTGGAAGAGGCAAGGTTAATTTACTAGTACCTAGCACGTAGCACTAGTAAGGAACTAGAACTTTGTGAAACTGTGTTGAACTGAAACTGCTGGGCTTTAATATTAAAAGATTGACTTGGTATGCTCAAGCAATTACAAACTGACGTTAATTCGTCATTTATATGTAGGGGCACTTAAAGTTAGGAGAGTTCATTAAAATCTTGAAGCGAGCCATTTTCCAGCACATGGTAACATGGTAACCTATACCTATATATATCGAGACACCAACAAGGAAGGCTTATTTTACGCATGTTAGTTAATTTTACCTAGAGATGTAATTTCTATATATGTCGTAGTAAGATTTGATAATTAGGGTTTTTGCAAAAAAACTAGGGATTTTGCGAAAACCCGAATAATTTGAAATAAGCATTTACTTTTTTTTCAATCATCCTGACATAAAGCAGTTTTTTTGCAAAAAACCTAGTATACTTGAAAACTTTGAAACCTTCCTTAACTCTGATTGGCCAGATTATTACTTGCCTTGATTATTACGTGTGATTATGAAGCACTACCCTACTATACCACATGAGGAGATACAAAAGCTGCCAATACAAAATCTATCTGTTTTATAATCCAGAATCTAGAATGCAATTTTAGAAAGCAATGTAAGACTTGACTAATTTACTATATAACAGTTTAGCATGATGCAACTTGGTTTGAATCATGTTTGAGTTTGAATACAAACAAGATGATTCTTCTTTTATTGGCTACATATTTAACACAATTATTATTACAAACCAGCTGTCCCGGCAAACTTCGTATCGCGCCTTACGATTTTATATAAAAAAATTTTTTTTTCAACTTTTTGACCTTCCCTGGACTACTTTGAACATTACAAAACCAAAATCTTTTTTTATCGAAACTAACGAACCATGATTTATTTATATATGTATTGTAGTCGACCCGGCGAAATTCGTACTGCCTAACCTATTAGTATTTTGTGCATGTTTTATACTTATAAACCTTCCTATTGAATCACTTTATCTATTTAATTTTCGTCTCTGTATATGTTTTGGGCACCCTACAGGTTCTACCTACTTAGGGGCTCTGTCTCAGTGTGATGTGTTATTATTATATTAAAAAAAACGCATAAAAATCTGTGGCATAGTTTTAAAAATTTAAGCATGTACATAGGAACAGACGCAGAAAGTAACTTTATTTTATAAGTACTAATATGATAATGACAATATTGGTAAACAAGTATTATGAACAATAACTAGGCAATTTATATATTGACTAATACAACTAGGCTAACTAACTAGAAATAAGATTTAATTCACACTTTACCTATGCATATAGAATGGCGGGTGACCTTTACGAAGAGGACAGGGGAGATTTACAAAAAAGAAAGAGATTTTTAAGGATAAAAGATAAAACATACAGGGTAGCCTATAGCTTGCTGCAATATTAACAACTAGCTGTGCCCAGCAGTTTTAACTGTGGCTTATTACCGCAGTAGAAAGTAGCATATGTGTTAATCCAGTGTGTCAGCTAAATCCATACCAAATTTCATTAAAATCGCTCCAGCCGTTTAGACATGAAGAAGTAACAAACATACACACTCACACACAAACTTTCCTCTTTATGATATTAGTGAGATGAGATTACATAGGTAGGTACTTACATTGTGTAAATTATTTTCACTCTAAAAAAAAAAGATGAACCATTTGATTAATTTTATTCACTAAGCTAGGATAAACCCTTTATGAATAAGTATAATTTCGATTTATCAGAGGGCAATGGGCAGCCCTATCACTAAAAGCGATTTCTTCCAAGCGACGTAAAGGTAGAACATGGTCAGAAATTTGATTTGTCGTTGGAATGTCTTACCTGCACTTTGAACATGTGTTGTGCCACTGGTGATGAGCACCAAGCTGCAAAACAGGAGCTTCATTGCGAGCCACCTCTCCAATTCTTCCATTAAGGTTAAAAACAGGTTTTCTTGAATTGTAACTAGTATAGTCTGATAAGTATTATAATAATTTCACGAAGCATTGTCAACTAACTAAGGACTCGCACGCAAAACATCACTGAACTGGTTGCCAAGACTCCAACGGCCACAACACAACACAATACGGGTCGTACACCTGTGGGATTTTAGCTTGCGGTAACCATTTACCTGACCTGCCTGGGTTCACTCAACTGGGCCGATAAGATCACATTTTCTAAATTTTAACTTGGAGAGCGAGTTAAACTTAATATAAGGGCCAATTTTTATAATTAAAAAAGCTCTCAACACTTAACGTATCGCTATCAAAAGTTTAGGTGAAACTTTCAAAGTTTGTTTTAATTTACACACAGTCGAAATCCGTGCACCCACGAACGCAAACGACGCGAAACAAAGAATGAGAGATTGAATGAATGAATGAATGGAATTGAGCGAAGAAGAAAGACTGCCGCATCCCTAATTGGCTGCCTGCTGACTATAGGGATTGCGAAAATTTTTATTCTAAAATCGATCGATTATAATATTGTTTTTAAAGAAGTGGCTGTATGGACTAAAATCCTTTACCAGGAGAGGAAAAAACAAGTTTTATTACGCCGCTATCAGATGGCGCTCTGCCAGGAGCAATAGGTCATGATGAAATAAATGATTGAATGGCTCGAATAAAACAATAAATAAACTATAACTGAGGCAGTGACGGAGTGGGTGAAAATGGAAAACCCCTCAAGTAAGGTAGGACTATGTACGATGTTACCTACGCCGTTCATTGGACGGCGCCGGACGTGCCGCACGCACGGCACGCAAACGAACTAAACTAAAGGAAGGCCGTGGGGCCGCGGGCTTCAAGCTGACAACCCGACCACAAATAAATTTGTTATGTATCATTCGAATACCACGTAGTGATTTACCTTCTCTTCTCTCTGTCGAAAACGAAAACAACTTTATTTTATTTTTACGTTTACTCTCCGTTTACTACGCAGTTTGTAGTGAATAATAATTATTCCTCCATACGGGCCCATTAAGTAACAGTCCGGGAAATCTTATTTAGAATCAATTTGGCCGAAATTACACTCAAAATAATATCCTCTGCATGGGAATATGATATCACAATGCTGTCAAATTCTAGGATCATGTAAAAATAATGCTCTTCGTCATATTCATACAAAGTATTGAACCCCGTTTACATTAGTAGCTTATAAAAATGTAAAATGTCTCAACTCGGCCAACTCCATACTAAAGTCACTCCAAACCAAAATTCGTTAGTCTTTTGCTCATACAAAATCGTCTTTATCAGTTCAAAAAAAATTGTTTTCATTTCCTTTTAGAATATTTTCTATCTCTATTGCAAACACGATGATTTTTGCGTTTTTTTTCAAAAAAAAAACAATGTGTTTTACGAGTATGGGTATGGGACCATAAAATATTACTTTGCTTCCTATTAAACAATCTACTATTTTTCGTTTTTTGGCGCCAAGTATAACAAAAAAAAAATTGTCATTTATTTCTCAAAAGACTTGGCTGTATGGACTATGTCCTTTGCCTGCACAGAATGGGCGAAGAATAAAACATAAAAAAACAAAATCTTTTTGGTTAACCTGTCATTTGCATTTGTTGAGGCGGGTTCTAAATCCTAGGTAATCGTTGTTTTTAACAAGAAATTATGTAATTAAATATATCAATGGTGGATTCAAAACCCTGTGGATTATGTTCAAAGTGTTATTTCAGTAAAAAAACCGACTTAAGTGATAATAACCTCAAAATGTTTCTAGTGTTTTGAAGTTTGTTTTTAGACTGCAGTTGGTGGTTGTTTTTTATTATATTCACGGCATTCTTTGTCTTTTCCAGCCATGGTGCGTATGAACGTATTGAGCGATGCTCTCAAATCCATTCACAATGCCGAGAAGCGCGGCAAGAGACAGGTCCTTATCAGACCGTGCTCGAAGGTTATAGTCAAGTTCTTGACAGTGATGATGAAGCACGGCTACATCGGTGAATTTGAAATTGTGGACGACCACAGAGCCGGCAAGATCGTTGTCAACCTCACAGGCAGGCTAAACAAGTGTGGTGTCATTTCTCCTCGTTTTGATGTGCCCATCAATGATATCGAAAGGTGGACTAACCTACTCCCATCTCGACAATTCGGGTAAGTTTTATAAATCAATAAAGATTATAGAAAGGTTAGGGTGCCTAACTTTTGATTGTTATTAATAAAAAAAGTACTATTTACTGTAAAACCCTAATGTTATGGTGCGTACAATAACGTATAAAATGTACGTAACCAACCCCCTACGCAAAACCTATGATTTTTTTAAATCATAACATTGTTACTCTGTTACAATTCAGCCTGTTCCGTACTCAAAACTTTCCTTTCTTATTCAATATAATATTATTTATGCACAGCTCCGCGGATCGCCAATAGTTCTTGTTGGTTGTCATTTGAAGTGTTGTGCTAAATTATTTTAAGATGGTTCTTATTGATGTCACTTTATAGCGAACATTGTTTGAGCTGTTTTGAACAGTTTTTTGTTTAACTGCAGCTAAATACAGGATCTGCCAATACAAATATGGCATAATATTTTAACTGCAGCTAAATACAGGATATATGATGAAGTAGCCCTTGGGTTTCGGAAATAGGCTGTGAATTTGTTATCTGATTGATCCTCGAAGATATAAAATTCATCTCGGTCCTTTTTAGCTTTATATATGCTGTTCTATCTAAATTCTTTGGGTTTTAGTGCGTGTGTTTAAAGCGACTCATTCATAATCAGAATCATCTTCTGAAGAGCTGTCTAATAAATCCAGAAGCAGAGTTCTTTTTGTAAACGTGAACTCTTTGTAACATCCTATATAAACATTCTTTAGCAAAAAACAAGTCTGCCCAGTCCCTAAAGATTTCGAGTGAATGTATAAACTTGTAATATTACAGTATCTGCATAATGTGTGGTACCTTCAGATAAAAAGTTTGTTTAGGCAGATAAAATCTTATTGTACCTGAGTAGTCTGTGAAGCGCTTTATGGTTCACATTATTCTATTTCACTTATTGTAGTGATTATTTAGTTTGGAAACTGCTAGCCTGTTAAGAGCCTGGCAACAAAAATTTATGAATTAATGCTCCAGAGAAACTCAATGATGAATGATCTATGGTCAGGCTTTTAAATGTTATGGGAATTTAATGTCTGTAAGAAATTACTAATAGTCAAGATTCTAACAAAGTGTCCAATAGGTCAAATACTGTTGCTTGTTTGTGCATGGAAACTTTGTCATAATTTACGCTATTTATTGTGATATAAGTGATACCAGATGATACAAGCGCAAATCACAAATAAAGACAATTCTTTACCATGGCCAAAATCAAAAATGTAAGCCTATGATGTACTAGATAATCTTGCTTATAGTATAGATAATCTTGCTTTTATAGTATTTAAGGCACTGATGTGTAACTTTCTGGTTAATGATCTAAGAAAGATATGAAGTATTGCTAAAAGTGGCCACTTTTGACAATAATCGGTAACTACTTAGATTTTATTTAGGTCTTTATTTAAACTTAGTACTATGTAACAAAGCCTTATACATTCTTAACAAGATTATCTTGTGCATCATAGGCCTTACATTTTAATTTTAGCCTTTGCTTTGAATTTATATATGTCGTAGGAAGATTTGATAATCAGTTTTTTTGCAAAAAAACCTAGGGATTTTGCGAAAACTTGGATAATTTGATAATAGGATAAATTTATTTTCAATCGTCCTGACATAAAGTAGTTATTTTTGCAAAAAACCTAGTATAATTGAAAAATGTTAAACCTTCCTTAACTCTGATTAGCTAGATTAATGCTGGCTAGTCATCTGACGTCTTCTGATTGGTTAGTTAAAATACCTTTGATGCTACAGAGAACCAATCAGAATAAGAGTTCGACAGCAAGCAATATACTCTAGCCAATCAGAGTTTAGACAAGTTTCACATTTTTCAATTATAATGGGTTTTTTTTGCAAAAAAAACTGGAAACAAATGATCCTTATATCAAATTATCCGGGTTTTCGCAAAATCCCTAGTTTTTTTTGCAAAAAACCTTATTATCAAATCTTCCTACGACATATACATTTATTTCGTGATTGATCTAGTTAGCCAAAATAGCCCTCTTAACTTGTACTGAAAACTGATAATATTAAAATGCCTTGCTGGGAATGTATTCTTTTGTCGTGTGGTTGCATATGACCACCACCCGATGGGTGTTGTAAAAGGCGACTAAGAAAACACCTAAATTACGGGCAGCAGTGTTCTTGGTTGAAATACTTGAAGAGCCATACTGCGATCGCTAACCTGCAAATTTCCTCCACAAAGTTAGTCATTGTGACAATCTGTGGAGACATTATCCAGCAGTGGATGTTTATGTTTAATGGTTGTTATGTATGAGGATAATATGATGGTGGTTGTAAATTGTTGACAACAAAAATTTTATTCAAGATGTACCTCTATAAATAAATTGTACAAGAAGCCTTGTTCTAGCTAGTATGTGGCCAATGTGGTAATAATGTTTTTGTTTTCTTGTTCACAGATACCTTGTTCTGACCACCAGTGGCGGCATCATGGACCATGAAGAAGCAAGACGAAAGCATCTTGGAGGAAAAATCCTAGGCTTCTTTTTCTAAGTAAACAAATACACTTTAAAATTTACATTTGGTTTTATTTTTATTTTATATCAGTAAAGAAATTGGTAATTTAATAATTATAGGTACCTATGGTTTGGTACATTTCAAACTGTCTAGCAAAATTATAAGATTTAGTTTTGCTTCTACTGTATATATTTATAGCGAATGAAGATTCAAATAATACCTGCAGCATGCAGCTATTGCTATGCTATTGATAATATCTGCAGCATGCAGCTATTGCTAAAGGTCTTTGACCGTCCGCACCTACCTCCCCGCAGCTGGTACCCCAACCTCGTAGAGAAGGTAAATAATTTTCCGCGAAGAAACAAGATACAGCGCCATCTAATGGAAAGTAGCGGAACCAACAGAGAAAAGCGCCATCTGATGGACCATAGCTATTAAAAATTAAATTGTCGCTATCGCCAGTGATTGTAAATAGATGGCGCTTTACATTTCTTACCCCTTTCTATTAGCTCTATTTTAGCACAGAGTATATAATACTTAACCAGTACAGAGGCCTCGTCCCATACTTTGTTTTTAAAACGCTCTTTCGGGCTATTTTGTTCGGGTTATTTTCACTGCCTCATAAATTGCATAGATAGTAGCGACATCTAAGCTCGGGCAGTTTTAGCGGTGCTAAGATAAAATATATTTGTAACGACATCTAGTGAGTTCGGGCTATTTTCATCACGTTGCAAGACGGACGAAGCAACGAGCTAGTAAAGATGGCGCTTTCTCTCGTTAAACAAAACAATATTAATTGCAACCTTGCTCGCCGAGCTATTCAAGGTCGTTCGTAGTAGAAATAAAATAGTAGAGTAAGTACCTATGTGACATTCATACATAATATCAGTATTGTAGGCAATGAAACAATGAAGGAATGAAAGGTGAGTAGGTAACGGTGAGGCATTGAGGTCATTTGTTTACTTTACGATTTTCTCTTCTCCGATGCAATGTAGTAATTAAATAAAAACCAAGACATAAATACGTATAAAACAAATCTGAAGCAAAACGTCAGTTCACCGGATCTAGCTATAGTGGGCCGCTATGGCCAAAGCTAAAATTTGTCTCATTGTCGTATCTTTAACTCATCATCATCATCATCATTTCAGCCGTAGGACGTCCACTGCTGGACATAGGCCTCCCTCAAGGCTCTCCATCTGTACCGATCGCAGGTGGCCTGCATCCAGCGTGGACCCGCAGCCTTAACTCGTGCGGGGATAAATGTGAATTTGATAGCTCATTCTTTAGCCACACATTTCGTTTGGCTTGTGTTGTGCATACTATCTAAATACGCACAAACTAAGGTCCGGTGCACATATGGCGAAGAGCAGCGCAGAACATTTAACTGTTAATCTAGGTATCTAATCCTAATATTGGCTTTTTCGTCTTTGAAATATTATAATAATCCGAAATCAATTAACAAATTACATGCTTAAATGCGAAATGTAGCGTGCAGAAACGCGATTATTATTAATTTAAAAACGAAAACGAGAAGTCCTAATTAGTTTACTATTAAAAAATTATCTGCGCTGCGCCTTTTTTTGTGCAACGGCCCCAAGTCTACCATCTCTACTCTCTTCCGAACGAACCCGCCCGCACTCAGCGCCCGAGTAGGTATCGTTCCGAGTGCTCGAACGCAGCGCGCGGGCCCTGGCCGCTGCCGGCCGCCCCGCCGCCTCCGCCGCCGCCGCGCTGTGCCGGGGCGAGGGGCGAAAAGCCGCTTACTCTAAATCGCGCGCGGGGCGGGCGCAGAAAGTTGCAGGAAGCAGCAAGACTCCGATCCACTGCTGAATCAGGGCCGAGCATCTCAATGGGGACCTTATTATATGAATTTTCTGTCCGTCCGTATGTATGTCCGTCTATCTGTCAAAGGCACTTATCTCCGAAACGGCCCAATAAATCCAAATTAAATGTTTCCACGTTTTTCTTTGTTTCTCAAAGAATACTTACTTACTAACAAATACTTATAAAAAACCTTAAAAAAAATACATACATGCAGAACTACGTGCAGTAAGTACTATCGGAACCTTCTAATTCTAAGCGCTTATATTAGTTTCAGTCGATTAAAATAGGTACCCCACAAACCTTATCAAAAAAAAGCCCTCTAAAAACAGACGAAATTCCTAAAATCGGAAAAAAAAATAGAATAGATACAGCAACAGTTCGCCTGTGTCAGGGATCGTTCCCGGAACTTCCAAATCGCATTCTACTTCATTACCCATTGATCCACAAGTCAGTTAAATATTGTTGTCAATATTGTTGTATAATGCAATACAATAGGCAGAAAAACTATACAAGTAGGACGTAAACATAACCATATTTAACACTAGATGTCGCTTACCCGCAAATGTGAAAGCACCATCTAGTGCTAAATAAGATTCGAAGACTAAATTAAAAAACATATATTTTTTTTAATTTTCTTCTTGGCGCATGTTTTTATATTATTTTGCCGTAAAAAAATTTTTTATGAACATTTACATACAAATTTTTATAGCAATTTAGTTATTTTGAAAAATGATTTTATTTACTGTTTTGCGTTAATACTAGTGGAGCCACCTATTGTGCTTCAATGAAATTAATTTACCGTATAACTTGTGGGGAGGACATGATTTTAGTAAGAAACGCTTTGCCAAACTGGCCGAAATCAAAAATATGCGCCTTTGACTCCCATTCTTGCTTTGAATTTTTAAGCTGCTATTGGGCTATTTCAGCTCTTGTAATCATTGTCTTCCCTTGGATGCCTTCTTAAGGTGGGAACTCTGTGTATGGCAAAAATTAAATTCTTTCGCGTTTTTGATTTATTATGGCGAAAGTATTAATTTTTAATAAAGTTTAAATGAGTTCGCGTACCTATGTAAAAAACCATCTCCCACATTGTAATACAACGTTTTTTGAAGACAGACCTACTGATTTTGTGTCTAAGGACATAAAGGCATTGGCCTTATCAAGTTTTGACTCTAGGCGGGGGTAATAATAGCCATATGACGGACAATTTGTTGAATTTGTCGTATCTATCTGTCACTTTTGTTTATCATCTCCATACAATTTCCCGCATTTGAATGTCAAAAGTGATCAAAAGTGACAGAACGATTCGACAAATGGTCCGTCATGCTACTCAGGCAGGAAGTTCTCGCTTGATTCCATATAAATTTTAATAAAAAGCAGATTAATTCAATTCAAGAAAAAGAATCGACCCTACATATATTACTAACAAATATCTTGATAGTCTTATGGTCCTAAAAAGGACCGTTGTCAAATTGTGATTTTAATGGTCCTAATAAGGTCCGAGGAACTCGATTTAAAAATAAATTGATTTAACGAATTAATGACTTAAACTCAATGAAATCAATTAATATAATCTCAAAAATTTATTTTGAATAATTTTATGTACTAAAGTTGACGAAATATTCAATTCATTTTTAGTAGTCTTAATTAGGTCCACCCTACCGATATTTATTAAGTTTTTATTTTTTCAATACAAAATTTGTAACACTAGAAGAAAAATAAAACCCTATTGAAATATTATGATTTAATAGAATAATTCTTCAGAAAACTAGTTTTTTAGAGGTGGACCTTATTTGGGACACTAGATCCTAATAAGGTCCAAGGAAGGGTTTTTTTAAATCCTTAATTACAATAAAATGCTTTGTGGTTTACCACTTTTATGTACTATTTTGAAGACATTATGAATTATTCTAATGGTTTGAGTGTAATTTGCCTTGATATTATGTCCCATATTTAATTTAAACGGATTTTAATAATGGTGGTCCTTATTAGGCGGACCTCTTATAAGTAAGTACTTACACATACACAGTCATAAAAAAATCAGGATATTTTGTATTCGACCGTTTTCAGAACAAGCGAATTATGTTTTCACTAGTGTGCGCCCCGCGGCTTCGCCAGTGCATTTTTTTTAAATTTATTTATTGAGAAAAATAAATTTTAATTGAATAGGTAGTTTTTCAGCAAGGTTGCTGGCAGTCGCTTTACATTGAAATAATTTCTTAATTCTAGCTATAGTAATTTATTTATAACAATATTTTAATTTTCCTTCCAACTGTAAAATCTCAATTATCGAGATTACTTTTTTCGAGATAAAAAGTAGGTAGCCTATTTCCTTCTCAGGCTTTAAACTACATCTGTACCAAATTTCATTAAATCGGTTCAGTAGTTTTGTCGTGAAAGCGAGACAGACAGACAGAGTTACTTTCGCATTTATTATTAGTACATATGGATTAGCTTACTAATAGCACTATTGACTTGTCGATAGTACGTAGTAAGTACCTTTTTCATACTGTGCCTAATAGTGTGGATGGTGTTCCTCGTCACAAGGCGCGGCAACCGTCAACAAACACGGCCGGCTTCCACTGACGGCTTCGCCTTCGCCTTTCCTGCTTTGCTGCTTGGTCGGTGGCGGCCGCGCAGCGCTCCGCTCTTCCCTTCAGTTCAGTCGTGCACCGTCTCGCCCGAACTACGCTCGCGCCGCGTACAGTGATAGTACAAGTTACTGTGACAGTGCTCGTTACCAAGGACCAAACACTGAACTAGGATGATGGCACCCGAGACCGTTGTCACTGTGGAGCATAACAAGCCCTCGCAGCAGCCGGGCCAGCCGCAGCAGCAGGCCGGCGCCCTGGACTGGCTCAAGATCAACATCGACTATTTCAAAACACCACCCGGTATCCTGAAAGTTATCCAATTGGTAAGCTAACTTTCCTAATTAAAAATGTATTCCATGCGGTGTGTGATGTGAGGTTAATTTAAGAAAAACTTGACTTGGTAAGTAAAAAATAAAATTCATTAATGTTTGTAGGTAATTCAAATTGATAGGCAAATTACAGTTATAAAACAAAAATATTTTTTAAATGGTTAATCAATTTAACTTATTTTAAAACGCAGTAGGTATCTGTAGGTAGGTATTCTGCGTCTTGTTTGTCTCTGTCAATGCTATGGATGCAAACTATAATCGAGGTCACGCGTTGCATTTTGTCGTCGGAATGGTTTGGTGTCGGTCGTGGAGGCCGTGGAGGCCACCAGCGCAGCGGGGCGCGGGGCGGTGGCAGGTTGTCGAGGAAGGAAACAGACACACGCGGAGGCGGTGGCGGCGGCTGCATGCCGTGTCGACACTATCGTCATTCATTCCAACACCTAATTGAGACTGCATTCCATGAGCCCAAAAGCCTACCTACGACATAATTGAGAAACAAATCGGCTTCTAGCTTTTCAACTTACTTAACTTACTTACCTATCGATCTAGCCGCTAGGCCGCTAGTATGTAGTACTATTTATTATAATGTGCCGCTAGTTAATTGGAATTCGTCGTATATTATTATACTTTCCTATCTTCGAGAATACGCAAGGATAAGAGCCGTAAGTCTCCCCTACGAGTTTACCTGTTCGAAGTGTAAAATCTTTTTTATGTCGCTAAACATCTGGCAAGGTCGCCAGGTAAGAAAAGTCACATTCCATTTTTGTAGACGTTCAGCGTTTAATCAGGAAATAAAAAATATTTAGGTAGGTAATAGTGATAATAGCAAGAACACCTAATTATTATAAATATTTTTACTCTTTCTGGATACACAATACATTCATCGCTCTAGTTGCTCTACACAACTTGAGAACACAGTTCTATAGAAAAACGTCGATGTTTAACTTTTATATCACTGTTGTCGAAACACCTCAATTATCGTATAAGGTGTGTTCGCCTACGTTGTACAATATTATACAAGTTGTAGCTCTGCTGATATCATCGTAGAAAAGCTGTAGGTCCTTGCACGAAGGTCGTGGGTAGTTCTCAATGGGGCGTTGTCTTCTTGCAACCTAGGGTTTGCGTTTTACGTTATATAGGTACCTACTTTAGCTTTGTTATGCGAATACACATTTTAGTAACAGATTAGAGAATATAGTTACTATACTTCGTTTTGATAAATGTATTTATTATGACGTCACCTACACTTAGGCCGGTGTGCAGTGCACCAACAATAATAGGCTGATTAACATCGCGTTAACTATTCAAAGCCATACTGACAGCCATAATCAACTATGGCTTTGATTAGTTAACCACAGCCGATTAATGTTGGTGCAAAGACAGAAAGTTCCTATAATATTTGGAGTCTCTTTTTGTTCATAGAGAACGCTAAAGTAATCTTTGAGGTATACTAACTTTCGTCCGAAACTTTTTATACGAGTCGACTTCAGCCTTTTCTTCGGCCTACTTACTCTTTCTTGTTTTACTGAATTATCCAATCGATTTTTGTTTAAACTAGGTACTTTTCAAGTTTAATGATATCGATTCTTAATTTGTTCTTTATAGTCAGGAGTATTGTCTACCCCAGCTTCTACTGCTTAACATCGTCTTCTGCTACTGCAACTTCTCCCATTGTTCTCAAGCACCAAATTTAGAAGTTCTTTCTTTATTTTTTGTCCCTATCTACACTAAATATTATAAAGATGCAAATTTTGATTGTTTGTTTGTTTCCTTATTATAGAGGCTCCTTCGAAACAACTGGACCTGGACCGATTTAAAAAAAAAATTCACCATCTTACATTATCTCTGATTAACATAGGCTGAATATTCAAAAAAAGACAGATAACACATGTAACGTAGATACAAAGTTCGCCATGTCAGCTACCTAGTGTTTCTTTTTTCCTCGTCATCCTAAACAGGGAAAAAGTCTTACCCTCTTATTCATAAAAAGTTAAAGAGCATTTTAGTTATTTGATGTTGACGTTTAGAGTGGATGTCACGTATTTATAATACAAGAAACCAAAGAAGTAGACCTCCAGTAACGCTACTTAAAATCTACTTTATCTTTATGAATAAGACGGTTAAATTTAAAGCAACTTATAGACTAAAATTGCTTAGGTAGACGCATGGACTATTATAAAAATACATACTTACATAAGTAGTTCAATTTAATTGAAGTAATTAACCTTATGATTCGAGTTAATATAGGGTCGGAATTCGTCGACCCCTTTAACCTTTACGTCCTGAGCTGAACTACTTAAAATAAAGTAGCTACGAAATACTAAGTTACTTACTTGTTAAATAAAATGCCGTAATTGGTTATATTAACTTGCTTTCAGTAGCCGGAATTAATTATTATAGTATTTTTGACCATGATAAATTTAAATTATACTTACTATAACGTTCTAAATCAAAATATCATTACTTATCTATTATTAGTACCCACCCATAGTTTTAACGGCCTTTGTGAAGCTAGGTCTTTCGAATGAGATGATGTCTAGAAAAATAACCTAAGTAAATAAAACAATGACCATGCATTGACTAGCACTAAGTACCTATGTACCTATAATAAAATAAACCCAAGAATCCAAGAACAATCGACCGTTCGTCAATGTTAACTTTAGTACGTATGTGTATTCGTACTCATAAACATACTCCAGCTTAGTTAGTAAAGATCTGGTGATGTAACAATACCATTATGAATGTAACGCATTGTGGCAAACATACAATGTTACGGTTCCATATGATACGGTTAAGGCACAACACAGATCGTCGATAAGATAAGATACTCATTGTTAGAAAGAAGCGGAAAGATTACTGCATCTTTCGACTTACTCGATGATGATAATGTACGTTATGTATGTAGTATGTATGTACGTTAATCAAAGACAAAACCCATACAAAAAATTACGTAGTTAAGCTTATGGTTACATTACCAGATTTTTTTAGAATGAGATATCATACATTAATAAACCCCCTTTTGTTTTTAACGCATTATTAATTATTAAGTTCGTACATATACACATTATTTATCATCCGTTACTTAATTTTAAATATCAAATGAGGAAAAATTAAATATTAACTAAGAATTTAATATAAGTTTTCTTAATAAATTTGGGTGACTATACCTTACTTGGTATAGAAATCAAAAACATAGATAAGTACCTATAGAGTAACTAACTATTCTAACTAACTTTATTTTACAGAACCCAAACTTTGGCCGTTCTGTCCAGCTTTTCATGCTAAGTTTATTTCTTCTCTGTATTTTTTTTTTCAAAAAAATAGCATCCCTAACGAAATATTCATTGTTTTTATTTTCACTAATACCTAAACCTAGATAAAATCGCGATGTCTATTATAGTGTTCGATAAAAATTGCATTCGTATTCGTAGGTTGTATGTATTAACAGCATTGGGTGAAAGCTGCTCAAAAAGAAAGTAGTTCGATTGGCCATGTGTGCGCGTCTGGCTGCTGGCTGGCGAGCTGGCGAGTCTGACGACGATGTTTATGGAGGCTCGCAATCGGCGCGTAGACGACTGCATAATATCTATCTATCTCCTCCAGTCAGATAGACTGCTATGATGCTAACACAATAATACCTGATGTTCTCTAATTCACCGGTTGGTTCACCGGTTTAGTTTTTTGACACTTCTTCTTATTCACCTTACTTTGATTTGTTTGCTTATTATATTATTATCTATATTTGTTATCTCAAATTTTAAAGGAGTGCTTAGTTGGTGTATTTGAACTAAAAAAAAAAAGAATAAGTGCCGTATAATTTAAAAGTCTCGCAAAACATTACATGTTAAGGTGGTAACTCACGGTATGGCGCGAAATTCAATTTTTTTCACGTTTTTTAATTATTTTGGCGAAAGTATTCATCTGTAATAAAGTTTAAATTAATTCGCGTACGTAAAAACCAATCTCCCACATTGTGATATATCGTTTTTGAAAGACAGAGTTACCGATTATGTGTTTATTCAAGGAACTTGATTTTTGGCCTTTTACCCCTTAGACACAAAATCTGTAGGTCTGTCTTCCAAAAACGTTGTATTACAATGTGGAAGAAGGTTTTTTACATACGCGAATTCATTATAACTTTATTAAAAAACTTTTTATCAAAAAATTAAACCGCCGAAAAAACTGAAAAGCAATAAATAATAGGGAAACATTTTCTATTAGGCCTTAATTTACTCACTTCTTAAAGTAATTTTGGATTACCAAGAAATTTTAAGTCGGTGCCACACCACACACGCAAATTCATTCTCTACGTAAAGTGCGATGCGCAGCGGCACACGTTTTTCGGTTATTTCTTTGAATTTCAGGTAATTTAGTGATCTTTATTCGTTGATTCTGTGGCACCGACTCAAAATTTCTTGGTAATCCAAAATTACTTTAAGAAGTGAGTAAATTAAGGCCTAATAGAAAATGTTTCCCTATTATTTAATGCTTTTCAGTTTTTTCGGCGGTTTAATTTTTTGATAAAAAGTTTTTATTTTTTGCTTTTCAGTTTTTTTCAGCTAGTCACCCTTCACAGTGTGGTCCCACCCCACAAGGTGGCCACACAACCTGGTAAAGGGTGAAAGACTAAACAGGATGAGGGTCCCTCACGACCGGTCGGTGAGGCGATTTGTGAGGGAGGCCTATGTCCAGCAGTGGACGTCTATCGGCTGAGATTATGATTATTAACATTCATATAAAAAAGACTCACAATTATACGTAGCAGTTTTCACGTAAATCACAACACGGCTATACAATCTTTTTTATTTATTTATCTGTATAAACATAATGCCATTACAGTTTCCCAAGGCGACATTATGCACTAGGTTACTAAATAACTTAAAATTAAATATTTACAAATATACAGTCCTTAATTTACACAATAACAACAAAAAAAAGAATAAACAATATAAAGAAAGATAATTGATCGTAAAAAATAATAAAAAGTGTAATAAATGCTTAAGTAAATTAAAAATAATGATAGCTATGTACAAATTATATATGATTGGCTCTTGTTTTTTGGGTAGCATATAACATTTAGTGCTACTCTACTTAGTTCGCTCTTTGAGCAAATAAAGATATCAACCTCCTCTGATATTGCATTTAAGAGACGAATGCCTCTTACTAGAGGTGCATTGAGCAATAGAGCCGTCCGCGCTCTTGGTACTGCGAACATCCTATTCTTCCGCCGACGAAGAAAATCCTTGGGAACGACTAACATAATTTTTCCTAGAATAGTCGGATTGTATTCCAAGCCTCTAAGTACTTTAGTCAGATAAGTGACAAGAGTAAGGTTTCTCCTGACTGCGAGTTGGGTGTATCCGACCATGCCAAGCACGAATAGGGTCGGATACATTAAAGGGAAATATGGATAGACACCGTAAAGCTTCAGATAAAGGAATCTGGTAAATTTATTTTGTAGACGCTCCAACATTGTGCTATATTTGGCTTCGTGTGGGCTCCAAATTATAGCACAGCTCTCCAGTTTACTCCGGACCAAAGCATTATAGAGAGCTTTAATTGCGTGAATATTCGGAAACCTGTTACATGTACGTAAGATAAAGCCTAGCCTTCTGAAGGATTGTTTACATATGTCTACAATGTGGTCCCGGAAAGATAAATCGCTCTGAAAACGCACCCCAAGATCGCGCACCGATGTTACTCTCGCTAGCGGCTCTGCATCTACGCTATAATCGTGTTTTATTGGATCTCTTGTTCGGCCGTAACTCATCAGCTCACACTTCGACACATTGAAATACAATTTATTTAAACAACTCCACTCTACGACGCTGTTGATGTCTTGTTGTAAGAGTTCGCAGTCCCCCGTGTTTGCCACAACTTGTAGTAACTTTAGGTCATCCGCGAAAAGCAAACAAACAGAGTTTTTAACTACCATAGGTAGGTCATTTATTAAAATCAAAAACGCTAAGGGTCCAATATTACTTCCCTGCCCCACCCCCGAGGACGTAAAATATGGCCGGGATGTCTGTCCGTTAAATTCGACTACTTGGCGCCTATCTTTTAAATAGCTCGCGAAAAAGTTTAACATTTGTGGAGTGCAACCGACGGCCGCTAACTTGGTTAGTAGAACGTCGTTGTCGACCAAATCGAAAGCTTTCTTATAGTCAAAGTAAGCTACGTCAACCTGTCCACCCGAATCAATGTAAGGGGTCACGTATGACATCTGTGAGTGAACAATAAAGTCACCCCTATTTTTCCACCCTTAGGGTTGGAATTTTATTTCCAAATTTTTATGGGACCAACTTCAAGGTATACCCTGTCGATTAAAAAAAGAATTATCAAAATCGGTCCACACAGTAAAAAGTTATGCGTGATCATACATAAAAAAAAAAAAAAAAATACGCGACGAATTGAGAACCTCCTCCTTTTTGTTTTTTCGTCGGTTAAAAAATGAATACTTTCGCCAGAAAAAATAAAAAACGCGAAAAAATTTGAATTTCGCGCCATACCGAGAGGGACCACCTTAATGAATAAAGTTAGTTAACTAAGAAAATTGTGCTACTTGTTACATGTCACAAGTAAGTTATAATCATGTAGCGTAGATTCAAGCCGGCGTGCCCAAGGATCTTTGTTAACTGAGTATAAATAGAGTGCAAATGGTTTTTTCATTTGCCTGTTGCATGGATGAAGCCATTCGATGAGACCGTTTAAAAAAACAGAATAAGTAAACGCATGATGAAAAGTGTCTTTATTATTTTAACTTTTATAATATGTACCTAGGTATTAAGAAAAAAAATATCTTATAACACATTATATATCTTATAAAAAAATTGTCTACCCAAAAATGTATTCCTTGTTCTGATTCATTATTTATTTTCTCTTATTCATAGTATTAATTGGTATTTTATGGATATAATATATGTAGGTACCTATAAGCTTCAAATATATTTAATTATATAGATATGATTTTCAGTTTGCAAATATTAGTATAGAAGGTAAGTAGTTATCATGTGGTATTCATTAGAGCACGAGGCACGGCATGAGCCCATGAGCCACTATGCGCACATTAAGTCATGCTCATGCGTGCGGCGCGTCCCCCCGACTCCGAGTTTACACCCGTTGTATAATTTTAACATTTAACTCGCACCCAGCGAGATATTTCTGGACGGCGTGATTCCCCTTGTTCTTTTTATTTTCAATGCCCACGCCTTGGAATCGGGTCACGGAGACGCATTATCGATGTGCACTTTTAATTTGGTTATGATATTTTCTGTCTGTCACGCTCAACTGTTCTAACGTAACGGTAGTTTTCTTTTGGGAAATTATACTTATGTGATATTATTATATTGTACTAAGCTTTTGTATATTTTTTATACTTATAATTGATATGCGTAAGTAGGTAAATTTTATTACGGCGGAATGCGGCAGCCGCAGCTGCTGAAGACCTCAAACGGCGCAAATACGCCACCCTTAGTGGGGAGTACGAATTTGTGCCGTTTGGGGTCGAAACCCTAGAGCCGTGGGGGCCGGAGGCGCACCGATTGTTTAAAGAACTGTCGACGCGCCTGATCGACCAGTCAGGTGACCAGCGGGCCGGCTCATATCTTGGCCAGCGTTTAAGCCTGGCCATCCAGCGTGGAAACGCAGCCAGCCTGCTGGGCACGGTTCCGACCAGTGGTGGCGATCTGAACGAAATATTTTATTTGTAGGTATATGTTTTTTTTTAATTTTTTTTTTAGTTAACCGAAATTTTATACTGTAAATATGTAATGTACTGTTAATATTTTTGTGTTCCTTTTAATAAATAAACTAAATAAAATTTTATTACGTGTTTATATAATATCGAAAATGGACATAAATCCTAACAAATGGTTCAAGTTAGTTACAAAAAATCCTATTAAAAAAAAACAATAATAAAACAAAACATTCTTTATATATTGTACATAATATGTTTTCTTCTTTAAGTTTAATAAGATACTTATGTAAATTACTAATCTCGATTGTCTGCGTTTTTAATTCTTGATTGTTTATAAACATCGACGTGTTCACGGGTACGTGACCAGTGACCACTAAACGAGGCCAAATGAAACTGAAACAACTTTCGATGATCCAACGATTTACTTTTTATTTTCACTGCTAGCTAGTATGAGATTAAAAATTATCAACGTTTTATTCTTAGTAACATTTCTAACTAGGTAGGTAGTAGAGGTAGGTACCTAGATATTTATAATTTACAGTAGGTAATAATTATACTTCTACTCTACATTAATCCAATTTGGTTCTGCTATAATTATGGTATGACTGACTACGCTATACGCTAGTATTAGTATTACTACTTTGAATTTTGTTATTTTAATTACTTACAGCAAATACGTAGGTAGGTACTTACTTAGTGTAAATTGAGCATGCAAGACAAAAAAGTTTTTGAAAATTAATATCTGTTTCTGTTAAGAATATTTGTTGCAAATGTAAGAGGTACATAATTTAATCAATTATAAATATATCCGACTGTAAATCATCTCAAATTTTCGCGCTTCGCGGTTTTTCGCTACGTCTTGTCATCGATTTCTCCAATAACAATCGAAAGTGATTAGCTATTAATAAACGAACTTTCGCATTGATACCGTCCCGTCCGTTTTGTCACCTAGCAAACAAAACTAAACCGAGCCGTTTTATGAATCAGCTTGTTTCTTTCTTAGGTACCTACATAGGTATAATAAAGTGGGCGAATGACATCATGCCAATTCTTTAAGATAACAATTCAGCTTCAGCACTCGAGTAAATAATAATGTTGCTAACTATAAACATGGGTGAACCAATTATAATTGGGCTATGATACATGATTGCATATTTCAGATTAATACCACTAGACGTTATTCGCAAAGCTAAGTAAAGTTTAACCCTTCAATCAAACATTACCGTGTATAAACTTACATGGTGCAGAGCAAAGTCTGCAAAGCATTTCTCTCAGGAACAAATACTGTTTATCGTTAGCCCTACCAGCCACGATAGGTGCTTCGTTGCAAAATTTTGCATATAGAAAAGGTTAGATCAATAATATAAATATTTCCTGGAGTCTGTATGTAATTACACACTTATAAAAGCAAGCGCTACTTATTTCAATACTCTTTCGTGCCTCTGCAGTAACACTACACTAGTGATTCCAAAGCACAATGTCGTCGTTGCGTTTTGTAAACGTTCCTTGCTATTTATAAGATGAACACAGCTTTTTAGCATTCCAATCCAACCAACATCAAGCAGAAGGAGATGTTATTCTTGAGACATTAATAAACAGTTGCAAAATTCCCACAATTTAGTTTGCGGCATGAGAGTTTCTATTGAATTTTAAAGAAGATTCACATGAAGTGCCACATTTAGATAACACCATGAACTTAGTAGGTTAACACATAACTTTAATGTAAAGTAACAATAAAAAACTACTTAGTACCTAAACTAAATGCTGTCTGGAATATGAGTTAAATTAAACTAAAAAGTTAGGGAAACTGATGGTAGGTACTGAGCAAAAATAAATCTTAAATAACACTTCAAATTTTTAATTAAGTATGATTAAATATTATGTTACCGTATGCATGACTGTGTAACTAATATCAAAACAAAACTAACTGCAAGCGTAATACTCAACAAGGACATGAAGCAAGGGGTGACAAAGTAGAGCTCAAAAATTAAATATCCTATCCTAATACAGTGATATTATCTTGGATCTTGGGGTTCAATAAGAGCATTCTCCAATGTTACGAACTATCATAATCCTTTATAAAAATATCTACTGTCTATTATTAGTGATCGTATCGTATCTCTATAATAAAGTAGGAAGTGCAGAGAGTTCGTCGACCTGCCACGCGCCTGCTCCTATTGGAGTAACGGGACATAAGCGAAGCGTGCTCTGGCACAGACTCTAATTACCTCACTTACACGACACATCTTCACTATTATTATAACCAAAATACAGGCTTCATAATTTAACCTACATTAGACATCCATACGTTAAAAAATCTTCCTTAATAAAAAAATATGATGGCATTAAGATCCTGAAGAACAAAGGTTAGATACCTTATCCACCTTATTTTTCGCAGATGATTTAAGACTCTCTATCTCTATCAAATTCGTTTTCAGGTATCAGTCCTGTATAACTATGCCTACCGTGTGTTAAATTTTCCTCAACGATAAAAACAGTAACCGTGTAAATAGTACTTACGTAGAAAATTGTTTAAATTTAAGCAATCGTGTAAAAAAGCGGAGCTCGAGCGTGTAGTTGTTTATACCAAGTCACCTCAGGAGCTAGTTACCTAGTTCAGTTAAAATTTCGTAACATTACAAGCATTACGTGGTGTGGTGGCCTTCTTTTTCTTCTAACAAAAACAAAGAAAAAAAAATTATTCAAGAGATCACGTTCGCTTTCCGTTTCTATACTGTAACGACAGCCAAATTACTCATACTTATCTCATATCAGCGACCTATAGCTATATGTACTCCTACTAATCATTGAATAGTAAATCATCCTTTTTTACATGCTTACAATGGTCACTTTTATACCCCAAAAATACTATAGGCAGAGGGCAAGAAAGATCTTCTAGTGTCACAAAGAATCATATTTTCAATTATATTCTATGGTTATGAAGATATTTTTTTTAAGAATTCTTCACGATTGGCGATAGTTTCGATATAATAGGCCGCTTCCATTAATATTAACTTTTCATAGAAACTCTACAAAGAAACATATTTGGCTCTTCTGAATGTTTATCTACATCTACACTAATATTATAAAGAGGAAAGATTTGTACCTATTTTTGTATGTTTGTATGTTTGTAATGAATAGGCTCAAAGAGTACTGGGCCGATTTAAAAAATTATTTCACCAATAGAATGCTACATTCTTCCAATTTGACATAGTCTACATTTCATTTTGAAAAAAATTAGGGATCCTTAGTAAAATTTGAACAATATAACCGAAGGTGTAGAAAAATGAGTCTTAAAATGTCTTTCGTCGAATGCGCTGCCGAAACTATTAGCGATAGAACAAAATAATGTACAACAATATTGAATAACATCATAATGTCTACAAAAAACTCCGCGGTAGCATATGTCCAACTATTGTAGTTATGTCACTACCACAACTTTTTTCATTTTAAACATTAATGAAAATGCTAACCAAATTCAAACCATGCTATTTATGTGTTTATATTAATCCTTATACAAATAAATTATTTTATGGTCAAGATCATTTAACTACCTATAAAACAGTTTTTAAATTATTTAAATTGGACTTTCCATTCAAAAGATATTACGAATTAAAAAATTCCAACAGTAAACAAAACCGCCATAGCGCCGTGGCCGTTGTTTGCGATGCAGTCTGAAAAGCGCGCCGGGCATCGCGGTGGGATGGAGAGGAGGGGGGTTATCCGCCTCGGCTTCCATCTCTCGGAATACCGAGGAGCTGAGGAACAGAACCTCCTCTGAGGAGAGCAGGCTGCTCGCGGCAGAGAACGCTCGCCTCAAGGGGCGAAGGCAGCCCGGGAGGAGGCGAGGAGCCTCCATGGAGAAATGGCCCTCCTCCGAAGGGAGATGGAGCTCCGGACGATTGCTCGGTTTGGAGCCCCCTCCGCCCTCAACTTGGAGGAGGTCAAACGCGACATGATGGTCCAGTTTGAGACCATGTTGAACGCGCGACTGGAGGCCCTGGACGAGCGCCTCCTCCCGGCCCTGCAACCTCGGCTGTCCTTGGCGGCGGACAGAGCCCCCTCGGCTCCAGTGCCTCGAGCAGCCCGGCCCCTCGAGCTACCCCGAAAGCCAAAGCGGCCGCGGCCCCTCGTGGGGCCCCACCGGCCCCACGTGCAGCCCCGGCGCCCAGAGCGGCTCCAGCCCCGAAAACCCGAGCGCCCGCCTGGCAACCAGAGGCGGGCACTTCTTCTGCCCCCCACGTCCCTTCTCCCACTGGTCCGGCAAATGATGATGGCTGCACCCTGGTGACGGGGGCCGGAAGGGGCAAAAAGAAGAGGAAGAGGAACAGGGACAAGGAGCGGGCTGCTCCAGTCCTGGCTGCCCCTACTCCAGGGCCGAAGTAGACGGCCTTGGAAAAATCCAAGGCAGCAGCCAAGAAGCTGCGCACTCCCCGCACTGCAGCGGTGATGGTCAGCTTTGGTCCGGAGGCTGTGAAGGGAGGTCTCACCTATGCTCAGATGATCTCCGCTGCAAAAGGGAGGCTCGACCTGGCAGGTCTGGGCATCGACAGCATCCGCTTCCGTGCGGCTGCAACCGGTGCCCGCCTGCTGGAGATCTCCGGGCCTCCAGAAGAAGCCAGGGCCAAGGCAGACGCCTTAGCCCAGAAACTAAAGGAGGTGTTGACCGAAGTTACGGTGAGGGTCTCCAGATCTGGACGATTCCGTCAACTCTGCTGAAACCGCAGCCGCAGTCGCGGCAAGCGGTGGTTGCAGGGTGGCGCACGTCCAGGTGGGGCGCATCGTCAACGAGAGGGGCATCGGCGCAGTGTGGGTACGCTGCCCGACAGATGCGGCGTGGAAGATCGCACTCGCCGGAAAACTCAAGCTCGGATGGAGCATTGTCCGGGCTAGGCTCCTCCCGCGGCGTACGAGGCGCTGTTTTCGGTGTCTGGAGACGGGGCACCTCCGGGCAGACTGCACCTCGCAGAACGACCGTAGTGGCCTCTGCTACCGCTGCAGTCGACCAGGACACATTGCCGGAAACTGCGAGGCTGAGGTGAGATGCCCGCTCTGCCAGGCGAGCGGTCAGCTTGCCTTAAACAGTCTGGGCAGCTGCGGCAAGACCAGCCAAGGGGCCAAAGGAAAGGGGAAGGGAAAAGGAAAGGGGAAGGGGCACGGTGCTCCCCCTAGGCCTGCCACCGCCGATAGCCAATTCGCGGTGGCCATGGATCATGCCCGGATCCTGCAGGCGAACTTGAACCACTGCGCCACAGCCATGGACCTGTTCATGCAGAGTCTGGCGCAGTGGCAAATTCACGTCGCGGTGGTAGCAGAGCCCTTCTATTTCGGAGGATTTGTGCCCAACGGATGGATCTCGAACCGCTCAGGCCTCGCAGCCATAGCCGTTCGTCCCTCCGCGGACCACGTGCTCCGGCCGGAGAGTATAACGCGGAGAGAGGGTTTCGTGTCCTGCATGCTGGGGGAGATGCTGCTACTCAGCGCGTACTTCTCCCCTAGCCGCCCATTGCGGCACTCAGAGGCAGAGTTGGCAGCGGCGGCCAAGCGCCTCCGCGGCAAAAAGACGGCACCAGGCTTGGATGGAATTCCAGCCAAGGCCTGGTTCCTGTCGTTGAAGCTGGAGGCTTTGGAGATTTGGCTCCGCAGCCTGTTCTCCATCTGTATGGAACAAGGTGTGTTCCCTCTGCAGTGAAAAACGGGCAAGCTGGTCCTCATCATAAAAGAGGGCCGGCTCGCCAACTCTGTCGCTCCGTCAGATTTCCGGCCTATCGCCCGCCCGGGAAAGCTGCTCGACAGAGTCATAGCTGCCCGCATGAACCGGCATCTTCAGTCGGTTGGGCCGAAATACAGGAGTGGGTCTTCGTCTTTATTAGGCAGCTCAGCGACGATTAATTCGTCGATCTGATCGGGCTGTATTTTTGTCTCCAGCCAAAACAATATATGACTAAATTGTCTACCCCGTGCGAAGCCGGGACGGGCTGCTAGTTATACAATAATATAACTTCATGGACTCATAATTCATACATAGCCTAGTATTATATACTCAGTGGCATAGCATAGTTGAGTTTTCAATCTACCTACTTTGTTAGCAAGGTCGTTGCCGATATTCTCATGGGAATGTGACTTGTGGTTGGTGTATATTTATGTCACTGTTCTTGAGCATAAATTAGACAAATCTTCTCATTTATTTAGTGTTTCTTTACAATTTTTCTTAGATAGATATACCTATGATATTAGATAGGCACGTTAATGCAATAAATCAACAAATTTCAATTTTCTTAAATTATTACATTGATTGATTCTTTTTGTACTTACCTATACACGTCGTCTTATTATTTACATTTTCATTTTACCTGAATGATCAATGAACTAATTCAAGTTCTGTGTATCTAAACCTCCAAGCAATAACTAGCTAAATGATACTCCGCTCCAAGAACAGGAGCAACCATGTCACAATCACTCACTATATGGGGCCGAGAAAACATGGAGAGTATTTTACCATGGATATATGTATATTGATGATAAAAAAATCCTTTGATCTTTTGTTACTTTCACTGGTACCTACCATTACGTCGGAAATCCGGCCGCAGTTCTGTATTTGGAGCGAGACAGACACGTACAAAAGCGATAATGGTCCGTGAACCAACCAGAGCCACCGTGATAGCGAGTGAAGTGCATCAGAATGACGCCCTGCGCGGCCCGTTGTTGGCGACGCACTTTCTCCGACCGCGCTTTACTTCCATTGACACCAATTTTTTTACTCGATGTATGTCATACCAGCATTTCCATTTTATATTAAAGCATGAGATCTTCCGAGATGGTTCCGATTGTGACGATTCTCATGCAGGTCATGAGGGTACTGTAAAGTTATTCATCGATCGCGATCTCTGATCACGATTTATCAAATAATTATACATAATACTATGTTAATTAGGGATGGGCCGAAATTCATTTTACATTCGGTTTAACCGAATTTCGGCAGCTTGAGCCGAACTTCGTCATTCGGCCGAATGACGAAGTTCGCACTATGCATGATGGTAAATAAAGCGATTGCGTCTATCATAGTAAGCTATATGGTGTATACCAAATTCGCGTATAGTCTAGGTAAACAAAAATAACCATTAATCGCACGTAGCATTAAGTCATTTTTGTCGTAAGCTGTAGCAAGCATCTAGGCGAATGCTTCGCATTATTAAAGGTTATTTTTGTTTACTTTTACTATCCGCGACAGACAGACATCTCCGCGCCACATCTCTTCTAATAAACCAATGCTAAAAGTTAAATAAAATTAACTTCGCGGTTTAGTCTGGAACATTAATATGTACTTACAGATCTATATTTTTTTAATTTAAGTATTTAATTACCTAATATTTATGTTATTAAGCTTTTGTTTATTATTATTTAAAATGTTTAGGACTTTTTTACTACGGAACGCTTTATGAGGATTTTATTTCGGATTTGGAATAATTTATTTGAGAAAGCATGTAAATAGTCACGAAAGTCTCACTCTCGGAAAAGCGCGACAAAATTTTACCAAAGTTCGGCCGAGCTTTGGCCGAATTTTATATTTTTATCGAATGTTCGGCCGAAGTTCGTATTCGGTTCAAACAACATTCGGCCCATCACTAATGTTAATATATATATAGTACTATTTTATTATACTGTGCTATTACTATGTTGCTCATGTATCAATGCATAGTATAAAACAAAGTCGCTTCCCGCGTCTGTTACTATATACTTACTTAAATCTTTAAATCTATGCAACGGATTTTGATGCCGTTTATTTAAAGGATAGAGTGATTCAAGAGTAAGGTTTATATGTATAATAAATGCACAAAATACTAAAAGGTTAGGCGGTGCGAAGTTCGCCGGGTCGACAAGTTATACTTATAAACCATCCTCTTGAATCACGTCAATCCGTTGCATAATTTTAAAGATTTACGCATATAATAGCGACAGCCAGCGGTATTGATGATAAAGTTTCCATCTTGCAGGGTTGAGCATTGTTTGTTTCTCGGTCGGTCTGGGTGTCTTTGTTTGTGTTCCAGGTGCCCTAAATACAGATAGATTGTGTTATTTTGTTAATCGCTGAAGTCATCTATTTACTTAATTATAAATAAAAGTTTCACTTTAAAAAATGGATATAGAGTGAAGTGAATATTGCTGATAAGTCCATCAGCAGTCATTACTTATCGATTTGGGTTCCGAGCTGAGGTCACGAAGTTTCTACAAACAACACCTGTTGTGTCCATTGCGACAGCGGCGCTATATGGAAGAATGGCGCGACTGCAAACCGGTTCCTACCAACTACAAACTATTCGAACGGTTTGTCAGTTGCCATCCAACGGCAGTTTGTCACCCATCGGAGTTTTCATGAGCAAAACGGTCACCAGCTGAGCCGAGGTTCACATAACAATCCTGTTCAGCTTTATAAAAAAGACTAATGTCGTTTATCAGAAACCGTTGGGTTAGTGGTTCTAGACCACTACCGCTATTTCATATTATATGGGTTCTCCATCTTTACTTTTAAGTATACATATAGTATTGCATTTACTTGAACGCTATAAACGATACTACGTTGTTTTAAGCATTACGAAATAAACTACGTAGCAGTAAAATTTAATATAACTGAAGTATAAACATTCTTAACTTTTCATTTTAAACCAAATACTTACTTAATTTAGATGTCAATAACAAACATAGGAATTACGTATTAGTAATACGAATAATGAATATATGAGATACTCATATTAACTTATTTTGCTCTTAGATAGGTAGTTTTTTTTGTAAGTACATACTTACATAATAGTTTATATTTTATTACTAGGAATGTTCTTTCAGTCAAAATATATCTACAATGTTTACAAGGCAACTGAAATATCTCATCACTATGTATGGGTATCATTCTAAAATAATGATTACCTCATTAGGTCGTAAAGACATTGCATCACGTCAGTGGAACTCAATGATTTCATTCTGAAATTAAAGTTCTGACGTAGTTTATGTGGTTGGAGCCCTGGTGGGAGTGAGTAGGTCAAACGGCCGTCTGACCTTAGACGTACTGGCCTTTAGTATAAATACCTTTATCAGATTGAAATTTTAAAAATAATTTTTTTGTTAGTTTTTACACTAGGAACTTAGACGACCTGGTGAAGATGAGTGTGCACTGGATGCTGGTCACACAAGACCGGCTGTGGCGATCTGTGGGGAAGCCTATTTATGCTGAAATGATGATGATGATACTTATTTTAGATTTTTTTTTAAATAATGCTATCGGTTATCAATTTCCATCACCCGTAACTTTATTTGTTTTGTAGGTACAACTCGAAGTTATTCTCATATTTAGTAAAGGGTGTCACGCAACGCAACCCACTCACGACTCTACCTCTATGTTCGTAATTAATTAAAACACATATCGATACGACGATGTTTGGTAATTAGATTAATGGTATATTAGCATGAAAACAAATATCCAATTAGGTTTAAATAAAAGGTACCTTATGTGAATTTTAGTAAAATATTACAAAGAATAATAAATCACTTTATAAAGTGAATTCTGATGCCGTTTCTAGACTTGATAATGCAAGAGGATATTTTTTACTTATTATAATATTATCGTTGATTGGTTTCAGATCCTGGGTATACTTTGCATGGCGCTGTCGACGCCGTACTACTCGCCGTGGTTCGTGTTCGTCGCGGTCACCTCCTTCATCACAACCCTAATGTGGAGCTTCGTGTACTTCCTTAGTGTGCGGGAAGCGCTCAAAATACCCATCAACTGGATCCTTTCGGTAAGTAACATAACATAATCTCACGCCTTTTATTCCCCGAAGGGTAAGGCAGAGGCACCAGCCCAAGAGCCGGACCCACGTTAAGCCGAGTTTTTGTTTTATTACCAACGTGACAAGGGTTGTCGCCGCGGTTACATAACCACTATTACTGCGGCCGGGACCAACGGCTTAACGTGACTTTCGAAGCACGGAATCATATTACTTTTCGGACAATCAGGTTATTTAAGCCTGCAATGTCCTATCCATATCCAACCGAAAACAACGACAACGTATTTTTGTGAGAAATCAAAATATGGCGTTTTCCGCGGGGATCAAACCCACGACCTTTGATAAATGAAATCCTTAAAATAAATTTTCGATAAGCTCACGATTTATAACCACATTTGTTTAGCAGGAACTGCAGCAGCTACGTTTAAAGTAAACAAAATTATATAGTTAAACTATTTTCAGGTTTTATGACGTGACGCGCCGGTTAGCAACTCATACTTTAGTGCAGAAATTTCTTAAGAATTTATTTTATACTTTGTCAAGTGTCGGACTAGCCTGACATTAAAGACTTTACCAAAACGGTCTAATTAAGAACTCTATTTAAAACAGGCAATCAATGATATCTTTGCCATTCTGACTTTTTTTGAATTTATTGATTTCTCTACCAAGCCCCACAGTTATTTGTTCGCATCTCTGTTTTTCGTATTGGTCAATAATTATGTTAAATTGATTAATTTTTTCAGGAATTGATCAGCACGAGCATCGAGACCGTGATGTACTTCATAGCCTTCATAGTGCTGTTCGCGGCGACGGCGCACATCTACACGTACGAGTACGGGGCCAATGTCGCTGCTGCTGTATGTTCACTTTATTTCTATCACAAACAACACATATTACGACCTTACGTCAACTAACTCAAAATAGGAAAAACTAAATGTAGCTAGTCTGTAAATGAACAAAAGTTTTCAAATTCAAAGTATTTATTCACTGAAAATCTTAATATAGAGATGCACTAAAACAAATAACGTTTACGTAGCTATTTTTTTGCATCGATTACTTACAGCATTTTACATAATCACAGAAAAAGTTTGTATTGTTGAATTTAGAGAAGAATAAGAAATAAAATATTTCTGGGGCTACTCGTTTCAAAAGATACACCTGGTCTTTACCAACCAGGGGTTTGTTCAAAATACTTTGTACTCAACCCTTAGATTTCATTATTTGAGCAAGAGGGTCACTCACAACAAAATATATTGTTGTGAGTGACGCCAGCTTATGAGAAAAATTTATGAAATTCAATAAAGTGCAATAAAAACTGAAATTGTTTTTTTATGTTGCCATTTTTAAAAACGATTTAAAAAAATATTTTTAAAACCAAACAGTATAGTTTACTTTGAGCTCCAAACTAAGCAAGCTTGTATTGTGATGTGATTATTAAACAAATTATTCATAAAGAGACCAATGTCCAACAATAATTTTAATAATTAAAATAGGTTTAAGTAGGTACTTTTAATAAAATAATAAATTCGTAGGCGCCACCTACCTACTACCCACACCCATCCTTGCGCAGTTTTTCTTAAAAAAAAAATCTCTATACTACATCAGCTAATTAGCAAGTGAATAAATGATTTAAACATCACATGCATGTACAAACAAAATTAACAGTTCATAAATTATGTAAAACCCTCGTATTAGCTATCGTCAAATATTTTTTATCCGGACTTAGATTGATCCATTATAACATTTACAAAGGTGCACTTACTCACCTGGGAATCTCTACAAATACACATTTTTAACAACATAAAAAGTTGACTCTACTACTTAAAGTCTCTACATCAAGCTTAGCTACCTATTTAGCGTCTTTGCTCTACATAGTTATACCGACGATGTCACATCACTCAAACTTTACTTAAATTAACTAAATAAGATAACTATACTAAAAATATTATTTCAAACAATAAATGTTGATGATTAATTTGCAGGTATTTGGTATCTTCATGACTGCGGCGTACGCTGCCAGCTCGTACCTGCTCTACCAAGAGCACAAAGCCTCTGTGAGCGCGACCGCGTGATTCCGCTCACTAGCGCCGGAAGAGCGCGGTGACGAATAGCGAAACCAGCTGCGCACCAGATTCTCGGAACACAAATTTGTACATAGATTTTTTCTAATTAATAATTATTATAAAGCTTGTATAAAATAAATTTTATACCAGTACAAAACATTTACATATTATGCAGTTATTGTAAGTGTGTTCCAAAAGTCGACGATGAACCGAAAGCAGGAAATAGAGCAAGTCACTACAGCTACCAGAAAAATAAAATAAAAATTCTAGACCCTGTGGTGGTAAAACTATGGCTTTTTGAAAATCAACACCCTGTGACCATCATTTTTACCTTGTTGCCACAAATCATAGCATTTGCTCGGTTTTATTTTTGAAATATAGCCGAGTAATGATTCTATCAATTGTAGCGCTAGATTTAAAGTCAACATTTAGAAGAAAAGTGCTCGTTTCTTCCAACCATAACAAATGAACACTACAGGGTCTGGTTTTTGTCTTTATCTCCTTCTTCTGGTGTATCGTCAACTTTTGAGAAACCCTATAAAATTTTCAGTCAACAATTAAGACCTAGGTAGGCCAATTATAAACAAACTAAATCGAATGTAACGATAAAAATAAACTTACCTTTTAAAAAAATATTTTGAACAAGTGAGCGGCCCGCGGCTTCGCCAGCTCATTTTCCCTTGAAACATCATATTCCAAATTTTCCCGCGGGAATTTCGGGATATAAAGTAGCCTATGTCCTTTCTCAGGCGCTCAAATATCCATATACCAAATTTCATTCAAATCGGTTTTGGTAGTTTTCTCGTGAAAGCGAGACAGACAGTCAGACAGACAGAGCTACTTTTTCATTTATAATATTAACTAGAGGCTGCCCCGCGGTTTTTCCCGCGCAGATTTCTCATAAAGACAAAAATCCCGTTTTTTCCCGTTCCCGTGGGAATTTCGGGAAATCCCTTCTTAGTGCTCACCTACACTCCCAAAGGAACCCACGTGCCAATTTTCAGCTTTCTACGCCCAGTAGTTTCGGCTCTGCGTTGTCTGTCAGTCAGTCAGTCAGTCAGTCAGTCAGTCAGTCAGTCAGTAACGGAAGAGTTTTATATATATTGATAATATATATGAATAATATGGATTAATTTTTGCAGCTATAACAAAAAAAAATAAAGTCGATAAATTAAAAAATAAAACATTTTAAACTCTTATTGATATGATATCTCGCAAATTAAAACAGCTGAGAATGCTTAAAGATATAGGTACCTAATGTAATGATATATAATTTTTGGTAATTTATTATTTGCTTACTTACTTTATGTAAATCTAAGTTTTATAGATCTAATCACTATTATAAATGAATGAATGCAAACAGTTACTATTTGTAAAGGTATTGTGGGGGGTGATATCGATTAGCCTAGTCGTAATGAAAAGTTCATCAAGTTAGTACCAAGGTATTTATATGAATCTGAATGTGTATTGTTGCGTGAGTGCGAGTATCCTTGAATCTTACTTATTTAATTTTAACAAAGGTGGGAATAAATGTTATTTTTATTGTTTATAATTAGATTAATTACTAACATAGCTTTTGCAGTAAAGTGACAACTTTAATACAAAAAAAAAATATTTTTTTCTTTTGCAGTCTTATAATAGTCTTTTGCAGGCTTATAGTTAAGAAATATTTTTCAATTTTATTTGGTTGTGTATACTTACCTAATTTATCTTTCTTAGATTAGACATTTGACATTAGATATATATTGAAAAGTATTTAAGTACCTAAATGACCGCATTTTATTTAGATTTTTCATAACCCATTCTGTTAGTACTTTACCTACATTAAGTTTTGATATATATTTTATGATCGTGTTAAATGTTCATAATAAAGATTGTATTGTAAAGAGTCTCTTTCATCATTCGAAATATAGTATCCTTTAATGGTGTTCATCCTCACTACATCAATACATACTTAGAATAATACAAAGTCGCTTCCAGCGTCTGTCCCTATGTATGCTTAAATCTTTGAAATTTATGCAACGGATTTTGATGCAGTTTTTTTTTAAAGATAGAGTGAATCAAGAGGAAGGTTTTTAAGTATAATACATGCACAAGATAGTAAAAGTTTAGGCGGTACGGAGTTCGCCGGGTAGACTAGTTATTTATAAACCGAATAAAAAAGCATTCATCCCATTTTTGTCGAATTCGAATAAAGACATTGTTAAAAAAAAAGTTTTAATACATAGGTAATTAAGTTTTAAAAATAAAACAATAACAAAATGAAATTTGTTTGATTTCGATAATAATTTCATAAACTTTATGTTGAATAACTCAAATTTTAAAAGTCAGACCCCTCATCAACTTAACTAGAACTAGAGCTAATCATCTTAAAAAGATCATGGTTGGCTTATTATATACTTTCAATATCATTGAAGCAACACATAACCAAATTTCAAATCGATAGGACATGTGGAAGGTAGTTAGATCCCCTCATCCACTATTTAAGAGCTGATCGTCTTCAAAAGGCAGATCAGGTCATGGTTACCGTACTATATCCTTTTAATATCATTAAAGAAACACGGTACCAAATTTCAAATCAATAGGACATATGGAAGCTAGTTAGATCCCCTCATCCACTATTTCAGAGCTGATAATCTTCAAACGGCAGATTAGGTCATGGTTACCTTACCATATACTTTCAATATCATAGACGTAACATGGTACCAAATTTCAACTCGATCAGACATAAGGAAGCTAGTTAGATCCTCTCATCCATTATTCAAGAGCTGATCATCTTCAAACCGCTTATCAGATCTTCATCAGACATGGCTAAAGAACAATCGGCCTGAAATTATCTATGATACAAAAAAAACTAAACGCAAATCGGTTCAGCCGTTTGGGCTCTACGATGCCACAGACAGACAGACAGACAGATGAGACACACGTTAAAATTATAACACCCCTCTCTGAATTTTCGTTCGGAGGTTAAAAATCGAGTAGATGGAACGATTTTGCGTTAATTAAGAGCCAGTTTACCGCGATGCTAGCGCCATTTCGGAACATCAATTATATCTTCTAAACTAAGGCAAATATCAAAAATGTGGCATAGTATGACACTATATAATCTTGCTTACTATTTTTTGAGCACAGTAAAGTAGTCCTAACTTAAAAGAACAAAATTATACACAGATTGTTGCTAAAAGTGGCCACTTTTATCAACACTTTGTAGCTTTTCGGTCTTTAATTTAAAAGCTATACAACAGTGTCCTAAAATACTAGGCTACATTATCTAGTGTCATACTTTGCCACATTTTTGATATTTGGCTTAGTTTAGAAGATATAATTATTGTTCCGAAATGGCGCCAGCATCGCTGTAAACTGGCTCGGACTGGCTCAAAATTATTGTTGCGTGTACTTATTGTAGCAGAAAACTAAATTAGATCATTATAGTACCTAATTGTTTTTGTAGCAAATAATTTATTTTGTGTGATGTCTTTTATATACCTGCCGCGCCAAACAAATTATAATTATAATTTTATTCTTCCTTCAGTCAGTGGCTTTTTTTCAATGTGGCTTTTTTCCTTAGCGCTTATATTAATAAAACTTTTTATCAAAAAATAAAACCGCCGAAAAAAAAACTGAAAAGCATAAAATAATAATCGAATTACTAAGTTCTTAAAGTAATGTAGGGTATATACCAAGTAATTTTGAGTCGGCGCGCCACACAAGCAAATTCCATAATTACGTAAAGATTGATGCGCGGCAGCGCACGAATTTTGGTTATTTCTTTAAATTTAAGGTACCTAATTTAATGATCTTTGTACGAGGAATCTGTGGCGCCGACTCAAAATTACTTGGTATATACCCTACATTACTTTAAGAACTTAGTAATTCGATTATTATTTTATGCTTTTCAGTTTTTTTTTCGGCGGTTTTATTTTTTGATAAAAAGTTTTATTTTATGCTTTTCAGTTCTTTCAGGGTTTTAATCTGTTTTCTCCCACAAGGTGGTCAGTGGTCACACCGCATAAGGTGATCAGACGACATGGTTGACAGGGACGACAAGACCGGTCGGTATGGCGATTTGTGGGGGAGGCCTATGTCCAGCAGTGGACGTCTTTCGGCTGATTTTATTTCATTTCAAAAGATATTGTAAGTAGGTATCAAAATGTATAGTGTTACACGTAAAATGCAACTTGTGAGTTGATAAATCCACCCGCCGACCAAAAAGTCACCCCTATTTTCCCACCCTTAGGGTGGGAATTTTATTTCTAAATTTTTATGGGACCAACTTCAAGGTATGCCCTGTCGATTAAAAAAAGAATTATCAAAATTGAACTACTCTGTAAAAAGTTATGCGTGATCATACATAAAAAAAAAAAAAAAAAAAAAATATATGTGTCGAATTGAGTACCTCCTCCTTTTTTTTTCGTCGGTCAAAAATCTAAAATTTCCACGGAAACAACAAAAAAATGATAGTTAGGTACAGTGGCGGTCTAGGAGGCCGTAACAGATTTGTCTATGGTTTCGTCAGCCCTAGACTATATTGCCAAAGAACAAGAGCTATTTTACAATACAGAAAAACCGGAAGTGTTACGGCGACCTAGACCGACACTAGAAAATCTCTCCCGTAATAATAATCTTGACCCAAAATTAATAACAAATTTAAAAGATTTTTAAAGTTGGCTCTTTAAAATGTATGAGTATCAACGTTATGACTGGTAAGAATTGAATGTAAAAGTGGATAGCGCCCATACTTGGAAGTTTGTTGAGTTTAAACTGCGAAATAATTTTATGTGCTTACGAGCTACCTACGTGCTAAACTTGGAAATAAAAGAATTTGGTGATGTGATGATATATCTAAATAGATCTTCTATATATATCTACTTTATCAATAATATCTTCCTCTGGTACAGCAGCAATATAAATCGGAAGCTGCAGACGTAGCGTTATGAAGTAAAGTAATAGTAGAAAAGAAAGCTGCATAAACACTGTTAGATGTCTAAACACGGCCTTTAACACAAACACATATATTATCTCTTGTATTATCCAGAGAGGTTGGAAACCGCCGCTATATCCTTGTTGTTTTTTTTTTCATGTGAATAGAACATCAATGAGAGTAAAAAAGAGATACCTACCACAAAAGGCGACCTTAGTTCAAACTGTGCTACCTTCCGCGTGCTTCCGCTTTCAGCTTAGACAGGACCTTCACCTGACTTGACTTGCCCAGCTTACACCTGACTAACCTGGCTTCTCTCCTTTTTATTTTCTGAAGAGCATTATTTTGAAAACGATATATTTTATAAAGTTGTGATATATTTGTTTATAGGTGTGATTATTGAGTTATGTAGGTACAAAATATTAAATTCAAGTATATTATTTTTAAAATGAGATTTTCAATAAGATAATTAACAAGGCACACTCTGTAATTTTTTTTAACAAGGTGTCCCGGTAAACTTTGTATCGCGCCTTACAATTCTTAAAAAACTTCTCACCAATTTTTCCATATTTTCTCACGTTCTAAACCTTCCCTGGACTACTACAAACATTTTAAGACCAACATTTTTTGTCACCTCACTTATATATATTGTTTCTTGTTTTGTGTTTATTTGAACAATAAAGAGATCATTCATTCATTCATTCATTAGCTAAATCAGACCGGCCGTTCTCGAGTTTTAGCATGACTAACGAACCACGATTAATTTTTATATATTTAGTAGATAGATAGATGAGTATATATTCGTTACGCATTCAAGTATACATATTTTTAATTATTGTCCATATTTGTAAACCTAAACGTAAATTGTACTTTTGAGACACCCTAACAAACGGGCTTTATTAATTAAAAAAACGCATCTATTGCTCTACTGTAAGGCTTATTCGTAATAGAAAGGTTTTACTGTTTGTTTGCTTAGGCTGACATTCACAGTAAGTGTATGGAGGCTACTCGGTCGAGTAAGATACTCGGATAACTCGTTCTCGCTCGAGCACTGATTATCCTGGCTCGAGCCGTCTTATACTCCTTCGAGCGTATTGTTCACTGTGTTGAAGACGGAAATCGAAGGTGTATAATTATATTATGGAGTGGAGAACGATTTAAATTTCATTTTAACACTGGAGTGCGAGTTATCGCTGCGACTCGACTGTCAATGTTAGCCTTAGACTTTAAGCAGGCAAACGCTTTATATTATGAGGACCTTAATAGGTACAACCAATGTTGGATAAATAAAGCTAGCTATACAAAATAACCGTGAAACGTTGGCTTGACGCACGCGTGCAACAACACTCGTGAGTCAGAGCCAAAACAGTTGCAAGGGCCAGTGTGGTGCGGACGCGTTTCCCAATCTCACGCCGACGACGACCTCAACGCTCAAAGTTTTCATTGGATTTTCTTTGCGATTGTAAGTAGATATTCAATTATGATTTGCTTTTTAATTAGGAAATCGAGAACAATTTTTTAACACTATTTCTATTTATGTTATAATAGTTAATTTAAATCTAAATAAATAAAAAAAATTAAAATGATACAAGAACAACAAAATATCAAAAATTTATTGAAGTAGGTATTCCCAATGTATTTTTGTCGTAAATATATTTGGTATATTTCTTGTTCCTAATACATCGAAGCGTGTACCTAAACATAAAAATTTATAAATTAAGTGTCATGGCATGGATGCAATTAATAAACAATGAGAATAAAATAATAATATTATTTATTTATATATGAAAATCTGTGTGCCCTTTTGGTAAGTTTGTACAGAAGGGAGCTGCGTATGACGTCATTTGGTCGAGTCAGGGCGGCGCCCTATCATCCTCTTTAATATAAACACATTAAAAAATAAAAAAAAATATGGCATAACAACTAGCGATGATCACATTCAATCAAAAAAGTTTTTGTTTTTATCTTTAATAGTGCACTCTGTGACAGCTTTAAAATATAGTATTCTTGTAGTTGATAGTATTCTAGTGTTTACCCGCGTCACTTCTTAAAAATTACTGAATCTTGTCGCATTTTTGGTTAGGATATTGAATAAATAGATTCGAAACGTATAGTTACATTGGTAACATCTTTTTTTAGATCATTTTTTTGCGCTTTAAATAAAAATTCCAGTGGAAGATTCCATCTTGGTACTTAAGTATTTTATTATTATAATATATAAACAAAATTATTATTTATTAACATATATTATTTATTTATATATGAAAATCTGTGTGCCCTGTAAACGAAATAGTTTCCATATACTTACCAGATTCAATTAGGTACTTTAGAGCCGTTTTTTATTTACTTTAGTTATAGACAACGTTTGGTTTTCAAAATAAACAGTTTGATTTATTTTCCGAGCTTCTTCTGTTAAACATGTGAAGGTCTGGTATTGCGTATTGCCTTGCACTGTACACGGTAAATGAGGGCTGGCTGCATAAACTTAGTATGCAGGCATCGTACACGGTACTATGCCCAAATTTGCCATATTATGTTAAATGGTACAAGTACTTCACAATAAAGCAAGGTGTTCAGTTTAATGAATTACCAACCTTTTCAATATTTTGAATTTTCAATTTTAAGCTCGGTTTTAAACAGATGTCTGAATGAATCAAAGTACTAGAACGAATAAAAATTTGTATAATAAATTCCAGATGTTGCGCCTTTCGCAATAAAATTGGACAATATTATTTACTTTGTAAGTACTTAAACTTATTAAACATTTAATTAATATATCCTTTCCGCATCCCGCGCGGCGTACGACAAGGCGAGGCGGTCGACCTCGGCACAGATCGCGGCGTCGTCGTTGTCGAGGCCTCAAGCTCGACATGTTGACCTAATCGGCCATTTTCGGAGATGAATCAGGCCCCACCTGGGTCTACATTATGCCATATGCATAAGACCCTACGAGACCTTGTTATTTATTATAGTATGTACTTACTTATATTAAGTATCCAAAACAAATTGCCAACAGAATGTTTTAATTTTGTTTCACGCTGCGTTTTTTTTTTGCTTCTGACGGAAAGAAGATGTAAGTATGTAAGATTCTGTCTAAAAAGGACATTTTTACAAATAAGTTACTTAAATGCGAAGTTAGATGCTGCTCAATTAGAATAAGAATAACTTCATTGAAGCAATAACACTAAACCTATAAAGAAGTCATCATCGTCCATGACGCAAGCAAATAGTAAATTTTATCTAAAACAAATCTTCCATGATATCATATTTTTACTTATAAACACACCACACGAAAAAAAGAACACACTTAAGTGTAGGAAGAACTGGAATAAACGATGGGCCTACTCATAAGGAACATCCCACGTTTTGTATGTGATTATCCTCTTGTTCAAAGTCACAAGTCGAATAGTGTTTTTTTTACTTACTAGGTACATTAAAAGCGTGGAGTTTACCAGACCTTGGAACTAACTTAAAAAAAAAAGAAAATCGGTAAAATTGCAAAAGATTGCGTTAATTTAATCTACTGTAAGAATTGTAATGATAGAAAAAGACGTACCTATTTCCTGAAATTTTTTTTTTAACTGCGATATTTTTCCTCTTATAAAAAATTTAGGAAGTGTCTGAGCAACACATTGTAATATGTATGTATACTAGGGTATGTTACCGTAATGTTCCTAAAGCAGGTAAGGTTACAGGATTTTTGAAGTCTCTGAAGTACCTGAGTATATTTATCAAACCTAGTTTCATGTAGGGCCATTCAATACAACAACAAAGTAAGCTTTAGCAACGCTGTGTAAACTCTGCGCATTTATTCAGTGTATAAAATATTTCTCTCCTATGTTTCAGTCGGTTATAGCGTTCATGACTCACCTGACGTTGAAGAAACATTACAACAGTGGTGTGTTGCGTCTGCAACGCAATAAATAACAGCATTATAATTTCCTATGAATCAAAAACGATGTTATCTCATCAAAAAAGTAAAAAGTACAGATCAAATCCTAAAATTGTGTATGTGTATATTGTATATATTTATCTATTTGTAGGTAGATATAAAATTACAATTAAATATAATGTTTGTTGTGGTCAAAGGTGTATATGTTAATAATAAGACGCAATAATTTGAAGTAGGTATGTGCTGCCCTCTCTGAAAATATTAAAACAGAAAATAACACTTTATTTTACCAGACTTTAACATTAAACAATTTGCTAACCTTTACTCAAAGTTACAATCGAATTGGAATATTTCTTAAATAATTATATGAGACTGAGACAGTATGTATGTAACCAAAATTAATCGAACAATAGTTACAATTAAAGGCTTAGTATGCTGATGTTTTTCTGTGATAGACTATCGACCGTGATGAATGTGATCAATAACTTCTTCCTAATAATCATAAAATGATAATTTAATTCCAGGATAAGCCGCGCCAGCACCAGCATGTCCCACTCCGTGACCATCACGCGCACGACCACCACCACCTCGGGCACGGCGCTGTTCGTCAACACCGGCTACTTCCGCTCGCTGCCTGGCCTGCTCAAGCTTGCTCAGCTGGTAAGATGCTATATTATGTACTGGGTGTTTCTGAACACTCAGTAAATAATATAGCACACACACAGGATTCAGCACACCATACCTTAAACTTTCCCAAAACATAATGAGCAAAAATCTGCTGTTGATGACCCATGATGCTTTTGGAAAGTTGTTAGGTATGCTGAGCAGAATCACTCCTTTGATTTATTACAGCCTTGTCAGAAACATCCTGTGTATATGTTACGGCTAGAACCCGCATTGAAACTTAAAACGACATAACGACAAAGGAACAAATTGAATTGAGTCTCAACAGCCTGTATTTATATATTGAAATAATTTATGATTGATATCAATAATACAAGGATAATACATAAATTTAATGTTTACATAAATAAAGTATTTCATACGTCAGTAGGACCTACCGTTATGAATTCCTCTGATTTCTCAGCAGACCGTTTCGGATGACCTATTTTTGTATTGCGCAAGCAAGAGTATAAAACAGGAGCGAGTCAAATATGTCAGATTTATAAATAAAATCCAGTTTCGTCATGCACCATGCTTGGTTTATTCAATTATATTATGTTTCTGATTCACATAAATGAAAATGGAACCACAATAAAAAGCAAATACCAATATAGCAAAATAATTAAATAGTTTTTGTAAGCAGTTAGCTATAATTCCACAGTTTGAATAATACCTACCTTTTGGCCACTAAATGTGTCATGCCTGTGGTCATACTCAATTTCTTTAATTTGGTCGCCTGGAATAAGCCTAGATGGAATATAAAAGAACCGACTTGCACTCAGATCACTCAGAAGCAAGTTTATATATGATCTATATGCTAAATATCCCTTCCTCTTGAATCGATCTAGCGATAACAAAAAACAACAAATGCGTAGGTATTTTAAAAGATTTAAGCATATAATAGCGACACACATGTGGAAAGCGACTTTGTTTTATACTAAGTATGTATTGATATATAAATTTATTTTATTTGATATTGTTAATGACTGTAGGTCGTCATTATTATTGTGGTTCTACTAACCGTCGACGTTTATCTATAGTGACGGAGTCCACGAGTGTATTCTTGTTTTCCTTGAATTATTACGAGATCGTGATGTCATCTCCATTTATTCGATTGTTTACCTTTATATACCCGACACTACCTAACAATGATGACTCTCGTCATCTAATTAATAGTTATTAAAATAGTATCCTTTACCTTATCTTTTTTAATTGAATTATCATACTATTAAAACTGAATCATGCTTGTGGCTAGTTTGATCGCGATGCAAGAAATTAAACCTTAAATTAAACTATGTATTTACAATGAATGTCACTAATATTTAATTTACTTACAAAGATTAATTGCAAAATATTGATCCCGAAATATCGCTCTGGGATACCCTGTGTTGATGCAATCATGTTGGTATTTTAGAGATACTGGAAATAATCTCCACGCTCGTTAACTTGATAAAGTATATGTATTAGGATTTAATTTCTGTCTTTTAGAAACTTTTTATTTTTTGAATTCGTTTAAATTTAATAAGTATTGTATATCTATCTCGGTCTCATTGCCACGAAATGCAACCACTGATGTGAACAGATACAGGTACCACATTTCTTGGATTTGATTGTATTGTTTATTTTCAGCTGCTGGGAGCGGCGTGCGTGGGCCTCGTGGCCTACTACTGGGACAAAGGCTACGGGTACCGCTACAGCGGCTACAACACGCGGCCCGAACTATTCTTCCTGCTGATCTCGGTGGCCTTCCTAATAGGCACCTTCTGTCTGCTGCTCTCGTGTCTAATATCGCTGTCAACTTCTTCAATTATTGCGAAAACTGTTTATGTAAGTCACGTTATATTTCAAACTCTACATTAAACAAAAACTTGCGCAAAAGTCACGACATGATCTTAAACAAAGACTTTTGAAAAGGAACTCATTTTGTAATTCTACAGCAACTACTGCACATGGAATCAATAGTTGTACGTAGCACTTATTAATTCCATGCTATTGCATTACCTACTTAAGTGATAAGGTATAGTCTGTATTTAACATTGAACTTATTTGCAGGAGGTTATATACCACGGTTTGGCGTTTATACTCTACCTATGCGCCTCTTTGACTCTCCTGATAGAAGTGAACCACAGGAAGAATGACTACAGCCGAGACTACGAGCCTTATTTAGCCGCCTCTGTAAGTACCATCATTTTGCAAGATATTATGATTTTGCGTTGGTACCACCATATTGGTCCATGGTACCACTTTATTAAATTACAATTCACAAATAAATTACAGAAGCTCTACATTTCCAGAATTTTATTGGACCATTGTTTTAGAGCACAAAAGTAGTTCTGAAACCTTCTATCGATAAAACCATAAATTATCGGAATAAATATACTGTCAATATTACTTAATACTACCGTAATATGAGTAAAATTGTATTAAGACTAAGTAGGTATTGATAAAAATTTGTTAACAAACCACGATTAACATAAATCACTGCCTAAAAATGGGTTTTTTAATCATATTTAATAAACAAAACCGATCGATTAAATTCGGTAGCTGCAATCATGAATTTGGTACATGTTATTTTACATGTTCTTCGTATCGCGTCGCGCGTGAAGATAATCCAATACGCAAAATTTGGAAAACCTGCAAAGCGATAATCTGCTTTGTTTTTTTTTGTTTAAAGGCGTATTTTTTACGCTTTATCAATCGTCACTTCTGGATTAATAATATTTATAGCATTTTTATCAAGCCAGACGATTTGTAATAATTTTTAAAGAAATAACGTGCTTTGATTGTTACTACCATAACATCTTCTAGCTGATCTGATCAAGGACATAACTTGATTATTGGCCTTTATGTCCTAAGACAAGTCATCAGTATGTCTATCTCTAGTTGGTCTGTGGTAGGTCTGTCTGCCAAAAACATTGTATTACAATGTGGGAGATGGTTTTTTAACCGACGAAAAAACAAAAAGGAGGAGGTTCTCAATTCGTCGCGTATATTTTTTTTTTTTTTTTTTAATAAAATTTTGGAAATAAAATTCCCACCCTAAGGGTGGGAAAATAGGGGTGACTTTTTGGTCGGCGGGTCGATTTATCCACTCACATGTTGCATTTCCGTGTTACATTATAACTTTTGATACCTACTTACAATATATTTGGAAATGAAATAAAATCAGCCAAAAGACGTCCACTGGACATAGGCCTCCCTCACAAATCGCCTCACCGACCGGTCGTGATCGAACCTCATCCTGTTAGTCCCTCAACCTTCACCAGGTTGTGTGGCCTTGTGGGGTGCGACCACCCGGTGAAGTATGATTAGCTGGGGTCAAAAAATTAGCCAAAAAAAAACTGAAAAGCAAAAAATAAAAACTTTTTATAAAAAAAATTAAACCGCCGAAAAAACTGAAAAGCATTAAATAATAGGGAAACATTTTCTATTAGGCCTTAATTTACTCACTTCTTAAAGTAATTTTGGATTACCAAGAAATTTTGAGTCGGTGCCACAGAATCAACGAATAAAGATCACTAAATTACCTGAAATTCAAAGAAATAACCGAAAAACGTATGCCGCTGCGCATCGCGCTTTACATAGATAATGAATTTGCTTGTGTGGTGTGGCACCGACTTAAAATTTCTTGGTAATCCAAAATTACTTTAAGAAGTGAGTAAATTAAGGCCTAACAGAAAATGTTTCCCTATTATTTAATGCTTTTCAGTTTTTTCGGCGGTTTAATTTTTTTTATAAAAAGTTTTTATTACATACGCGAATTCATTAAAACTTTATTAAAAATGAATACTTTCGCCCTAATAAATAACTCGAAAAAATTAGAATTTCGCGCCATACCGAGAGTTACCACCTTAAGATATATTTTTTTTTTAAAAGAGACCCGCCTTCAATTAATTGACACATACATAAAACTGAGAACTCCCTCTTTTCTGAAGTCGGTTAAAATAGGTACTCAAACCTTCTCCTGAAGGTAACAAATACTTCTGTGATAACCGCATCAAAATCGGTTCAGCCAAACTCGAGATAATCGCGGACAAACATACATACATACAGGTCAAACTAATAACCTCCTTTATTGAAGTCGGGTAAAATGTCTTTCTCAATGGCCAATGCTTTTGAATGGGATATTTAAACCACTCAGATCTTGATTAACCTGTGTAAAGAAAAATTAAAATTTATACAATTATCAATGTACCGAAGTGCAAAAAGCAGCTAATTCATTATTTTTATTACTTATTATGATTGATATTATAATATCCGACCCAGAAGGTAAAAATAAATGTAAGTTTAAATTAAGAGAGTTAGTTGTATTAAAAAAATTGTGTCGTTTTATTCAATAACTCTTTTGTTTGTTTCAGATTATGGGTTTGGTAATGGCTGGATTATATTTACTAAGCACGTTTTTGGCAAACCGTTCATACCGAGGCATTTAAAGTTGTCGCCTACTTTTAGATTTATTTGAACTTCTAAAATAAAAATAGGTCGTAATGCTGCGTAATCTCCAGCTTTGTGAAATTCAGGATACACTGCAGTTTATGTTAGAATAAAGTTAAACAAATTCATTGTCAATATGGGTGTTTTAACTGGTTACAAAACATTAAGTTTCATTATAAATTTATACAATAGTATTGTGATTTATTTCCGAAAAATATATCTTCCATATTTTTGTACCATATAAATAAATCAACCCCCTCAAAGATGTTAATTTGTAAGTTATAGATTAGTTTAAATAATATTATTTAAGTTAAGAAATAAGCTTTAAGTGTTACTAATTTATTGAATATACATTTGATTATAATAATATAAAACTTATGTAATATGCCATAACTGTCCTAAAAAGTAAAGATAATCCATGTAGGGTAAGCAGTACTAATGTTGGCCCCCCTCCAATGATTGGCCCCTTCAATGAAAAATCTATTTATTAAGAGTTGTATTTATATACCAGAAATTAAAAAATATTTATATTTTTCTTTATTTAAAACACTCTAAAACGAAATTAATAGTTTTTAAATGCAACAGCTAGCAATTGTTTAAAAAAATACTTTGTGTTGGACTACAACAGAGGGTGTGTTTTCTTATGAAATTCGTAAGAAGTACGTAACTTTTATAATGGTTTTACTCGTTTTCTTCTTGTTTAAATTGCAATATATGTTTCCATATATGTTTAATATACTTCAATTCAGGTTTATTTACGGTAATTCGTGAAAAACACTAAAGATTAACCTCAAAAATAGGTAGGCCAACATTAGTACCTGTGGTAAGTATGAAGTATCAGTTGATTGGCATCTATGCCAATCATTGTATTTTTTGCTTTTTAATATTATTTATATTTAAATATTAAATCAAATCTTATCAACAATTGCGTTTAAAATGCTAAATCTTTTTATTTAATAAAATCAGAGGAACTAGATTTTGGCAGGGCCAATCATTGTACTTTTGTGTGATTGGCCTGGCCATGCCAATCATTATACTTTTCCCTATGCCAATCATTGTACTAAATTTGTAGTTAAATAATACACCAATTTGATTATGTTCTCTTTATTTTGTCTTGTTTATTTAGTATTCTTATTTCCGAGAGATAATAGTGCAATTTTAGGTATATGAAGGGTACCTTTCAGTTTTTGAGCTCAAAAAAAATTGTCTGGGCATCATTATTGAATAATTTAATGGATCAGTATAGTCATTGGCCTAGGAAAGTATAAAGATTGGCCATGCCAATGCCCAAAAAGTACAATGATTGTCATGCCAATCATTGTACTAGGGTATGCCAATTTTTGTACATACCCTGCCAATGACTGTACTTTTCGCTACATTTTTATATTTATATTGATAAAGTTGTTTATAAGCTAGCAAATAACGATCCTGTGATTTAATCTTATTCTCAGATAAATGAGCTACCATCCTACATTAACAGTTTTTCAATTTTGAACCTTATTTGGCACATAGAAATGTTCAAAGTCAAAACTTTTCTTAAGGGGCCAATCATTGTACTGCTTACCCTACTTAAAAATATGTATAATGGTAGATAATACAAAGTGCATTTTTTTAAATTATGACAGACAGACGCGGAAAGCGACTTGGTTTTATGCTGTGACTGTATTGTTGATATAAGTACATTTCACCGGGCTGATTTTCAGATAATTTTACTTTTCTTGTCGTTTCCTTATCAAAATCCCATCTTTGTTAAACTTCTAGATATAACTTAATAATTATGTATCTAAATCAATCTAGGCGACTAAGCGGTCAAACAATTTTATACGTAAATAATGTTTTGGTCCCTCACATTTTGTTGTTAATTTTACTTTAAAAGTTTTTGATATGAAGGAACATAATTTTTGATATGGCTTAGTTGAAGTCAAAAATTACTTTAAATTAACGTTTTATGTAAATCATAAGACGTTTGTAAATCATTCATTTCATCACTCATTCATTCATGAATTCGTAGGTAAGTAAGTTAAGTATATATAGGTACTTAACTTACTTACCTACGAATTCATTTGTGAAAAGAGTAAAAACTTCTATAATGTTTAAGTACCCACTTCCTAAACTAAGAAAGCACCACCTAACGATTATTATGTTGTCATAATAAGTATTTTCTTATAATATTCGCAGATACTATAATTATTAGGGTATTGCTAAGGTTTTATTCATGCTGTAAATTTTGTTCGTATTATTGATGTGAATAAAGATTTGTCTATGTCTATGTCTACTATACTGAATTATATTAAGTTTTTTTTTTTATTTTATTAAAATAAAGAAGAAAAAAACCTTTTTTATGAGACAAAGTTTTTAAAGGGATTTATTGACCGTTCATTGTATAATACAAGTCGACCCGTTGAACTTCGTACCGCCTAACATAATTCTATGTTGTGCACGTATTACATACCTAAAGACATACATGTGAAGTTTTAAAATATCTAAGTGTATCTAAGCATACATACACACACACAGACAGCGGGAAGCGACTTTGTTTTACAATATGCAGTGATACAAGATTATGTCTGCCTGAGCTTTTAGGGGAAAACTTTAATTTTTTGTAAACTTAATTATTCTGATATTTTATACATTTTACTGCACCCTACTGTATTTTCAAACTTATTCCTTGATTGACTATTCGTTTTGTAAAGTAAAGTACATTTGAATAAAATCATTTTGAATATTCTGGTCTGGTCGTGAGTCCGTTTTAGCGCTCCTACCTAATCAGTAAGTAACCTGCGGGCCCGGGAGGATCCGCCAGGTTATGTGGGGCTCGCACCCACAGACCAACTAGCTCGCACCCACTAAAACACCTCGCCGGTGTACTTCTCTAGAATAACAGCATCACATTCCCCCCTCCAGCACTGGCTGTTGAGCCTCTTCTCGGGTAGACAAGGTAGGCGCGGTGCTCTCCGACGCTCTAACGACGTCACGGGACACCCGCGTTCGGGGCCGTTATAAGGATGCACAATTGAACAAGGCCCCAGCCTCGTGCACTCAACAACCCCAACAAAGGGGTAAAAGGCTAACCTAACCAACTACAATACATAATGTACCTACCAAAGATTTACATACAAACGAGTTAGGGCCAGTGAGTTGTAATTACTACGTAGTTAGGGCCTAGTTTAGTTTAGAAGTAAAATAAAAATAAATAATAAAAATGTTTTTATTAGACAAAAAAGCAAAATATACACAAAAAACTGTGGAGACGATAGCGGTTGCTTTAGTTAATTATACGTTTTGTTGCTAGAGATTTGCGATAGTATCGCGTTAGATCGCGGAAGGCGGACTCTTAAATGAAACGACATGTATCTTATAAAGTTAATGTTGTTACGGCGAACGAGTCTGTGACTGTACCTTAAGTAAAAAAAAGTAATTTGGATTATAAACAAAAAGTAAAAATAGTTGTCCCCTCGGTGCACTATTTCCGTACTCGGCGCACGCTGCACGCACGCGCGGCTCTCAATCCCAAACTTATCACAACTTTTGTCTGAGAGAGACTTGTAAGATCATTCGTGCCGAATTCACGAAGTGTGAAAATATTGTGAAATATTTATGAAAGTGGTTTGTAAAAACACTGAAAGAAGTATTGAAAAATTCGGTATTCGTGTTTTAAGGGCAAAGTTCGACGAACTTTCCCATTGGAAAGTATCGCAAATCTAAAAATATTCTGTTGTGTTGTGACTAACGCCGACCGGGTAAACTCGAGTGTTTAAACTCATTCACTTCCTGCAGGATTAGTGGGAGTACAGACAGTGTAAACTGGGAGACGTGAATGGACAAAGCTTTTGAACGATTTCAATTGATTTACCAATATTGGTGGTAGGTAGTTATTTAGAACAATGACTCGAGGTCCGACTATAGTGCGAGTGGCTCCTGGCGGCGGCAGGGGCGGCGGCGGCGGCGGCGGCCTCAAGTGCTGCTGCTGCCGCTGCTGCGAGTGCTTCAACCTCGGCTACCTCACCACGCAGGACGGCCTTATTAAACTGGCTGAAGCCGTAAGTTTCATTAATTTAATTTGCTTGTACACAGTATGACTATAAACTTTTATTATGACATTGGTGTATGATTTATTTGGGAATCAAAATGATATTATGTACAGTAGATATCAAAGCATATCGGTATAGGTAGCAGGTACTTAATTATTAATGAATCAAATAATTACGGACGTCAAGACGCAACAAGTTTAACATGCCTTTTCTTTCATAAATTCATATTTAATAAATTTATATATTTTTTTTGTCATTAAATGGTTTATTACTAAACTTGTCAGATGCTGGGCGGCCTTTGCCAGAGCCTCCTCGTTAAATACGGTATGTCGGAAGCGTCGAGCATGGGCTCGGCCTTCCACGGCTTCCTGACCACCGCCTCGGCCTGCCTGCTCACCACCACGCTGCTCATCACTTGCTACGTCCTCTCCAACCACACTCAGCAGTTGATACGACAGTCAATATTTGTAAGTAATTCTGTAGTTTTCTCTATGATATTAAGTTACTAATTAAATGCAATATAACCACGATAAGGTTTTGGTTTTCTAACTGTCGAAGGTTATTCTTATAACAATTACAGTAAGTACTTTATAGTTAAACAGCCTAATTTAACTCCAATTTATTATACAATTTCCTATCGAGGTGAATCTTTGAGCCGAGGCTCGGTCTACTCACGATGATGTTTCTTTCTTCTATGACAACCTATAGCCATGTCTCCTAGAGGATGACAAAATTTATCCTTGCTATTACTTAAAGGTGTTAATTTATTTCCAGGAATGCCTGTTTAACGCAGTTGCATGCTTTCTGTACCTCTCGGCGTCATCGTACATGGGCGTCGCCGTCAACATCTATCTGTACCCGCGGTACGCGCTCGTCAACATGTACGCCGCTTACCCTGCGATGACTGCAGTCTACGTAAGTACCTACTTATCGATAAAAATATATTAAGTATTGTTTTTTTGATTAATAATCGTTTTCAAGGATCACTGATACAGGAATATTTTTTAAATATAATCAACTAAATTAAAGACCAAAATAGATCTTGGCCTGCGTCAGCAATATTCTTTTCCAATTTATGGTGCCGTGTTTTGTTTTTAACAGAAACTATATATACCTATATATTATTCTGAGAAAATTATCGCATACGACCTCTGTAGCTCAGTTGGCAGTGATTTATTGATTGAAAGATTTATTCCATGTTCCAAATACATCAAAACATATACGTACATTTTATAAACTTAAGCAGGTAGGTAGAACTAGTGACATGAATCATCAATATATATAAAACTCTTCCGTTACAGACTGACTGACTGACTGACAGACAACGCAGAGCCTAAACTACTGTGCGTAGAAAGCTGAAAATTGGCACGTGGGTTCCTTGGGGAGTGTAGGTGAGCACTAAGAAGGGATTTCCCGAAATTCCTACGGGAACGGGAAAAAACGGGATTTTTGTGTTTATGAGAAATCTGCGCGGGAAAAACCGCGGGGCAGCCTCTAGTTAACATATATATAAGACTACACTGTACAAACAAAATCCAGTTTTGATGTAGCTGCGACACGGAAAGGGCTCTGACTCAGCATATGCTACAGGATATTATAAGAAACTAGAGGCTGCCCCGCGGTTTCACACGCGCAAGATTTCTCATAAACACAAAAATCATGTTTTTTCCCGTTCCCGTGGGAATTTCGGGAAATCCTTTCTTAGTGCTCACCTACACTCCCTAAGGAACCTACATGCAAAATTTCAGCCCGCTACGCCAAGTAGTTTCGGCTCTGCGTTGTCTGTCAGTCAGTCAGTCAGTCAATCAGTCAGTAACGGAAGAGTTTTATATATATTGATACTATCCGCAGCGCTGGTATTCCGCCAGTACCCCGACAGGCAATACATACATGCACACGTCCCGGTATTTTAGATATAAATAAATATAAGTATATAATATAATATAAACTTAAGTATTAAAGCTAACAGTGAGGAAAAGGGCCAATTTATAATATATAATTATATATGTATACCTAACATAAATAATACTTATATAAAAGGTGTAAGTAAATATATAAAAATGTGTGTTAGGAATTTACTACTTACTAAATAATAAGAATAAAAAAATTAAATATGAGAAGACAAGGAAATAATATAATAATAAAATTTCAAGTAAAAAATTGGTACCAGTAATTAATTTAACAGTAATTGATATTAATGTAAAAATTAAAGTAAACAAATTGAATGTTTAAAATTTATCCTTCTGTTTGTTAAGAAGATATTGGAGAAGTTTTCTTTTAAAAGTGATGTGGACTGAGATGCGTGTGCAAGTGGGTATGATTCCCGGCGGGGCGAACATTGTTATGAATCGATGTTTGCTTCCTAGCTGGGTGTAATGTTCGTCTCTGTATATGTTTCGGGCACCCTAGATTCAGGTTAGGTTCTTCCTAGTTAGGGACTGTGAGTGTGATGCGTTATTGTTATTATTATTAATTCCAGTGCGGTATTTTGTTTCAGTACATCGGCGTGGTAGTCGGGATTCTGCACGGAGTAGACGCTTACATTTCATACAGATATCACAAAGGATATCGTTAGAAATTACTGAAATGTGTTTGTCATCGTTTACCGCATTTAAATTAAATTAAGTTATGTAAGTAAGTTATATCTCTATTATGTGTAAATATTAAAATATAGAGTAACTTTATCTACTTACTACTACTACTGTACTTATATATTATTCCATTATATAAAATTACAAAATCTTAATTTTTCTTTAATCAGTTGACGTGTTTCAATTAAATATTTTAAAAAGAAGGTGACTGTCTCAGGAATCACGGGCACTTTTGTAAAAGGCTGTTTGGGCGATGGACTTGGTCTTAGTCTGGAACGATTAGAAAATTAATAATAAAGTTTTCAATGTCAAAAACGGCACGCGATTATTCCTTTACCCTATAGAAGTTACAGACCAGTTTAATTAATAATCATCTATTAGGTATCATCGCCGCACCTCGCCAGATTTGTGCCTCGGCAAAATCATCCTAGTACTAGTAATAAGATGATTTTGCCCAGGTACTAACTAACTAAACTGGAAGTCAGTGGAACAAGCTTTCGACACGCAGATACCACGACACACTTCCTCTTGAAAGTCGGCCACGCTCTTAGCGTTTTGTCAACAAACAAGGTCTTACTGCCACACTGCATGAACAGTTACCCTGCCCACATCGGTATGTAGGTATAGGTAGTTCCAATTAAACATAGGTAAGAAATTAAAATGCTTATTTTTAATCGGCTAAGACAAACGAAATGCTGGATAAATATACTGACTTAGCCCTGTGCTACTAAGAATTATATGCATTATTTTCTTCTTATTACGCCTATTGTCCGTGGTTGCCTGAAACAAGAAATCGCACTGAACCTGTTTACTAGTTCTGTTAAACTTATTGAAGGTGCAATAAAAAAAATGTCGTTGTCTATTGACGAGAGGAAACGGAGCGAAGAACTCTACACAAGATATTTAATAATAAACCGTTTAATTTAATTCGATTTTTTGTGATCGTTTTACCATATGAAATTTGTAAATTGAATCACGTCCAAACACAGAACAAGGAAGATGCTCTCCGTCCAAACATTCTTATTTAATAACGACCTTTCTAATAATACTTACAATAACTCAAATTAAAAACCCCCGACCCAGTCAGACCCCTCATCAACTTAACCAGAACTAGAGCTTATCATCTTAAAAAGATCATGGTTGCGTTACCATAATATACTTTTAATATCATTGAAGTAACACGGTACCAAATTTCAAATCGATAGGACATGTGGAAGGTAGTTAGATCCCCATATCCACTATTTGAGAGCTGTTATCTTCAAACGGAAGATTAGGTCATGGTTACCTTACTATATACTTTTATTATCATTGAAGAAACACGGTACCAAATTTCAAATCGATAGGACAAATGGAAGGTGGTTAGATCCTCTCATCTATCATTCAAGAGCTGATCATCTTCAAACGGCACATCAGGTCATGGTAACCTTAACACATACTTACAATATCATAGATGTAACATGGTACCAAATTTCAACTCGATCGAACATAAGGAAGCTAGTTAGATCCTCTCATCCATTATTCAAGAGCTGATCATCTTCAAACGGCTGATTAGGTATTGGTTACCTTACCATATACTTTCTATATCATAGATGTAACATGTTACCAAATTTCAAATCGATCGGACATAGGAAGCTAGTTAGATCCTCTTATACATTATTCAAGAGCTGATCATCTTCAAACGGCTGATCAGGTAATGGTTACAATACCATATACTTTCTATATCATAGATGTAACATGGTACCAAATTTCAAATCGATCGGACATAAGCTAGTTAGATCCTCTCATCCATTATTCAAGAGCTGATCATCTTCAAACGGCAGATCAGGTCATGGTTACCTTAACATATACTTTAAATATCATAGATGTAACATGGTACCAAATTTCAACTCTATCGGACATAAGGAAGCTAGTTAGATCCTCTCATCCATTATTCAAGAGCTGATCATCTTTAAACGGCAGATCAGGTCATAGTTATCTTACCAAATACTTTCTATATCATAGATGTAACATGGTACCAAATTTCAAATCGATAGGACATAAGGAAGCTAGTTAGATCCTCTCATCCATTATTCAAGAGCTGATCATCTTCAAACGGCAGATCAGGTCATGGTTACCTTAACATATACTTTCAATATCATAGATGTAACTTGGTACCAAATTTCAACTCGATCGGACATAAGGAAGCTAGTTAGATCCTCTCATACATTATTCAAGAGCTGATCATCTTCAAACGGCTGATCAGGTCATGGTTACCTTACCCAAATACTTTCTATATCTTTATCATAGATGTAACATGGTGCCAAATTTCAAATCGATCGGACATAAGGAAGCTAGTTAGATCCTCTCATCCATTATTCAAGAGCTGATCATCTTTAAACGGCAGATCAGGTCATGGTTACCTTAACATATACTTTCAATATCATAGATGTAACATGGTACCAAATTTCAAATGGATCGGGCATAAGGAACCTAGTTAGATCCTCTCATCCATTATTCAAGAGCTGATCATCAACCAACCAACCGCTGATCAGATCTTCATCAGACATGGCTAAGAACACTCGGCCTGAAATTATCTATGATACAAAAAAAACTAAACGAAAATCGGTTCAGCCGTTTGGGCTCTAAAATGCCACAGACAGATACACAGACAGACAGACAAACAGATACACACGTTAAAATTATAACACCCCTCTCTGAATTTTTCGTTCGGGGGTTAAAAAGAATTAGAAGGTGGATGTGTCATCCTGACACGACCGACACGATGCATAATCTATGTCGTAGTAAGATTTGATAATTAGGTTTTTTTCAAAAAACCTAGGGATTTTGCGAAAACACGGATAATTTGATATAAGTGTCGTAGGAAGATTTTATAATAAGTTTTTTTTGCAAAAAAACTAGGGTGTTTGCGAAAACCCGGATAATTTGATATAAGGATCATTTGTTTCCAATCATCCTGACAAAAAGCAGTTTTTTTTGCAAAAAACCTAGTAAAATTGAAAAATGTGAAAACTTTCATAACTCTGATTGGCTAGAGTATATTGGTTGCTGTCAAACTTTTATTCTGATTGGTTCTATGTAGCGTGCAAGGTATTTTAACTAACCAATCAGAAGACAGTTACAGCCAGCATCAATCTAGCCAATCAGAGTTAAGGAAGGTTCAACATTTTTCAATTATACTAGGTTTTTTGCAAAAAAAACTACTTTATGTCAGGATGATTGAAAATAAAGATATCCTATTATCAAATTATCCGAGTTTTCGCAAAATCCCTAGGTTTTTTGCAAAAAAAACTGATTATCAAATCTTCCTACGACATAAGCATTACTTTTTTTTCAATCATCCTGACATGAAGCAGTTTTTTTGCAAAAAACCTAGTAAGATTGAAAACTTTGAAACCTTCCTATTATCTGATTGGCTAGTTTATTGCTTGCTGGTAAACTCTTATTCTGATTGGTTCGTTAAAATATCCTTTGACGCTACAGAGAACCAATCAGAATAAGAGTTTACCAGCAAGCAATAAATCTAGCCAATCAGATTATAGGAAGGTTTCAAAGTTTTCAATCTTACTAGGTTTTTTGCAAAAAAACTGCCTCATGTCAGGATGATTGAAAAAAAGTAATGCTTATATCAAATTATCCGTGTTTTCGCAAAATCCCTAGGTTTTTTGCAAAAAACCTATTTATCAAATCTTACTACGACATCTACATAGGTACCTAGTTGTAGTTGTTCTTATCTTGTGTGTCCAACCAAAGCATGACCAAGGAATATTTTATGTTTGTGATCACGAAAAATTGATAAGAAAGTATGAAAAAACCAAAAGACAACGCGGTTCATAATTATTAAATATGCATGGTATTACTTAGTTGGTGATATAAATTAATCTTTAAAAATAATCACTTTTTAGTGCACCAAAAAAAAAAGATTAATAAATAATACAGACAGACTGTATCGAGACCTTAACTCTCGCAGCGATTTCTTCCAGACAACCTGTTTTTTTCAAAAGTAGGTACTACTACTACTACTAGGTTTCAAGATTTCGTGCGGGTTGTTATTGAGTAATTGATGAATTACAATATACTATACTAAATTTTGATTTCTTGTTATATAGGTACTCATTAAGCCTCGATAATGGTTTAGTTTAGATAAAAGAATGAATCACCGGGGGGCGGAAACCGTAAACAAAAAAATTTACCCTGGTACCAGCTGTACGAACAAAAAAACTTTCGATTACTAACTCAACCATTTTGCAACCGAAAAGTTTTGTTAGTGCCAGGTAGGTGCTCGTGAACTATTGTAATATCACAAGGCTTCTTTTCGTTGTGCTCGACCTGCAGACGGATCTTGGGTTCTCTGCATTCAGTGAATGGCGCGGAGTGGTGTCAAGCGCCTGCGTCGGATGTGGTTACGTACTACACGTACATTTTAACAACTGTGATACATTGTGCCAAAGAAATATTAGTGTTAGAGTGAACCACTTGTAGGTGAATGATACGGATTGTAACAACCTACGACGTCAAAAGTAATTGCTTGCAATCTTGATTTGTTTACGTGAGTAAGAAAGAAGAACTAAGCAGATACACCGTTGATTGGTGTGATTAGGTATTTTGGATACTGGGATTCACTAAAATAGATATAGATATATTTTAGTGAATCCCAGATTCCTGTCGATCATTTTTAAAGTATACTTACTCAAATTAATTTGCGGATACGGAATAGGTACTTATTTTAATGTGTAAAGATATTAGTTAACTTAAAAAAAAAAATCAGAAATAAAGAAGGATCATAAATATTAACTATCCAATCTAAGGAAATGTTAAATATTTGATAAAGTCAATGAATTTTTATATTAATGAGGCTATTTCCCACCAACTAATAACGTAAAATGAGGAATGGTAAGATGAAACTGATTATGGAAATGTCTTCTAATTACTCTTAAAATAAGTGCAATAATTAAGAAAATATATAATTTATATTTTAGCTGCATATCTAGTTTGATTAGTTTTAGACCTTTTCATAAAATCCACTCCACAGTTAAAACAATATTTTGATAAGAAATGCTCTAACATAGACTCTTAAGGATTTTTGTTACGGAGTAATTGCAAACCAGACCCAAGATGTCTTAAGAAAACAATTATGATAAAGAAATTATACACGCTATTGTTAGTAAGAGACAATGCAGTATGACGCACAGTGGGATTCGGTATCACAATTCACAATGCGAATAAACATTAAAAAAGGTTTTTACAAAAACTATTAAATATGATCACATGAATTAATCTCATAATCCGTAGAGAGATAACAATAAATCTGTACAATTAGTAAGAGATAAAAAAATATTCTTCAGTTTATCTATGTTTCGCCACTGTTTAACAAGTTGATGATAAGACGCAGCTTAGTGAGGACGCTGTTTCCTAATCATTCGTTTCATCGTCAGCTTTGACAAACACAATAAAAATAGGTGTGACATTTTTGTAAATGATTCCAAAAATGTTTTGGGACTGGCGAGGAGGGAGACAATCGTGATCAGAGCACCAACATGGCACACACGTGCACAGGCGTCGACGTCCTCGCGTCTGACCCTGTTTGATTTCCTGTCGAAGAGGTGCAAGAAAGAAACTGTACACAATGCTATAAGTAACGCTGCTATCTGCCTGACTTCTTACATTATGGTTAAAAAAGTTATTTAATGTAAAGAATACATACGTTACCACGCAAATCTATTGGTCAGTCTTTTCTTAGGATTAAATTGACAATAATTAACTCGATATAAACATTTATTTAATGTGTGCTTGTAATTTAAAAATTGAATAGTACGAACACAATAATAAAAAATAAATGGCTGTAGGTACAGTCATGGACTCGTTCAGCGTAACACTTCTGTTTTTTTGGTATTGCAAAATGTTCTCTGGTATAACAGTCTAGTGCGCACGAGTGACGAGACCAATGATGATAGAAAAAAGGGTTACGCTGAATGAGACCGCCGCTGTAAATATGTTTAAAATAATTTATCATACCATAGTATAAAAAGATGTCGCTTCCCGCTGTCTGTCTGTCTGTATTTATGCTTATATCTTTAAAACTACCCAACGGATTATGATGAGTTTTTTTTTAAAGATAGTTTTCTGGGTGGAACAGTACTTAATATGATATTAAGCTGTCTTATCTTTGATCTACTCGACATTAACTTAATAATTTGAATTTGTTGTCATTTTGTTAATTAGATATTAATGGTATTGTACTTACTTATACCTAATGGTTTACTTACGTACCAAATCCGCATTACTCCGTTACGTATATTGTCTCCATACTTATATTTTTACGGAAATTTTAAAACCAAACAGAGAGGCTGCTCTTAAATAAATGTATCCTTTCTTTTTCTAGGTTACTTTATGTAAAACAGTGAAACAATATGGAAGTTATAACAGGGAAAAGCACAAATTGGAATGAAGGAGGTAAGGGTAATTTTAAAAGTTAAAAAAGAGCCATAGCACAGCTAAAGTAGCGCCACTCGAGAAAAAAATTAATATCTTCTAAACTAAGGCAAATATCAAAAATGTGAAACAGCATTCCCCTAGATAATTCAGCCTAGTATTTTAGGGCATTGTTGTATAGCTTTTAGGTTAAAGACCACAGAAAGAAACTGATTGTTGTTAAAAACGGCCACTTTTGGCAACAATCAGTTTCTTTCTGTGGTCTTTAACCTAAAAGCTATACAACAATGCCCTAAAAATACTAGGCTGAATTATCTAGGGGAATGCTGTTTCACATTTTTGATATTTGCATTAGTTTAGAAGATATTAATTTTTTTCTCGAGTGGCGCTACTTTAGCTGTGCTATGCCTCTTAAACCAATTCAGGGACCTAGTAATCTTGAGAAGTAGATTGAAATTTAAAATGTTCTGTTTGACCCTGGAATCAATATAAATAAAACTCTTCCGTTACTGACTGACTGACTGACTAACAGACAACGCAGAGCCAAAACTACTGGGCGTAGCCGGCTGAAATTTTGCATGTAGGTTCCTTAGGGAGTGTAGGTGAGCACTAAGAAAGGATTTCCCGAAATTCCCACGGAAATCTGCGCGGGAAATACCGCGGGGCAGCCTCTAGTTAAGTATAATTAGTTAATTAGAGACATAAAACAATTTCTTTTATTGTAATGTATATTTTATATTATTAAAAAATAAGGGCTAAAATTAAGAAATCATCGGAGTAATTAATTGTATTTAGATTCATTCAGATGATCTTTTTTAAACTTTGCGCCAAGTCGTACAAATATGAATAGATGTTGAGGCGAAAGACGATATCATAGTAAGTAGCCATGCATATTAGTGATTAAAAAAAGAATTAATTATTTCAGAGTGGCCAGCAGGCACAGTGGGGCCCGGCGTGTCGGTGGAGGAGATGGCGGAGGAAGAGCGGGCGCTGCCGGCGGGGACCATCGTGGCCGTCGCGCTGGTGGTACTTCTTACCATAGCTGCCGTTTTTGTCCTTGGTATCCTGATTGACTGCAGGCAACAGTAAGTAATACCATGGTATTACCAAAGATAAAATAATAGAGAGACCTATATATGTATATAGTTTCAACACAAATAAATAAAATTGTATGATACTTATTTCCATGGAGGAAGTTGCTTTTTTTAAATTGTAAAACAATTATTGTTATGTAATACGACCCGGCGAACTTCGTACCGCCTTACCAATAAATATTTTTTGTATGTGCTATACATAAAACCTTCCTCAAATCACTATATCTTTAAAAAAAACTCATCAAAATCCTTTGCATATTTGCATAGCTTTAGATATAAGCATACATAGGGACATACTCGGAAAGCGACTTTGTTTTTTTATTTTTATGACTGCTCCGTAGCTCAGTTGGCAGTGATGTGGACTGAGACGCGTGTGCACCTGTGTTCGATTCCCGGCGGGGCAAACATTGTTATGATGAATATCGTTGTTCGTTTCCGGTCTAGGTGTAATGTTCGTTGTTTCGGGCACAGGATCTTCCTAATTAGGGGTCTCTGAGTGTGATTTTATGTTATGTATTAAATAACATACTCGATATAAAGTATATTTTTACAAGATCATCTAACTGTATGAATGAATCTCTATCCCAAATAAGCTTTTGAAGTTGAGCAGATCTTGAGATTAAAAATTTGTTTAATTTTTCAGAAGAATCCAAGAAGAGAAAATGGGTCAAATTAAGAGATTAAAAAACCGAAGGGCGAGAAGCAAACCCGGAGACGACAGCCTCAGCATAGCCGTCAACATGGAGGACACGGGCCTTAGCGCCGCCCCTGCCGAAACTTTAAGGGATACGCCATGACCTGATGACCCTAACATGTGTAATATTTATACATGTTTTCAAAAAAATATGAAATACCTTTAGGATATGTACTTATACCTAATTTACAGTTATTACTGCAATAATATAAAAAAAAAATGATGTTCATGTTTGTTAACATTTTGCGCGAGCAGTGTAAGTAAGTATAAAAAATCTACAATATATAACACCAGCTTTTGCCCGCAGCTTCGCACGCGCTTTTTCATTATGAACGTTAATTACTGGTCGATAATACTACTCAGGAATTTGGGGACATCATTTTTGATCGCACCTAAACCCCCTAAAAATATCTACATATTTACAGTAGTAATATTTTGTTTATTTCAGTTCCCGTGGCAAGTTCCTTTCTACGATCCACCATTCAGACACTGAAACTCATATTCCTAACATTTATATTAGCTGGTTGGGTAAAATATTAGCTGGATAGTTGGATTATGTACCTACGCGAGTAAAATTTTTTTAGGCGCTTTATGTTTTTGGGAATGTTCCGTTAAATTACCATGTGAATTTTGGTGAATCTTTTCTTAATATGACTGTGAATCTATTTACACCCACTGAAAAACCCGTTTTCCTTTTTTTACGTCAAAATATTCATTGTTTTCATACTAACTAAAGAGTCCCGTTTTACGTTCCCGTGGAAATTTAGTATATTTCTTTTTTCCAACTACTGCTACTACATCCACAGAGACACTTGTAGACCAAATTCCACGTTGACATACTCAAGGAAATCAATTTTTCATACAAAATTAATTAGTCTGGTAATCCCCGTTCCCATGGGAATTTAGTTATTTCCTTTCTTTCATCCACTGAGGAACCTGTACACAAATTTCACGTCGATACACTCAAGAAAGTCGATTTTTCATTACCACAAAAAAAAGTCCCGTTATTCCCGTTCCCGTGGGAATTTTGTAAATTATTTTCCTTCAACATTCCCACATTTACTAAGGAACCTGTACACCAAATTTCACGTCGATACACCCTAGGATCTCGATTTTTCATTCTTACTAAAAAAGTCCCGTAGTTCCCGTTCCCGTGGGAATTTTTTAATTTCCTTTCATACAACACTCCTTCATTCACTGAGGAAACTGTACACCAAATTTCACGTCGATACACTCAATAATGTAGATTTTTCATACTAACTAAAAAATCCCGCAATTCCTGTTCCTGAGGGAATTTTGAGAAATCCCATCTTAGCGGATGCCTACGTCATAACATCTACCTGCATGCCAAATTTCAGCCCAATCCGTCGAGTGGTTTGGGCTGTGCGTTGATAGATCACTATGTCAGTCAGTCAGTCAGTCAGTCACCTTTGAGTTTTATATATATAGATAGGTGTAAGTAATTCGAATCAGTGCCATATTAAATCCCATAGTAGCTCATCGTTTATTCTTCCAAGTCGAATCGTTTGCGATCTTTACAAGTTGCGTCGCATCTAAGATAAATTTACAATTTCGCCTTGGTTTCCTAATACAGCAATATCATTCTTTAGATTTTAAACCTGAATGCTATACACAACAGTGACTTAAAAATTCTAAGCAAATATACAATAACTATAAATCATTGACGCATAGAAATACCTAATAAAATAAATATTTTTCAAATTTCAAAATTTAGAAACGAATTCTAAAGTTATCTTCAATAAAACGCTTTGTACTTACACTATACACGGTTACCTTTTTATCGTGGAGGAAAATTTAACGCCCGGTAGGCATAGTTATACAGGACTGATTCCTGAAAACAAAATTGAAAAATAATGAACCATGCTAACTCGAGGTACCTTGAAAGTTTTTGTAAAAAAAAAACTAAAAACCTTGTGTAGCATCAGAGAAATGACCTACGGTGGCTTAGCTGGTGCCAGACGAGTCAGGGGGCGGAGGGCAATGCGCAGGGGGTCAACAAGGAGACCATCAGCCTTAAATATATATTTTTAATTTAAAAATATAAAAAAAAAAAAAAAATTAATAATTTATTCGAGATAGAGAGAGATGATATATATCATGCAAAGACTTAGTCCTGAAAGTTTCCACCACGATAAAAAAATGACCGTGTATTAAGTGTAGCTCGAGGAAGCCAGCACATGAACCTACCCACCATTGATGCGTGCGTTTACTTATACGTACAAATAAATGGGTAGTTTGATGGTGCGTAGTAATTTTTTTTGTTTAGTAAGTATGTTTATACTGGATGTTTTTGACAATGCGGTAATAAATCAGAGGAGGGATTCCGCTTACCGTAACTTACAACATTCCCAAAGAAGCATAGGTCGAAATTACTCGAAATCTTGAAAAAAATAACAGCTGTTCCATACATTGGTTCGATCTGACGGGGTCAATGTACGGGACAGCTGATTTTTGTTTTGAGATTTCGATCCATGTTGCTAAGGGAAAGTTGTTAGGTAAGGGGAGCTGAATCCCTCGTTTGATTTATCACCGCCTTGTAGAAACACCTTGTCCAGTATTGTATATTTAACTAGCTGACACGGCGAACTTCGTACCGCCTTGTGTTCTAAATTTTTGAGAAAATTGTATGGCCTATGTGACCCGAGGATAGTGTAGCTTTCAAACAGTGAAATAATTTTTAAATTGGTCCAGTATTTATGGAGCCTATTCGATGAAAACAAACAAACAAATATTTCCACTTTATAATATTAGTAAAGATATCAGCTATAAATATATTGATAATTTGTGGTATTTTTTTGTTTGTTTTAATTTTAGATTTTAAGAAGTTATGTTTTAAAAATTAAAGTCTGTTCAGAAATCTAAATTTTTTGTAAATTAAGTAGGTACATTAGTGATAATAAATAAAAGGATAAATTGATAACACTATAATTTGGGAATTCTCCTACATCAATTTACTAGACGAATAATAATACTATTTTTCAAGATAAGAAAAAAATGATTAAATTAGCTGTTATCTTTTTGAATTGAAAGCATTCTTCATGCTGATTTCAAATATTCAATGAAAAATTCAAAAGGAAAAAGTCACAAAAAATTCTAATCATTTAATTATTTATGTAAGAAATATAAAAATAATAGTAAGAAAAAAAAGTTTCCGGTGAAATATAAAAGTAATGAAGCATTTTAGGAATACTGTTCTGAGTTTGACTAAAGATGGCTGTTTCATTACTTCATAAAAAGTGCTTTATTTAATACAATAATGTTAAAATACTTATTAATGAAACGAATATTATAAATAAAAGACTTAAGAAATATGATATATAATTAAAATAAGAAAGTTATTAAATATGATGAATAATGTTTACTTGTAAATGTAAGGAGTAACAGGATGTAAAGATTGGAGCGGATTTAGAGGTTAGAATGATGACGTTTGGAAAAAAGGATCACTAGTGAAAATAAAAAGAGGAAATATTGGAATTGTAACAATAAATGTGGAACATGAACTATAAATGACTGTGTTTTACTTTTGGGAAACTGGAATCTCCTAATATTTAGTGCAAGCTCTTAGTTTTGATTTCAGGCATAGTTTATACTATTACTAGAGGCTGCCCCGCGGTTTTTCCCGCGCGTATTTCTGATATACAAAAATCCCGTTTTTCCCGTTTCCGTGGGAAATTCGGGAAAATACCTTCTTAGTGCTCACCAACACTCCCCAAGGAACCCACGTGCCAATTTTCAGCTTTCTACGCCCAGTAGTTTCGGCTCTGCGTTGTCTGTCAGTCAGTCAGCCAGTCAGTAACGGAAGAGTTTTATATATATTGATAATAATTTTTACCGTGATTGGCTAAACGCCGACAGAGCGCTATTTATATACCTACTAGTCGACCCGGCGAACTTTGTACCGCCTAACTTATTGCTATGTTGCTCAAGTATTATACTTATAAACTTTCTCCTGTATTACTTTATCCATTAAAAAAAACCGCATTTAAATCCGTTGCATAGTTTTAAAGATTCAAGCATACATAGGGACAGACGCGGGAAGCGACTTTGTTTTATACTATGTATTGATATCTGTCCAGATTGTCTATCACTACTGGCTACTCTAGCGCTCCCCCCTTCAAACCGGAAGCCAGTAACACTTTATCCACTGTGGGTCTGTTATGATGTAGGTCCCCTGAGCCTTGTTGAGATGAGCTAGAACTCGAAGCATCAGGTTGGGTGGAGGAAATACCCAGACAGGTGCCAATTCCACGGTCGACTGAAGGCGTCGCAGTACCTACTCTGTCAAGCCGTCTCTTGCGTCCAGCGATGGTCCAGGGTCACATACCTTGGAACCAACCCCGTCCTGTTTGGTGTGAACAAAAGTCGACATAAGGAATGCCCCAGCTTAGAAATTTGACTTCTACCACTTCTACCGCCTCTGGCAAGAGATTAATAAAATGTACCTGTATTTAAGTAGTTTAAAATTGCATAAGACACAACCATTTGGTAGACTAGGTTAACTTAATGATCGATGATATAATAATTTTAATCGTATATCGATCGACACCCACTGCACTACATGCATGTTAACTAACCGAGAAGTCTCGATTGATGCATGTATGTGTATGTTTATGGCAACTATAAACGTGTTACCTAAGTAGGTGGTCAAATTACAAAGGCAGTCAATAAAATTTCATAAGTTTTGCATTTGCTAACTGTCTCTAGCATATAACTACACTAGAGGCTGCCCCGCGGTATCACAAAAATCCCGTTTTTTCCCGTTCCCATGGGAATTTCGGAAAATTATTCCTTAGTACTCCCCTACACTCCCCAAGGAACCCACGTGCAAAATTTCAGCCCGCTACGCCTAGTAGTTTCGGCTCTGCTTTGTCTGTCAGTCAGTCAGTCATTAACGGAAGAGTTTTATTATATTGACTAGAGGCTGCCCCGCGGTTTATCCCACGCAGATTTCTCATAAACACAAAAATCCCGTTTTTCCCGTTCCCGTGGGCATTTCGGGAAATCCTTTCTTAGTGCTACCCTACACTCCCCAAGGAAATCACTTGCAAAATTTCAGCCTGCTAAGCCCAGAATATTCGGCTCTGCGTTGTCTGTCAGTCAGTCAGTCAGTCAGTCAGTCAGGCAGTCAGTCAGTCAGTCAGTCAGTCAGTCAGTCAGTCAGTCAGTCAGTCAGTCAGTCAGTCAGTCAGTCAGTCAGTCAGTCAGTCAGTCAGTCAGTCAGTCAGTCAGTCAGTCAGTCAGTCAGTCAGTCAGTCAGTCAGTCAGTCAGTCAGTCAGTCAGTCAGTCAGTCAGTCAGTCAGTCAGTCAGTCAGTCAGTCAGTCAGTCAGTCAGTCAGTCAGTCAGTCAGTCAGTCAGTCAGTCAGTCAGTCAGTCAGTCAGTCAGTCAGTCAGTCAGTCAGTCAGTCAGTCAGTCAGTCAGTCAGTCAGTCAGTCAGTCAGTCAGTCAGTCAGTCAGTCAGTCAGTCAGTCAGTCAGTCAGTCAGTCAGTCAGTCAGTCAGTCAGTCAGTCAGTCAGTCAGTCAGTCAGTCAGTCAGTCAGTCAGTCAGTCAGTCAGTCAGTCAGTCAGTCAGTCAGTCAGTCAGTCAGTCAGTCAGTCAGTCAGTCAGTCAGTCAGTCAGTCAGTCAGTCAGTCAGTCAGTCAGTCAGTCAGTCAGTCAGTCAGTCAGTCAGTCAGTCAGTCAGTCAGTCAGTCAGTCAGTCAGTCAGTCAGTCAGTCAGTCAGTCAGTCAGTCAGTCAGTCAGTCAGTCAGTCAGTCAGTCAGTCAGTCAGTCAGTCAGTCAGTCAGTCAGTCAGTCAGTCAGTCAGTCAGTCAGTCAGTCAGTCAGTCAGTCAGTCAGTCAGTCAGTCAGTCAGTCAGTCAGTCAGTCAGTCAGTCAGTCAGTCAGTCAGTCAGTCAGTCAGTCAGTCAGTCAGTCAGTCAGTCAGTCAGTCAGTCAGTCAGTCAGTCAGTCAGTCAGTCAGTCAGTCAGTCAGTCAGTCAGTCAGTCAGTCAGTCAGTCAGTCAGTCAGTCAGTCAGTCAGTCAGTCAGTCAGTCAGTCAGTCAGTCAGTCAGTCAGTCAGTCAGTCAGTCAGTCAGTCAGTCAGTCAGTCAGTCAGTCAGTCAGTCAGTCAGTCAGTCAGTCAGTCAGTCAGTCAGTCAGTCAGTCAGTCAGTCAGTAACGGAAGAGTTTTATATACTTACTAGAGGCTGCCCCGCGGTTTTTCCCGCGCGTATTTTTAATAAACACAAAAATCCCGTTTTTTTACCCTTCCCGTGGGAATTTCGGGAAATCCCTCCTTAGTGCTCACCTACACTCCCCAAGGAACCCACGTGCCAATTTTCAGCTTTCTACGCCCAGTAGTTTCGGCTCTGCGTTGTCTGTCAGTCAGTCGGTCAGTCAGTAACGGAAGAGTTTTATATATATTGATATTGATTATTTGTTGCACGTCTCCTAACCTAAATTTAAAATTAAATTTGCATAGACAAGTACCTAAATCATTCATAAAATCAAAATGCATTTTGATGGCATAAAATTGAGTAGCAACAGTACCATACCTATCACACCTAAGTACAGGGTGGCCCATAAGTCCCTTGAAATGTAAAAAAAAATCATTAAAAAAAACTAATTACAATATGAAAAAGGTTTTTATTTTGAAGTAATCTTAATAAAATGAGAATTATTATTTGAAAATTACATCGTCTAAATGTAATCCGTTACGATCGCGGCACGCCTGTAAGCGACGTCTAAAACGTCTAAATTCTGTAATGCTTGCCATTTCTCGTCGAATATTTTCTTTCAAGACATCGATTGACCGCGGCTTGGTTTCATACACTTTACTCTTAAGATAACCCCATAAGAAAATGTCCATTGTGGTCAGATCCGGACTACGTGGTGGCCAGGCAATATCTCCTCTTCGAGAGTAACTTTACTAGGGAAAAGTTGACGAACGACGGGCATAGCGGTGTTAGAGGTATGGGCAGTTGCTCCATCCTGTTGAAACCAGGTCCGCGTATTGAAGCCTGGAAAATTCTGCAACTCTGGTGCAAAAAAGTTCTCGATCATTGCCTCATAGCGCTGCGAATTAACAGTAACCGCGCGACCTTTGCTGTCCTCAAAAAAGTAAGGGCCTATGATGCCATGCGCTGACATAGCCGCCAAAACTGTCACTTTAGGGCTATGTAAGGGCCTTTCATGTTTGCGATTTGGATTTTCGCAACTCCAGTAGCGACAATTCTGCTTGTTGACATGGCCGTTGATGTGGAAGTGAACCTCATCAGAGAATAACACGTTATTAAACGATGTACAGCAGTCGAACATTTCATTTGCAAAATTTAGTATGTGCATAGGGTCAGTATCTTTTAATTCCTGTACTAATTGAATCTTGTAAGGGTGAAGAAGTAAATCTTTCTTTAAAATCCGCTGTAATGAAGTTCTGGATAAGTTTAATGCACTAGAACGCTTACGAGTAGACTGGGTAGGATTTTCACGAATTGACTGTTTCACTACGTCGATGTTTTCTTCCGTGCGTGATGTCCTTGGTCGACCTAACCGTTTTTTATCCAACGTAGAACCACTCTCCTCGAACTTAGTAACCCAGTTCTTAATCGTTTGAATACTTGGAGTGTCGTTAAAGTTGCGTACATTGTGATGTTCTCAAAATTTACGCCGCGCAACGGTAGCAGAATTATTGTTGCGATAAAACTCGCGCACACAAAAAGCACGGTCCGCACCAGTGAAACGCTCCATGGCGACCGAATTCCGAAAGACCGTTAGTGCTTCCCCCGCACCCCGCGCGCCATTCTTGCGCACCGTTTGAATTTTATTCGAAATTTAAAATTCAAAGGACTTATGGGCCACCCTGTATTTGCTTTTAAAAGCATAATTCTAAATGGCATCCTGTTTCTTTGTACCTACCGTTATCGCATTAATTCGCATATTTTCTTATTCGTAAATATATTTAATTATCATTTTTGAAAATCGTGATCTTTATCAATTGGCAGCAGTATTTACCTACGATATTGCATTTATCATAATAAGTATCTACCTAAGTATACATAGTACAGTCACGAACAAAGTCTAGATGTGACGTAACCGTAACAGAGTGGTCATTCTCATTCATAATGCATTGAAGTATGTGGATCGTTGCACTTGAAAGGTTTTCCGGCACTTCTTTACAGTCTGAAACATAACTTGCCAATACCGAAAAACTATTAGTTAGCGAGTATTTTAGGTGCAGAGCAGTGTCCAGTGCGTGGTGGCGTCGAACTTCAGACGGCCGCGGCCCAGCGCTGCACAAAGGAAGTTTCAAACAAATCACAACAGTTTATCGTTTCAGTCACGATGAAAATAACAACTGATTACACTAATAATCTGGATCGATAGCAATAATCGGTCCACCTACTTTATAACCTACCGGTAGTTTCTGGTGCTTTATTGACGAGAGCACACGTAGAAAAAGTTACTAAAGTTTACCTCCTTAAAATATTTTTAATTAATATTTATATATTCCCTCAGCCAGCTGCAGTGAATGTGTTTTTGATAACTGGTGTTTTAGAATCTGTATTTTATTTCTGAGAATGGGGAATTCGAAGTCGAAGAAGGTGGCCAGAGAGCCAGACAAGTTTTTTGAGCGAGAGAAATGGAGAGAACAAAAAAGAGACGAGCTGCGAAAGAAGAATGCCAATCCTGCCAACAAGCGTATAGGAATGAAGGAGACCCCGGCGCCGATGGCTGCAGCGCCTCCTGCGCCTGCGCGCCTCGCGCCCGCGCCCTCGAGCGCCGCCGTGCGTTCCTACGACCACGATGCCCTGGAGCGCATGCGCTTTCAGCTATACAATGACTCCGATGCGTTCTTACTAAATAATATACTACTATCCGTGCAGTTTTTCGAAAACTTTGAGCGGTAAGGTTTATTATCATTCGGAGCGTTCCCACATTCTGAAGAATTTCTACATGCATACGTATACCTACCTACTTTATTATAAAAAAATAAAGAACAGAATTCATAAGTTTAAAGAAATTATCGTACATTATCACACACAATGTACACACACACAATGTTAATCCCGCTAGCTGCATTATCTTGAAGTAGTTAAATATTTCGTTATCAATCAATAGACAGAAACCTACAGTCTAAGTCGGAATGACGAATGACATGTTGCATTCTATAATTTTGTGCCTACTTGGAAAACCTTTTATTGTTCTTTTTAAATTGTGTATTTTAAGGACGGCCGAAATTTTAAATAGGTAACAATAAAATTTTTATTTTTAGGGAATTTCACAACATTAAGGACAGCCCTATAAGCAAGCGAGAGCATATTATCGACGAGGCTATGGTGCGCCACCACAAGCACATATTCTTCGCGGACAGATTGCAGGAGTGTGTGCATGACCATGTTCGATTCGTCCGAAGTCGGGAAGAGATCGAACCTTTAGTGGCCCCGAGGCTCTTTGTCATCTATGATAATGTAGAAGCCTCCGAACCCGGTGATACGTCCGATTACAGCGCTGTGTTAGATGCCCCTTTTTACAAGCTACGTGTTGAAGACTGTAGGGAACCCGGTAAATATATTCCGTTACAATTATATTTTAATGGACATTAAGATTTATTAATAGATTTTATATAGAAACTTTTGCCTGCAGTTTGATAAAAAAAGGAATTATTGGTTTTTGATGAAACTAGGATGAAAACCTTATCCGAAGAAAATCCGAAATTGTTAAAACCGCATTTAATTGGGCTTACGCAAAATCTTCTGTAGGTTCCAAATACCGTACTAAAGGTTTTTTTAAATTTTTCTAATTTCACATTTAGCTAATTTTAATTGAAAATTGCGAATTCTCCAAATCCCAAAACACATTTCAATCGGTTTCGGTACTTTTTTATTTATTGCGCAAAATGCTAATATCACATTTCAATTAATTGTTAGTTTTACCTTGAATATACAGGGGAGTAGCTTTCTGTTGACCGGAAATTTTCACTGAAACTTCTTATATTACAGGTTACGTCAAACTAAAGAAATTAGAAGTTCTTGAGAGCACCCTTAAAAAAGATTCTGATGCAATATCAGATAGAGTTGATATATCAGAGGATAGTGTTTACACTGACTCGGAAAAGGAGTCGAATGATTCGGATGATTCACTCTATGTTAGCAAAGGCAAAGATCTTTTACAAAAAATTAAATCAAAATTAAGCGATCCCAGAGTGACCGCATCAGAAGCAATTATTAAATTTAATGGTACTGTCGATCAGATCAAAGTTGATGTTTCTGGCCGGAGACGCAGTGGTCCGATAAAGCAGATAAGCTCACAGGCGGAAAGAAATTCTATATCAAATTTAAATAGACTTCGCTTATTAAACGAAACTGTTACAGAAGAACATGAAAAGGTATCAAGGGATTCTTATATTGGTAACTCTTGTGAAGAAAATTATAATAAACAAAGAAAATCAATTCTCAAAAACAATTCAAGAAGATATAGTGGCCCAACTAAAGAAATAAAAGCTAAAGCATTATTTCAAAATCCACTTGCTAGAGGATTAATAGAATCGTCTGTGTCGGAAGATACGGAAACTTCTGGATATCGTTCGACTTCAAGTAGCCGTCAAAACGAATCAAGTGAAACAGAATCGGATTATGGTTATTCTACCATTACAGAGTCCTCCACACCCAAGCGAATTGAGCTTAGTTTGCAGTCAAATTTTTCAGCAAGTTCTGGTGTTCTGCCAGATGAATGTTGGAGCTCAGTAAACGTGAGAGCTCTTAATAATTGGAGTGATGATGATGATGACGATCTAGAACTTAATGATACAGCATCGAAAGAATCGCTTTCAAGAAGTCTCTATGAAACAATTCATTACCTAAATTCCGTGAGTTTCATGACCAACTTTGTCGACAACTTTATGATTAAATTAGGAATTGATCTTGGACTGTCGCAAAATGCTATCAGCAATGCAATGACTCAAGGAGCAAGTGTTTACTGTGAATCAAAAGTCAATGAACTCAAATCGCGGTACGAAGTTATTCCTGCTTTGATTGCAGCTTGGCCAAACGCTGCTAATCAATGGATCATAAGAGAAAGAAGAATAATTCAAAACCCGAGAACCAACTTTAATTACCAATGGCCGACCAAGTACATGGTGAGCAAAGCAATCGGTTTTGGATGTTTGCTAGTACCATTAGGGTTTAGGCCCAAGCGTGGAAAAAATCCGGACCATCAATTGCAGTGGAGAATTACGTTTCCGGCTGCAGAGCGTTATTTAGAAAGTTGTTTAGCTCATTCACATACACGATGTTATTTATTTGCATTGACTCTACATAAAACGTTTATGGAAAATGAATCATCAAAAGTTGGTATCGATGCAAGCCACATAAAAAACCACTTATTTTGGCAATGCGAAGACAACTATGCGAAATGGCCTGAAGATAGACTTGGAGAAACATTAAGATTATTTTTAAAGAGTTTCTACGCTCATTTCGGACATGCAAAATTTCCAAATTATTTTATGGAGAACTGTAACGAATTCAAATGCATCCCCAAGCCACTTTTACTAAAATTACAAAGAAAACTGGCTGATATCCTGGAATCTCCAGTTATGCATGTGCTCAAAGCTTTAGAAAAAGTTACCTACACAAAAAAAGAATTTTATCCACCATTGAATATACAGCGGCTGTATCAAATACTTACATGCAAAAACCCATTACGAATTCTCAATCCTAATATTCAAACAGTAATTATGAAAAATAATGACTCGTCTGATAGTGATGACGAAGAATCATATGGAAGTTTTTGGGAGAGAGCTAAAGCGCAGGACAAGCATTATCAGTGGAAGAGAGAACGGCAGCGGCAAATGCAGGAAAAAAGAAAGGCACATTTTTATGCAAAGAAACAAAAAGCGTCAGAGAAACAGAATGTGGAAATAAACAAAAACGTAAGTGGTATACTTTCATTAAAGTTTTATTTGAATATGTTGTTCACAATAATAATTTTAAACTAGGTACCTACCTCAATATTAATGATATGTAAAATATTGTAAGCAATTGAATTAATTGTTGCAGATTATTCTACCAAAACGTATGGACGTGGAACGACGTCGCCTTGTTCTAGAGTTTTTCATTCCGCATTTTATCGCAATGGCGCGGACGAGCGAAAAATTTGAAGCTATCAAACAAGCTATTATCTACTTAGAACAAGCTCATAGGTTGTGTATTCTTTTACAAGAGGAACCAGCTGGTGAAACGTCGGCAAGTGATTATCTCGACATCATCTCTGATAAGCTTGGGGACTGCCAGCGTAAATTAGTAGATCAAAGTGGATTTAAGTTACCGAGAAGAACTGAGAGCCACAAGGAAAGACTTCATTTAAATCGCTTTCGCAAGCAACGTCCACGATACGAGAACATAGTGAACCAGGACTCCCCTACGGATAGCCCTGGAATTCATGCTTTCAGCTTTGTAGATGTTCATGTAGACTGTTTGGGTAATAACAATGTTCCGAGAAATTCCCTCAAGTTATCTGATAGTTACAATCTAGATTCTGAGGAAGAATCGAAATTATAGTAACATAACTTTGTGTTTTAAAATACAGGTGGTTTTATGAATCTCATCTAGGATTATTATTATATCATTATTATTTTAGGATCTATTTATTCACCTAGGTATGTTATTTTATGTAAAAAAAATATTTTGTTTATTATATTAAAAAAAAAATAGAATAAAAAATTATGTGGTAGGTGTTTGCATTTTTTTTTTGTTTTATACCTAATAAAAAAAAATCTCGTAGGATGTAATGAAAAGTACAGTATACACCATTAGTGTAAAGCTATTCCGCTTGGGGATTTGTCATTCATCACTTTACACTCATTTTATATAATGTACTATTGTGTACTCCTGAAAAGATTCTTGATGTAGTCATCTTGACATTTTAATAGGACAATCACTACCTATACTTCTAAGAAGCTTGTAAATTACATACAAGTCGTAACAAACGAAGTGTTTCATTATTATTAATTATCGATTTTCGAGATTATGCGATTTGAATCGATGTTTTTGTTTTAGTTATTAGCAAATACCTTGTTAAATAATGTATTTTTAGTAAAACAATTTACGAAGTAAAGTTTTATTTTTGTAATTTTCGAAAATAGTATTGCTTGGTCTCTGCATAATTTAAAATAAACCAATTATTACAACTGATTTATTTACAGTATCACACACACCTTAGAGATATCACACTATTGGATTGACACCAGCAACCATAGCAAGAAGTGCCATTCTGACGTACATTCCGTACTCAGCCTGTCTGAAGTAGGCTGCACGAGGGTCTGTGTCGAAATCTGAAGAAATCTCATTAACCCTGGGCAGAGGGTGCATCACCACCATACGGCGACGAGCTCGCGTCATAAGCTGAGGGGTCACGACTAGTAGACCACTTGCCTAAAAAATACAGATACTTACTTTAAACAATCCAAAAAGGAAGACAAAATCATAGCGGTAATATCTAGAAAGTCATCATGTCGTTACCTTATCATATTCTTCTTGACTATCAAAACGTTCTCTCTGGATCCGTGTCATGTATAAAACATGAGTTTCACCGAGCACATCTTCCAAACGATCAAAAACAGTTTGTTTTATGCCCTTTGATGAAACAAAATCTGTGATGTGCTTTGGCATCCCCAATCCTGTTGGACTCACGTATTGCAGCTGTACTTGATACAAGGTCAATAAACGAGCCAAGGAATGCACAGTCCGACCGTTTTTGAGATCACCGACCATTGTAATAGTCAGCCCATTTACTGTCCCGATTTCTTCACGAATTGTGAAAATATCCAACAGTGCTTGTGTTGGATGTTCGCCAACACCATCGCCTGCGTTGATGATTGGCTTACGACTGTTTCTAGAAGCTCGCTGTAAAATTAAACCTTTAATACATATAGTTTTATTCCCTAGATAATGTAAAGTTATGTAAAGTATAATTTATAGTAGACAATAACTCACTGAAACTGCACCTGGTTCCGGGTGTCGCAGTACTACTACGTCTGAGTAACTTGCCATAACAGAAACACTGTCTTCTAAGGTCTCTCCTTTCTTTGCCGATGAACTTGTAGCATCTGTGTGAATTACTGAACCACCAAGACGTTGCATCGCTGCAGCGAAACTACAGCTTGTACGTGTGCTTACTTCATAAAATATCGACGCCATTACTTTTCCACGTAGAATATCATCCAAGTTTCGACCTTTGTTAACACTAGTCTTCATAAATTGTGCAAGATTGAATATATCATTTAAGTTGTCTTTTGTAAAGGAATCTACAGTCAGTATACTTTTGCCAAATAAATCACTCCGTTGTCGATGTGACGAGGTTGTTGTTTGTGGAGCGTACGTTGCGCTATCACACCTTTGTCTTATAGCTTGTGTAGGCAGAGGAGACATACTTCTTATATCATTAAAATGCACATTTAATTTCGACTGATTTTCCACTTTTTCAGAGTTGTCAATCTCAAAATCGCTTAGTCTACTTAGCTCAGCCGAATATTGATGGTCAAGGGCAGAATTAGGACGACTCATTTCTTTTTCCGCTTTTTCAATTGCATAAACAGGGAATATTTGTTTTTTAGGAGCTGGCCATTCTCTAACATTTTGTCCGAATCCAGGAGGGACTAGAACTTGTCCTTCTACATAGGCAATCTCGCCTCTTAGAGTTACACGGTGGATCGCTCCACGCACTTTCATTCCTGCAAATGGAGTCCATTTTGATTTTGTGAACTCCATAGCAGTGGGTATCGTCCATTCAGAATCCATATCAACTTCAACATACGTATTTGGCTGTTCCGGTAAATTGAATATTTTACGTGGATTTCGGTGGAACTTGTTAATCAAGTCTTCCATTGTCATTTTCCCTTCATGAATTGCATTCAACAAAAGTGGCAATATAGTTTCCAATCCAGGAAAACCTGGAAGAGCCTTTTCCGCATCCTTTTCACTAACTGAATGCGGAGCATGGTCTGTAGCAAAAACATCAATAATATCAAGGTTTTTCCAAAGAGCATCTTGATCTTCAGGACTGCAAAGCAATGGACGAACTTCAGACCTTCCTTTTCCAATATTGTCCACATTAGCTGTACTAAGGAACAAATGATGTGGACAAACTTCACAAGTAACTTTGAGCCCTTTTTCTTTGGCAGCTTTGATAATCATTATTTCTTCCTTTCGTGCTACATGACAAATATGTATTTGACGGTCAAGTAATGATGCCATTAATATAATAGCTCCAGTTTTTTCCTTTTCAGCATGAGCACAAATTGTATATTTTTTGGGCCAGTTTTGTAAATGACGTTGCCATATTGTCATATCCTCTAGTTGCAAAGTCGTGAATGTTTGATTTAAATACATTTTCAATGCAGCGGTTTGTGGTGCTATTTCTACAGCAGTATCACAATTGCTTGTTCCAGCACCGACAAACAACGCATAGTCACATCGCGCACTCACTCGTGCCAGTGCTTGCACGTAATCGTATGACGTACGGTCTATTAGTGGTGGATTGGTGTTAGGCATGGCTAATATCATAGTAATACCTCCTGCTAATGCAGCAGCGGTACAAGATGAGTAATCTTCTTTGTAAGTGGCTCCAGGCTCTCGCACATGAACATGGACGTCTATAAAACCAGGAAGCTTTATAATGTTGCGCGATGTCATGCAATCGGTATGGGTTTTCATTAATGGTGACCCTCCACATTGTACCATTGCCTGTTAAATGTTATACAAATAATAGTTATGATTCGATTGCAATTGATGGTAAATTTTAAAAATAGTGTTTTTTATGTAACCAACCTTGACTAAGAGTTTTGCACATTTTACATCAGTGACCAAAGGAACTGCGTAGTCAACAGCAAGGCGCCTGGTTCTGTATCCATGAGTAGTGAACGATGATACTCGGCGAGCACCTCCTCTCATTGGTAAATTAATGACTAAATCAAGTTGTCTTCTAGCCATAAAGTCTGCCAAATGCATGAGTTCACCATCAGATCGAACATCCTCAGGATCACCAATGTGGTCAAATGTCCATTGAACGCTTTCAACCTGTAAATATAAAATAATTTAACAATTTTATAGATTTAACTTATCTGGTTTTAATAATATTATATCATACTACCTCAACGCCATGTTCAGTGTAAAAGTCTCCCGTGCCCATACTCGCATATAGTTTGTAACCCATTTTATGAAGAATTCTAACGCTTGGCAACAATTCCATCTTGTGCTGTAAAATAAAAAAAAACATCAAGCATTACTATTTAAAACAATATATAATATACCTATACCTACTATTCTATTCTACCCTGAGATAAGGTATGTACTAGGTGGAAGCTATTTTAGAAGAAACGGAGAACTACTACTCGTATTCCTTCAACAATAGCAAACTAATCATATGAGAGACAGAGACAAACTCATAAACTCTATATAGACTAAGAATGCACGCGAGCAGCATTTATCATTTTCTTGTTTATGTTTTTGCTATTTTGCCTACTATTTTGAGTCCAGCTGGACTCAAAACCATACAACTTATACAAACATACAGATTTGATGACTGCTCGCATTGAGGTTTTTCTATGTTCCGTCTATAGGAAGCGCAGCGTTCTACTTTGTCTCTATGATACCTACATAATGTTTTTTTTTTATATAGCCTCTTTAGTGTCCCAATGCTGGGCAAAGGCCTCAGCCGCTTGCTTTCATTGATCTCTGTTTTTTGCAGTCGCAGTCCACTAAGTTTCAAAGTAGGTACCTATGTAGTTAAAATACATTTCATAAATAAGCGTTAAAAACATTTCATAAATAAGCGTTAAATAATCATGTCATAGTAGGTTAGATAAAATTTACCTTAAATGTTCCAATAGATAATAAAATGGCTTTTTTTGGTATTCGGAAACCAGTGCTCATTAAAGATTTCAGATATGCCTCATATCGGTTTTCTCCAAAGCAAGCAACTTCGCCAGTCGAGGCCATCTCTACTCCTAAGGTAACATCTGCACCTGCCAGTCTTGAGAAAGAAAACTGTGGAACTTTAACGCCAACTTTTCCACATCCAGTCATAACGTTGACGGGCTCAACGGGTAGTCCTAGAATTACCCTTGTAGCCATTGCCACAAAGTCGTGATCCAATGTTTTCGAGACAAATGGAAAAGATCTTGAAACCCTGACATTACATTCAATAACTTTAAGTTCATTATTTTTTGCAATCAATTGCATGTTAAAAGGTCCTGACACATCCAAAGTATCAGCTATTACACGTGCAATTTCTTTGATTTTCTCTAAAGTTTCTGCGTTGATGTCCTGGGGCGGAGTTACAAGAGTGGCGTCGCCGGAATGCACTCCTGCATTTTCTACATGTTCTGATACTGCCATGCAAAGAATCACTCCATCGGCAGCCACCACATCTACATCGATTTCTTTTGCGTCAATTATATATTTAGATATCACTACTGGATATTCTTTGCTTACTTGACTGGCTGATTTCAAATATGCCTCCAAGTCTTGGTTAGAGTGTGCAACGTTCATAGCTGCTCCACTGAGAACATACGATGGACGAACTAAACATGGATAGCCAACCTCTTCACAAAAATTAACAGCTGATTCGAGATCTGTCAGCTCCTTCCATTTAGGCTGCAATATACCTCTGCGATCCAGCATTCTGGAAAATTTAAATCTGTTTTCAGCGTTATCTATCATATCAGGAGAAGTACCCATGATTTTAGCTTGTTGTCTGTGTAAATCCATTGCAATATTGTTTGGTAGTTGACCTCCCATCGACAAAATTACTCCATCTGGTTTTTCCAAGTTATAAATATCCATTACAACCTCGAAAGATATTTCTTCAAAATATAATCTATCACTCATATCATAATCGGTGCTGACAGTCTCTGGGTTGTAGTTTATCATAATTGTATGTTTTCCCTGTTTTCTTAATTCCCTTAAGCAGCCGACAGCACACCAATCAAATTCAACCGAGCTTCCGATTCTATAAACTCCTGAACCCAATACCATGGTATAATCTGTAGGAAAATCAATGTCGTGCGATATGCCGTTATACGTAAGATAAAGATAATTAGTCGTTGCTGGCCATTCGGCAGCAACAGTGTCAATTTGTTTTACGATCGGGGTTATTTGGTTATCAACTCTTAGTTTTCTTACTGCTATCTCTGTGCTTTTTATTGCAGCTGCAATCTGTTTGTCTGAAAAGCCCATCTGTTTTGATTTTTTTAGGTTTTCGATACTAATTACACCTTGATTAGCTAAGCTCAAAACAACGTAATGGTCGGTAATGTTCTTGAGTTTTTCTAAAAACCACTTATCAATTTTCGTCATCTCGTAGAGCTTATCTACAGTATAACCTTCTCGTAATGCTGCAGCTAGAACAAACATTCTTTTATCCGTAGGCTCTCTTAATTCATTTTCGTTTACCTGTTTTATAGTGGGATCAAACCCGGTAACATTTTCATCAACCATTCTCAAAGCTTTCTGAAATGCTTCTTCAAAGTTTCTTCCGATTGACATAACTTCGCCAACGCTCTTCATAGAACTTCCAATTTTAGTACTAACTCGATTAAATTTTGCCAAATCCCAGCGAGGAATTTTAACAACGCAGTAATCCAAACTTGGTTCGAAACAAGCAGTTGTAACACCAGTCACTGAGTTCTTAATTTTTGGTAATGGAATACCAAGTGCTAGTTTAGCAGCAACATAAGCCAGGGGGTAACCGGTCGCTTTACTAGCTAGAGCAGAACTTCTTGATAATCTTGCGTTAACTTCAATGATATAAAATTCTTCAGAATGTGGATTTAATGCATACTGAATATTGCATTCTCCGACAATTCCAAAGTGTCGTATAACTTTAATTGCAGTGTTTCTGAGCATATAATATTCTCTGTTGGATAGTGTCTGGCTAGGTGCTACTACTATCGATTCGCCTGTGTGAATGCCAAGTGGATCAACGTTTTCCATGTTACATACGGTAATACAATTATCAAAAGCATCACGTACTACTTCATATTCAACCTCTTTCCAGCCTTTCAGTGACTTATCAATGATAAGTTGGTCTGAATGCGCAAAAGCTTGCTGAGCGAGCATTTTAAGCTCGTCTTCATTATTAGCAAATCCTGACCCGAGTCCACCTAAAGAAAATGCAGCCCTCGCCATGACAGGATAACCAATTTGTTTTGCCGCCATAAGAGATTCCTCAACTGAGGCCACTGCGGCACTAGGGGCGACTTTTTCGCCAATAAAGTTAATTTTTTCCGCAAATATCTTCCGATCTTCTGTATCAATAATAGATTGTATGGGTGTTCCGAGGACCCTTACATTGTATTTTTCAAAGACTCCAGATTTTTTGAGCTCCACTCCGCAGTTAAGTGCAGTTTGTCCTCCAAATGTCAACAGCACGCCTGTAGGGCGTTCAGCTTTTATCACCTGCTCCACATACTCAGGAGTAATTGGAAGGAAATAAACTTTGTCGGCCAATCCTTTAGATGTTTGGACGGTAGCGATATTAGGATTTATAAGCACCGTTAGGATTTTTTCTTCTTGCATCGCTTTAACTGCTTGAGATCCTGAATAATCGAATTCCCCGGCTTGACCAATTGATAAACCTCCTGAACCCAAGATTAACACTTTCTTGGGTCTCTCCTGAAGAGTTGGAACAAAATGCAAACGGTCAGTGATCATGGAGTTCACTACGCATTTTCCGCCGTGTTTATATGTTTTAACGGCATCAACAAAAACATCAAAGAGACATTCCAAATCAGTTGGGCCAGCTGTGTGCTCCGGATGGAACTGGACGCTAAAATATGGCAACTTTTCATGTATTATACCCTCATTAGTTTTGTCGTTTTCATTGGTGAAAAGCAATTTCCAGTCCTTTGGCAAGGTTTCTGTATCAACAGCAAACCCATGATTTTGGGACGTCATGAAGCATCGTCCGGTTTCGCTATGGGTGCACGGAAGATTGTGACCACGGTTACCATAACTGTAATAAAAAAAAGCAAAAAATGAGTATCTTATGAAAATAATGTATTAGTAGGTTCGGTAGTAGGTAGTTAAGTAGTAGGTATCAGATTACAGAACAAACCTCATTTTGAAAGTGTGACAACCGACAGCTGTGGATAAAAGTTGGTGTCCAAGACAAATGCCAAATACTGGTTTCACAATTTTTGAATTGGCCAAAACCGATTTTATATTCTGAACGGTGTGTTTGCACATTTCTGGATCACCAGGCCCGTTGCTGATGAAAAGGCCATCATACTTTGCTGGTTCCAGAGGATAGTTCCATGGCACTAAAATTACCTTAGCGTTGCGTTTTATCAAGCATCTTATTTGATTATACTTTAAACCGCAATCTACGGCCACGATGGTAAATAATCCATTTTCATTGAATGTTTTTGGTTCCTGGAATGGTATAAAAGTTTGAAAGTGATTTTTTTAATTAAAAACTAATACCACTAGCTACGTGCGAAGGTTTTAAACCTTACCTTAATAGAAACTTCAGCCACGAGGTTTCTGCTATTAGGATCTGCTATAGGTGGGAAGGGTGCGTCATTCGTAAAAGTTCCTTGTACTATGCGACCAAGAGTCATACCAGCTCTAAGCTTCCTGGTCAGAGCACGAGTGTCCACCCCACACACGCCAGGAACACCGTGTGCAGCCAGCCAGTTGCCAAGAGATTTCTTTGCTCTCCAGTGCCAAGCCTTTGTACTGACTTCGCCAACAATCAGACCCGTGGCCCAGATACGGCTTGATTCAAACCATCTGAAAATTTCCGTGATAACTATCTAAAATCCAGTTATGATTCGGTGGTTGAATTATACAAGGTGTTTCTGACAAGTCGTTAATAAATCAAAGGAGGGATTCAGTTCATAGCTAACAACTTTCCCAAAGCAACAAAGGTCGAAATCTCAAAACAAAAATCTGCTGTCCCCTACATTGACCCCGTCATCTGATCGAATCAATGTATGGAACAGCCATTTTTGAGATTTCGACCCATATTGCTTTGGGAATGTTGTTAGATATGGTGTCAGAATCCCTTTTTTTAATTTTTTACCGCCTTTTTAGAAATACCCAGTATTAAAGGAATGTAAATTTATAATTAGTACATGAGTAATTTAAAGAAATGGATAGGTCTAATCGATAATGTTTTTAATAAGCCTTTGGAAAGGTGTGCATGACTTTATACATATATTTTCACAAATAAAAATAGTAAGGCTACCAGTGCACTGCGTACAATATTTAGAATATTACATGTATTACTTCTGCTACGGTTCTACTTAAGTTATAAGAATCATATTGTATTACCTCACCGCGTCGTGCGCACGTAAACAGTGAATAATTTAAATGCGTTTGAGGGTAGGCAAACGTTCAACGGGTAACTCAGATACCTTGGTAAACCGTGTTCGTCCTTCTCTTCTTCGTCCGGGACGCCGTAGTTGCCCACCAAAGGATAGGTCAGGACCAAAAGCTGAGCGTGATACGATGGGTCCGTAAGAGATTCAGGGTAGCCCACCATTCCAGTCTGGAATACTGAAAGTATTAACTAAAATTACACCACAATTCTACACCACCCCACCACTGACTTCACTTCTGGAGTTCCAATGAAATCTCATTTTGTACAGTAGAAAGCACATTAACTTTATCCACCCTACTCAACTTAATGCTTACCTACGACATACGAACAAAACAACAGGATTGTCAAAAAAAAACTTGGCGACTGACGTACAGACAGTGATAACGATCACTTCATGGAACTATACTTACAACACTTTAGTAAATACCGCACGACATTCTTACATTTTCTTGAAGTTTATACGTTTATACAATGGTTTCTGAAAAGCATAATATCGTGTTCGAAATATTAAAGAATAGGTAGCTAAATCGAAATGTATTGGTGTGCTGTTGTAGGTACATTGCAACTGTACCTGCATGCATCACTGCAGTTCCTTTACTTTGACGTGACTATTTTTATTAAAAAAAAAAAAATCGGGACGTATTAAAAAATATTCTGCGTTTAAAAACTATGCATCTGCAGCCTAAGCTCGATAGAGTTGACAACGCTGATAAAAGTGACTGTTATGGGCGCTTATAAGTTTATGTAATGCCGGAGAAAATTGATATAATAATTACTATAATTAGGGGTTTACTTTAAATTGTTTTGATCCGTTTCAATTCCAGATTGTTCTCCTTTCATATGATTGCTCCTTGCTGACATAAATAATAAAGGCCGTAGGCGTGACAAAGTTAACTTTGTTATTTTATAGTTATAAAAAAAAATTGTATTTTGTAAAATAAAATGTGTAACTGATTAATTCTTTTTTGGTAATTCCTTACTAACCTACTTCCCCCTCGACGGAGCCCGAGGCACCGAAGCTGCGACCCTGGAAGACGGTGCCGTCGGACAGTACGAGGCTGCAGGGAGGCCCCACCTCACAGCTGAGCTCCTTGTTCAAAGACATGTTTCTGAAAAGCATATTTTGATTCTTATATTTAAAGAAAGAAAGTTAATTTACAGCAAAAACATTATTGCCAAAATATATCAGTCTTCTATTGAAAATCAATTGCTGCTCGTTTGTTTCGCTAAAACTCGAGAGCAGCTGAATAGTTTAAATGTCGAGAAAAGTTGTTAAAATTGTTTGCAATTTGTTTTATCCATATGAAATTGATTAATAGCTCGAAGAGCAGATTGTTTGCTGGCTGGGGTCGAAAAGTTCTAGAGTGGCGAATTCGTGTTTCAGTACGCAGAAAAGGCAGACTCCCCACAAGGTGGTCAGACGACCTGGTGAAGATTGCGGTATTGCAACGGATGATGGAGGATGGGTCACTCAAGACCGGTCCGAGTGTCGATGTGTGGGAAGGCCTATGTCCAGCAGTGGACATTTTTTGCCTGAGATGATCATGCTGATTATCAACATCATCATTTCAGCCGTAAGACGTCCACTGCTGGACATAGGCCTCCCTCAAGGCTCTCCATCTGTACCGATCGCATTTGGCCTGCATCCAGCGTGGACCCGCAGCCTTGCGCAGATCATCCGTCCATCTGGTCGGTGGACGCCCTACGCTGCGCTTGCCGATCCGTGGTCTCCATTCAAGAACTATTCGGCCCCAGCGGCCATCTGTTCTGCGGGCTATATGACCTGCCCATTGCCACTTCAACGAGCTTATCCGCTTGGCTATGTCGGAAACCCTGGTTTCTCTGCGTATGTCCTCATTTCGATCGATATCGTGTCGCAAGGCCTTCGAGATCTGTCTATTGAGCCGCCTATATGACGCAGCATCATCGGGAGACTGCAGTCTAAGCAAGCGTCGTTCAGCCATAAGTTTGAGGGTGTCTTCAGAGAGTTTCTGAGTTCTAGCGGTACGGCGAGTCCTAAAGAATTTAGATCCGACCGTATGGACAGTTTTTACGAACCGTAGGGGAGCCCACGATGCTAAATGGGGATTTACTCGAGCGTCGTAGCGACCTATTGGGTTGCAAAGCTTAGATGATAAGAAGAAAAAAATGTTACATGATATATACCTTTACATCGGTGGGGGAAGCGGCTATAGATTTTTAAATATGTAAAAAAAACTGTTGCATGGACATCCTCGAGCGCGTCAGATATTGATAGCATCAATGCCCTACGTATTTTTAATAATGTACGTATGTTAATCTGATCGTTTGCATGATGCGGGTGGTTGTATGTAAGGGTTGAAAATTAAAAAAAAAAAATATATCGAGCGCGTCAGATTTGCTAAGGGAGTGTTAAGTGCACCAAAAAAAAGCTCTCATTCACTAATCTGACGATTTCGATGGGACGCAAACTCGAGGCCATTTTCATAATGTGCAAAAAAAATTCGACATTTTGAAATACTCAAGCGCGTCAGATTAAGATATACATGGTTTATCTTTATATTTTCAACGTACTGTCTCATAATCTGACGATTATCTAAAGGGATTCGCATAATCTGACAAAAAAAAATTTGAAAAACGGTTTACCTTAAAGGCCACCCCTGCAACATCCCGCTAATTCCATTGCTGGGCGCTTAAAATTGTATTTATGACATTTTTGAGCTCAAAATATAATTTATGTGATATTTTGAGCTCGCTGAGTTCAAAGAAATAATATTTCTATGCATTTGAGCTCTTCCAGCTCAAAAGTCTGATAGAAGTTTCATAGAACACTATTTTTGGAATTTTCAAACCACAATAACTTTTGAATGGATGAAAATTTTCACGCGGTTGGCGGCATTAGATGCAGTTTTATCATCCTCATAAGTAATTTTGCAATTTTAATTGATCGAACCAAATATTTCGGAGTAATCCCGAAAAAAGACTTCTTTCGGTTTTCTTTCGTTCATGATATCTCTCGAACAAATCAATCGATTTTGAACGGATAAGCGACGATCGGCGTGGGTTTTCAAGCTTATGGGCGGATTAGTTTTTAAAGTTGATCGACAAAGCCGTTTAAAAGTTTTTCCAAAAAAAAACACTTACAAAATTTATTTTGATTTTTTTTTAAATTATTGAACTTAATTAATTGAAAAGCTCAGGAAATAGCATGCAAATAAATAAGTGAGAGAGTAATATATAGAGAAAGAGAGAGAGAGGAATAGAAGGAAATGTAGGCATCACGCAGCTGCACGCATTTAACTTCATGGACGAATTTTTGTTATTTCGGCTTGCGGAAATCGTCAGATTATATATTTTTCATTATTCTTGAATTATTTCCTTCAAAATAAAAAAAAAATTAGCTACGCTCGAGAATGTCATGATGACGTTTTTTTTTACAACTTTGTTGCTGTCCTCTTTCTTTACGTCACTCTCAAATTGACAGATTAGTGGAATATACACTTTTTAGGATGTAATTAACTCACCCTACCATAATCTGACGCGGTCGAGAATTTCTGATGGTCAATTTTTTTTTACTAATCTGATCCTGTATCCTACGCGGGCGGCCTTATTTAAGGACCTCATGTTTTGTGGAGGTAGGTACTTAACCGGGTACAAGGTATCCTCCTGTATATTAATTTGCCGCGCTTTAGTAAATCCCGAAATCCCCTCTTGGGCTCCCCTACCATAAAGGTAACCTATTTTTTATTACAGTGAAAATTAAAAGGTCTTAAAAATTCCTATTAAAAAACTGAAATAACAAACCATAACAAAATAAATCAACTTTTACGTAAGATGAAGTTTGATCAAATGACAAAAATAATAATACGGGTTCGTAGAACTCCTTAACAAATACATTACTTGCTGCCAATTTTTTTATGGTCTCAATATACGGAGTGGCTAGGTAGGTTTTCTGCTTAGTAACCGATCCGGTTTCGCAGCTCATTGAACTTAGTTTCGGGTAACATTGAACTTTGCAAATACATTTTACATTCATTTTAAAATGAATAAATCTGATTATCCTTACACCAGCAATGCATAGCACTAGACAGGAGTGGGATTTAGCTAAAACCACAAAATAGTATTCTAATGGTCCAAATACAGCATTTCAATTTTATTTTTTTTGTTTTTGTCTTGAACGTAAAAAAAAAAAAATGTAAAGGAGAAGATTTATTAAACTTACTTAATTAAACCCACTTTTATTTATTCCGTCATTATCCAAAAATCTATACATAAGAAGAAAAATTATGTAGAGTTACCTACCTACCTACCTATTTGATTGAGAAGATTTATTAAACTTAATTAAACGCACTTTTATTAATTCCGTCATTATCCGAAAATCTATAGGTACTTAAGAAGGAAAATTATGTAGAGTTACCTACCTATTTGATGTATTAGAATACGGAGACTGCTGGGTTATCTTCACAGAACAAGGAAGATGCTCTCTCTCTCTAAATAGAAATCGCGAGTAGGCGGAGCCCACGTGCCTATCATTAGCTCTGCAGTGCATATTCGTAGTTTTTGACAGATTTGATAAGCTCAGTTGCTTTATGCTTCTTGTAAACAAACCACCGGGAAAAATATGAAAAAAAAACCACTAAAATGCCATATTGTGCTGTGTTGGAATGCAAAAATTAAAGTTGGGGACTTAAAAGTACTAATTATGCCGTATCATTACATCGGTAAGTAATATTTCACTGTATTTTTAAATAAATTTGAAATTATACATGAACAAGAAAACAAAACCATAAGTGAGAAAATGAAAACACCCTAATTACGGAGCAGTAAAATTGAATTTTCATTGAAGCCTGTGACTGTGACTGTACCTTCTTAGCTTCTTCTTTATCTATGGTATTAGACTCATGACTTTTTCTAGAACATTTTGACAACAGAATAATGGAAATCAGTTAGAGATTGCTCAACATGATGAAAATCTATCGATAATTTTCTATGATAAAAATCTATCGATAATAATAATTTTCAGTGAAAATAAAAAAAGTTATTCGCTTCGACTTGAAAACCTCTACCTTTTTTTCGGTTTAAAATGTGATTTACTTTAAAGTTAAATTCTTGAATACGAATGAAATTATATGAATCTTTCAACTTAGACTCTTGCGTATGAATGAAATAATATTAGCATCATCATCATATTACAATAATGTTGTAATATGTAAAAAATAAAGTCGCTTTCCGCATCAGTCCTTAGGTATGTTTAAATCTTTAAAAATACAGCGGATTTTAATGCGGATTTTTTTAATAGATAGAGTGATTCAAGAGGAAGGTTTATAAGTATAAAACATGCACGTTCTAATAATAGGTTAGGCGGTACGAAGTTTGCCGGGTCGACCAGTATTGTATAAAGACAAGTCGTCACTCTTATAGTGTGCTATATTTTATTTTTCTTTTCATTTATTTACAGCCTGTGTTACTGGATCACCTTGGGCCAAGCTCAGAACCTAATACACTTAGCGTGTTTCCTCATGCAGCGATTCGATACAGAATTGCGTCGATAGGCGATATCGGTGCGATATCGAAAACGTCGCGAGTCCTAACAAATAATATGGAGAATCGCGTGTGTGTCCTCATGAGCGAACGATATCGATCACACGACCGCTCGATATCGAATCGCACGTACATTCACATGACGCGCGATACAGATTGAATAGTATGAAGGCAGGTCGAGCGCTCGATATCGATTCGACCTGCAAGCGACGTCAAATACGCAAAAATCGATAAGCAATTCAGTTGCTCGAACTTTGTTTACCCGGTAGGACCTACCGGGTAAACAAATATGTTTATTTTGGATGTAGTTTTGGATTGACGGAGAAGAAGATTACAATTTTAAAATTTGTTCAAGATGTTTAAAAGCATCTGTGCTTTTATAATCATTACCTACCTTATTTTACCATATCCTATCTTACATTATCTTATCTTATTTTAGAAATAGTGCTAAACTAGCGCCACTTCCGAAAAAAATGTATATTTTCTAAACCATGGCAAAAGTCAAAATATGGGTCTGAGTCCCTAGATAATATTGCTAAGAGGTTTTTAAGGCCCTGTTGTGTAGCTTTCAGGTTCATAATCTAAGGAATAAACCGTTTATTGCCTAAAGTGGCTACTTTAGTTTCATAAAATAATATTTCTAAGATCATTAGCAAGATTATCGTGGGAGTCAAAGACGCATATTTTTTATTTCGGCCATGGTTTATAAGATACTAGAGGCTGCCCCGCGGTTTCACTCGCGCAGATTTCTCATAACCACAAAAATCCATTTTTTTCCCGTTCCCATGGGAATTTCAGGAAATCCTTCCTTAGTGCTCACCTACACTCCCTAAGGAACCTACATGCAAAATTTCAGCCCGCTACGCCCAGTAGTTTCGGCTCTGCGTTGTCTGTCAGTCAGTCAGTCAGTAACGGAAGAGTTTTATATATATTGATTAATTATTTATCAAAGTGGCGCTAGTATAGCACATTTAAAAAAAAAAGTAATATGTAGCTTCCCAACAGTCAAATAATTTTTCAAATCGGTTTAGTAGTTTTGGAGCCTATTCGATGCAAAGGTAAAAATATATTTTTTTGTATCTATATGTTGTGTCTAGGTTTTTTTTTCTATGTATGGATGTAGGTACCCAAAAGTGTTTTCGTTGACGTTTTCGTCTGACAAACAGCGCGCTCGATACAGCCCCGGATCTCCAATTTTTTTTAGGCGGGGCAAAACTGAAAAATGGCGCCCCCCCCTGCCCAGTTATATTAAATTTTACCTTTTTTAAGTGTATAATTTCACCTATCAGCGGCCGTAGCATGACCGACTATTTGTCGATTTTTTCTGTCACTTTTGACCTCTTTTGAAATCATCTCAATACATTTTTCCGCATTAATATGTCAAAACAGTCATGTCAGACCATCCATTAGCGCCAAGAAACGGGCCAGGATAATATATTCTTTGACTCGATGGATTTGTTTAAAAATTCACTCAAATGCTTTGTCACCCAGGATTGTCAAAATGACGGCACTATAGCGTCGCGCTGGAGCGCTAACCTTACGCTGCGTTAGAGCGCTCATTGATTTTACACATCAAACACATGATTTGATTCGTCTGTAGTGTGAATTTGGCGCCCCCCTGATCTTGGCGCCCGGGGCACGGGCCTGCCCAGCCCCCACTACATACGGGACTGGGCTCGATATCGCGACGATACAGAATTGCATCATTCGGATGTACGAGCAATTCATATTGGCTATCGAACTTTTATCGAGCGAGCGATATCGCTTCTTGAGGAAACACGCTTAAGCATAAACTTGAAGATGGAGCCATCATGAAAGCTACTTAAGCTAAGAGGAGTTTCAATAAACAATACCTAGAGAAGAAAAAATGCTAAATATTATGTATTAAAAAAACCAAGATTAGTTGAGAGTTTAAGGCAAGTAATAAATAAGCATGTACTTCGATATTAAATAAGATAAAATAATATAAATATAAAACCCATCTTGTTTTATTGGTCTATCTACCCATCCACCTAAATTGTTTACTTTGGTTAAAATAAAGCTTCATTTAAAGTACAGTACTTACTAAAAAATTAATAATGCGCATGCAGATTCGCTAATTGTCGATTTCACGGAAACACCTGAATCAAAAATCATAATTCTACTAAATTACGCATGCAGAAAATGCACTTAACCTCCTTAAATACATATCGTCTTCCGTCGCTTGGGAATACGACCGTTGTCGAACAGTGACGAAGATTTCTATGCGCATTATAACTTTTGCAGTACTGTAGGTATATACTATTTTATAACTAAACACATTTTTATTTCTGAATCTCTATTTATGCGAAGCATAACTGTTGAATACTAAACGACATTGGAAATAAATAAAAATTAAACTGTACACTAAAATAAACTTTGTTCTATGAGCGACTGGTTTTTTCATATGATAATACCAATACATCGCCAATCACCAAGAAGGCCGTTTGCGTAGAATACCCATAGTTTTTCGTAAAAAAAAGTAATTGTTAACTGTAGCCATAATGAAAGAAAATAGTATATCGATAGGTTTTGCTCATCGACAAACTTTCTCCCGCAATATGTACATCCCTAATTTTTCGACGTAGCCACCTAGTGTTTAGTAGCGGTAGTACAAAAGCTGTAGTTACATCTAGCGTCGAATAGTAAAACTAGGAACAATGCGTGAGGATTTTAAAGCAAAGAGGATGTATAGCTTTCTACCATGTCTTTGGAAAAACCTAATTTCATTCTTTTATCATATGTATGTCATCATTATCTTAAGTATTTCATAATTGTTATTTGATTTTGATCTTTGTTTATTTGTAAAAAAGGTTCATAGTCTACTTCAAATTTTTGTGATGTAGATCTTTTCGGCTTCGTCGTTAATCACCAATGGTAGCTTGGATTTCATAGTGAGCGTTTGGTTTATATGTGTGAGTTTGGACACACTGGTTTCAGTACTAAAAGCTCATGATGCTATTTCTATTGTATTCTCTTGTTCTGTGGTTATCTTGGTCAAAGGCTTGTAGTGACAGAATGTGTGTCAAGGCCACGAGAAGTAGGTATAGGTCGGATAGGTAAAGTCTATGCCTAGCATAGAGAATAAGGCGAGCTGACTCCTGTCGACTTGATAGTTGGGTAATGAAATAGAAGTAGAATAGAAAAGATGTAAGACGGATGTAGTTAAAATATGAAGAAGTGAGATTCGAGTGTTGTAAAGTTGTAAATATGTGTATAATATAATAAAAAGACGTATTTAAAAGCGTAGAACAGTGTCTTTGGCTTTTACAACCCACAATTTAGATCGATCTCATAGTTCTAATACCGTTTCGGTATAGGATGTTTTGTAGAGTTTGAAATTATTTAAATTATTACAACTAATAACTTGGAGTAACTTTTTTGTAAAAATTAATTTAATTAAGTATTTAATAGAAATTAAAAGTAAGTATTTAAAAAATTAAAATCTGATGTGATGATGAATTGAATTGAAACCCGGGCCTAGATATAGACGGATATTTTAACAACTTCACAAGTTTTCTAATTAAATCATTTTTTGTAGGGTTAAGTTACTACCTAGGTATTTTGGATTCGGCCACATGAAAAATTATGTTTTTATTCAATATTAATTGAATATTTCTCCATTTAAACCTAATGAAATGATTGAATATTTAAAGTTACTTGCTTTCTGACTATATCTATACCAATTATTAATCTTATAAAGAATACCCTAAAAATTTTGTGCGTTCATTATCAGCTTTTTAGAGAATTACTTTCTATGCTATAATCTCCTCAACCCAGTACGATTTTATCATATACACTACTACATATTACATATACACTACACTACTCTTACGTCTTTTATTCATATAAACTTTAAGTATTAAAACATCGTGCACTCACGTTATTTTGAGGTTCTATTCGCCGGCCACGTGGTACTTGCTCCCGAGCCGAAAAACGGTCCGGCGCTGTCGATGGCTAGGCAGCGACAGGCCTGCACGATATTGCTCAACCCACCAAGTTCCGCAGACGCCTTATCACATTTGCATTGAACTTGAACTACCTTTATTCCTCTCGCACTCATGGTAGTTCATATACTTCCATCACCCTCGTTCCCTACTTTACTACTCGCTTAGTTCGATTCAGCTCTTCCAATGATCTGAAGTTCGTCTCATTCATTCATTACATTACATTCAACAGGAGGCATCAAATCACAGATTCATTCCTGTTCTCAGCATATTCATCAATACAAACGAGTACCTGCTTGATTGTTAAGGATTTTTGTCCTTCCAACGTTAATGGTTTTAAAAGTGATGCCATTGCGTAAGAAGTACTTTTGAGCTGTAGGGTATCGGAAAAAAAACATGTATTTAGGAGAATAAAACTTTTATAAATAGTACCTACTGCTTATTTATAAATTATATCTGTTATTCTAAGTACAATAAAATTGTATAAAACTTTAATCTGATAATTCACAAAAGACCTGGTACTGCTTTGTGGTGAAAAAGAAATATACAATATATTTTTTTTCTAAGTTAATTTCTATTTTATATTGGATTGTCAGTAAACTTTAAACTAAGACTAGGTGATGCAGATTCTAATTCTAATATTTGTAGATGGTTTTTGGCAGGCGCGGCGAGCAGCCACACTCCCGGCAGGTAGAGGGTGACTTGCGGGCCCAGGCGGGGCCAGTACCTGCCCAGGTTATGTCCATTTATCCATATATAGCCCTGAGAAAAACAAACTTTATGCTAGCCGTACACATAAGCCGATCCCGCTCATTATGGTGTTGAACTGTACATATCAATTCTAAAGCTTGCTTAAGCTTAAGGCTTGGTGGTTCAAAAATTTGTGTTTTTGAGATTTTTTTAAACAATCTGAGACATACAAAATTGATGTCTTCATTCTGAAAAAAATATATGTGTTAGTTAAGGATCTAATCTAGTCATCATACTAAAGGGAAATAGGATCTAATTAATTTTAGTTGATAGAAAAAAATCTCAAAGTTACCCCTTTTTGTTCCGTTTTTTCCATTTTATTTTTAAACCGCTGATTGTTTTTATTTGATTTTTGGAATGAAAATTGCTGACCTTAAATTTTAGACATACTACTATAGTAAGAATTTTTAAGTTTAACGAAAAGACAAAAAACCAGCAAAAACTAAAAAAAAAACATCGTTTTCGCGCGGTCCGATGCCATGCCGCGCCGCTCCCTACCCCGTCAGTACCCTTGTGGCCACGGCCGAGGCCGGTTCTGTGTCAAATTTTTGTTTTCGCGCTCTCGTATTTCGTTTTATTTTTATTCAAATGTAAACAAAATTTGACAACAGATGTCAAAACAATGAACCATAACATCTGATTAGGATCTGTATGGAGCTGAAAGAAACCAATTTTGATACCGATATTACATTTATAAAACCGTCGCATTACAAACTTACCTTTTTTATTCCCACAAATAAAACTTAAATCATAGGTTACTTATTATATAGTTATATCATATCTTTGTTAGTTCTGTGGCGCCGATAACACAATATTAATATTACATTAGCACAATATTACGTGGTATACTTACTCAAATTACTTTAAGAAGGCAGTAATTTATGTCTTAATAGAAAATGTTTCCTTTTTATTTAACGCTTTTCGGTTTTTTCGGCTGTTTAATTTTTTGATGAAAAGATTTTATTTTTTGCTTTTCAGTTTAATTTTAAGGAATTCCCCCCCCCCTCACTTCAAGGTTCACCTTCACCTCAAATCACCCTCCAAACGCTGGTCTCACACCCCTGAAGGTGGTCAGACGACCTGGTAAAGGTTGCGGCCTATGTCCAGCAGTGGACGCTATCGTGTGAGATCGGCTGCTTAAAATCAAAACCTAGTAACTCGTTTTAACAAAAATATTCAGGAGAGCCAAAAAACGGGTCGACCACTTTAATTCGTTGCCCCGAAGAAACCAGACGCAATAGCGATTTCGGTGTTTGACCAAAAGTTTGACTATATTGTTGACTATAGTCACACTTAAATCGATCCCACTATTTTTTTTTTTTAATTTACCCAAATATGACAATGAAAACAATTTCAAAACATAGTATTTCACACTTAGTTAATTAACTAAGTGTGAAATACTATGTTTTGAAATACAATCTCTGAGTTAATTCTCTACTTTTTAAAGCAATTTATATTTTTAGTTGTACGTTTCGAATGAAAAATGTTATTTTTTGAAGTGCATTCATTTAAAAGTTATACAAATGATTTATTTGTGGCAGAATTAAGTTTTGTTTACTATTTGGTTACGACTCGTGGTTAATTCAGCCAAATTTGTATACTGTTTTTGTAACTTACTAAATTCCATCAAAATTTGATTGATTTTATAATCGGCGCCAAATTCAAAACATAGTAAGTCAGCTTTCAAATTCATAACCTAGTAAGTCGGTTGAGTTGCTAGGTTTTTTTATTTGTAATCCGACATGCGCTATGTTAAGAATATGTACTTCATGGAAATTTCAATAACTTTTCCAAATTGGGTAGACTTAAATTAAATTTTATTTTTAAAATTACGTTAGAAACTGGGTGTTTTAAGGTTCATATCAAATCTATACCGCCTAGTAAGTCGAAAAATGACAAAAATGGTTTTTTTGCAAAAACACCAGTTACTAGGTTTTGAATTTGGGCAGCCGAGATGATGATGATGATTATTATTATATTAGTCGGCGAGGCGCTTCTCCAGAAGTCCCCCAGAGTCCTCCAGAAGAAGGCAGGTAGTCGCCACTTACAGTGGAACTGGTGGGGCGAGTGTTGAAAATTTTGCGGTTTTTGTAATCCAATCGTCGTAGGTCGCCAATTTAGAGAACTCCTATGTCCGCCCGCCTGCAGTAGAAATAACTCCAGAGGTTGAAGAAGGGATGATATATTTACACATGGTTAGGTACACTATTTACAAGAAAATGAATGCATGTTAATGTGTACAGCGGCTGAGATGTACTGCCTAGCGCACGCAGGGCGTTGCGCGAGGCGTCGTGCGGGGCGTGCTGCGCCCAAATCAAATGTATAGCAATAGTATGAGACCGTTTACGGAGACGCGCATAGGCCTATGTTCGATATCGTATAAGGAAACGCGTCGGCTCCCGCGGCGGCGCCCGCGGCGGCGGCGACCGTGGTGGCGCCTGCGTCGGAACCCACACGACATCCCGCACAACACGCCGCGTCTTCGTAAAGGAGGCCTTAGGGTGTGATTTTAGTTCCAAATAAAAAAAGTTATCAACTCAAACTATATCGTTATTTGTTTTAAATTAAAACAACCAGTAATGTTTTATTTATATTGAGAAAACACTACAAAAAGTGTTTACTTTGATATTTATTTCTACAGAGTGAAATTCATTACATCTTGTTACTTTTTAATAACTTGTCTAAACTAAATCCTACATCTATATTTTTCAGAATTAAGAAATCTGTTTTATATTTCTCAGATGGTTTAAAAAAAACTCGTTATTACAAATACCTTACCTAAACGCAAATTCTTGTGCGCTGAAACGAAAATCGGAAAGAAAAATTGTGCGGTAGGTATAAACATCTCGATTTAACTTCGGCTTGTATGAAAAGTAATAAAATTTAAAACTGCCGCGACATTTCGCATTTCGACGCGCGCATGTCACAGCTGCGAGGGTGGGGGACCCTCATACCTAATTAGGTAAGAAGCTTCAAAGTACAGGCCGTTAAGATATAATGACCTATATAAAAATTATCACAAATGAATGTGAAAGAGAGCATAATGCAGTATTTTATTTTAAAGATCTTACAGGTTGACCTAGAACAAACGCCTGACAAAACATTATCGTTAATGTTAAACAATATTAGAAAGTGTGATGTATGTGTGTGTGTGTGTATATTACCACAACAATAACTTATTTATATGTTTTAAATAATATTTATTAGCTATAAAAGTTAAGCTATGAATCAGCAAAGAAAGACTGTAAATTTAATTCGAAATGGCATGTATTAAATCTTATTAGCCTATTAAGTTTCAGTGGAGAACGATCTATTACTATCATGAATGGCGAATCAACTTTCTTAATATGTACAAAGATGTCTAAAAGTTTTCCTTAATTATAAAGTGTTTTTAAACTCACCTTTCCCCATCCAGTAGTGTCAACAAATGTATCTTTAGGCTCCGATATGTCTGGCAATGTGAGGAACCCTTCATACATGACCGGACCCTTCTCTAATTTGTTGCGTAGGTTGCCGTCCCTCAAAGTTTCACTAACACAGCATGATACGTTGACATTTTCAAGTGGATAACCGGTTATTTCCCATTTTCCTTCTATTATTTCATCGTTTATATTTACGGGACTTATAATACCCTGAAATTACAAAATAACGTACAATGTTTAAAAAAAAAGCAATTATAAGGAATGATATTTCTAAACAATGTCTGTTTATAAGTACCTTGAAATCATGAAGTTTGGGTCCGTAGTTGATTCTTCCCTGGTTTTCCACAAGCAATGATAGTTTAAAGCTTTCGAGGCTTGGTATGGGTAGATCATACTGATTATGCATTCTGCTTATTATCCCTTGAAGTACCTATAAAAATACTTAAAGATATCTTAGAATTTTGTAGGTATATTATTATGACACCTTCGAGTGATAATTACGAGAAATATACTTGCATTATCAACAAAAACGTAAACGCGATCTCTTGGTCCAACAATAGAAAGCTTGCGGGTGCTATTGTTTCTAGACGATATCATAGTCTCATAAAGTACCAGTCCTGATCTCTGTCTCAGTTTTTCGAAAGTAGGTAGTAAGCCTCCGTAATAATCATTGTAATTTTTTCCCAAAGAAACTCGACCAGCGGCAGACAAAAGCTGAACCAGAGGCTCAACAATCACAGTTCCATAGTTCCTTTTAGAGGATGGCAATGGAAGAGGAATCTCTACAACTTCTGGAAAGTACTGCAAGAATAAAAATAATAACAAGCATAAAATAAAAAAAATAAAAGCTGATCGTTCCAGTTATGGGTACTATGGATTTTGTTACCGTTTGCAAAGCATTTCGTATAGCATAGTATTTAGCGGTTGGGTCTCCAGCTTCGTTTAAAGGAGCATCGTAGTCATAAGAAGTTATATCTGGCTGGTAAACTTTTTGAAAATTTGCACCTGTAATATTAAATGTATTATGTTTGATTCGTTTCACTTGTACAATTTACGTCCTTTCCGAATAAATTTTAAATTAATAACCACTATACTATATACTTAATTATTCTCAATGATCTATTGACCTAATCATTTTTTACTTAACTCTATCTCATTCTGAAAATCTCAGATTTCGAATCTGATATTTATTTGTTTCGTGCTTTCAATAAGCTCATCATCTAACACGCTTCGAATAACAAAATGTTTCTATTTGACAAATGCTTTTAACAAAATCCTTACCGGCACTGAATTCAAAGTTACTTCCTCCGAAGAACATATAAAAGTTGACATTGATACCGGCGTCCATCATATCCCTCAGAGTGCGAACCACCGCCGCGGTTCCCACTCGCTGGAAACTCTCGCCCCAGTGTGTCAGCCAGCCAGGGTAGAACTCAGAGTTCATGAGAGGACCTTCAGGCATGTACTTACGAAGCGGTTTGAATGTTTCTTTTATGTTTGTGCCTGTAAACCAGGAATTTAAACGGAATTTTACTGATTAAGATATTATTCTAGGAGCCCGCTGAACTTGAACAATGCAGACTTACCTACTCCAAAATCAATTGTAGTGAGAGCACCATCAATAGCTCCATTCGAAAACATGGATTGGTACAATCCATCTGTGGTGTACAAAAGAGCATTGCCTCTGACATGTGCTAAGATCTGGTCCCTCAGCTGACCCAAGTATTGTTTATCACTGCCATAGCTTCCGTATTCATTTTCTACCTGCACATTATTATTAGATAAATATAAAAATAATTTATCCTAACTAAGTTATGGTTCTAAAAAATCGGTCGGAAAAAATAACATTTAGGTAATTATAATAAGTAAGTACATATACCAAAATCAAATACTTAAAAACAGAACAAACCTGAACAAGTATGATTGGTCCACCATTTCCAAAGAGAAACGGTGATATTTTTTCAAATAATTTGCCAAACCATATTTTTGTTTCAGTCATGAAATCTGCAACATAATTTGAAGAATTTGTACCTAACGTTATGTTGATTAAACAGACATATGAAGGTTGATGAATAAGGTTAATTATACAGACCTTTGTCTACTGTTCTAAGTCGTATGCCTGGGTATTTTCCGAGAAGCCAGTATGGTAATCCTCCCTGAAAGAAATAAAAAATACCTATCCTAAGGGAGATTTTATTTTCAATATTTTCTGCATTATCTGTAGTTCTTATATGACATATAACCGTGTCCCTGGAAGTAAGGGTGTATTCTATGATAAATTTCATCATCGAAAACACCCCATATGGGTAGTGAGGCTGCGACCCCCATATGGGGTGTTTTTGTCGATGAAATTGATCACAGAATACACCCTTAAAATTATTTTATTACTTCCCCGGACACACTGTATGTATGTTTATGTCGTGGCCATATCGTAAAATTGGCAAATGTGAATTTTTCATGAAATGGCCAATGTTCGTTGGCCAGATAGTTAAAATCTCAACGTTCAACGATTTGGCCAAGTGATCGTATGACTATTTCATGAAATAGCCAAACGTTAGCGATCATTACGTTGAATTGTTAAAAATTTCTCCGCTAGTGGCGCTGTTGTTGCGTGTCTTGTCTTGTGTGACTGGATGTGACGCGCCATTACGGTTTACGATAATAAAATGAAAAAAGTGAATTTTAGTGAGGAAAAAGACAATAAAAGTAAGTACAGAACAACTACGTTTTGATTCGAAGATTTTGAGTTTTTTGCAAACCAATCGATAAACGAACGTTCCGAACGATTTTTTAAAGGCCCGTATTTAAATCATACATGACTCGAATTATAGTAAAATAACATTTTTTTTACTTGTTATTGTATTCTGAGTTAGATATACTGGGAACTTTACAACTTAAATAATGGAATTTAATTTTTTAGGTTAACCAACAACGATTAGGCCAAACGTGGTCAGCCAAATCGTTAAACGTTGAGGTTTCGACGATCTGGCCAAAGGCATATTGTTTCATGAAATGTGCACTTTTCATGAAATGGCCGGCCAGATCATGAAATGGACAATTTTACGATTTGGCCACGACATATATATATATATATATATACCACTAATATTATAAAGGCGAAAGTTGGTGAGTGTGTAAGTGGTGAGGCTACTTAAATATTATTTGTAAAGAGTTCACAATCGTGGATGCTTATGCCGAGCTCAGGTACGGTGGTATGTCTCGTCCTGTTTGGAGGGTTAGACTCCTTGGCATACCACCCAAAGAAACGTCAGCTGTCTTTGTCATGACATGACGTGTCATAAAAAATAACTGAAAAATAACAACTAAGAGACGGATCATTATTGAATATTTGAATACAAAAAGTTCTCGCGACCCGCCGGCCGGCACGCGAAGGGTGCGTCAGAGTGGAGCCCGACTGCCAGCCTTCCATCGGTGAGTGAGACAATCTGCCTACTTGTAGTTCGGTGTTTACATACACGTTTGTGAGCTCGTCAGGTAGGTAGTTTTGATAACGCCACCCAGGCCAGGCCTAGTGCCAGTTTGGTCTTGGTCTTGGCCTTCCCCGTGTTGGGGATTCAGGGGTTGGCTATTTACACGCCACCCCATTGTTTGGTCCTTCGAGCCGGATGACCAAACAATGGGGTGGCGTATAAATAGCCAACCCCAGAATCCCCAACGCGGGGAAGGCCAAGGCCAAGACCAAACTGGCACTAGGCCTGGCCTGGGTGCCGATATTGAAGCTACCTACCTATTGAGCTCACAAACGTGTATGCTGACACCGAACTACAAGTAGGCAGATTGTCTCACTCACCGATGGAAGGCTGGCAGTCGGGCTCCACTCTGACGCACCCTTCGCGTGCCGGCCGGCGGGTCGCGAGAACTTTTTTGTATTCAATATAGTGATCCGTGTCTTAGTTGTTATTTTTTCAGTTTTATGACATGTCATGTCATGGCAAAGACAGCTGACGTTTTTTTTGGGTGGTATGCCAAGGAGTCTAACCCTCCAAACAGGACGAGACATACCACCGTACCTGAGCTCGGCATAAGTATCCACGATTGTGAACTCTTTACAAAATAATATTTAAGTGGCTTCGCCAGTAAGTGTGTATGTTTGTTACTTCTTCACGTCTAAACGACTGGAGCGATTTCAATAAAATTTGGTATGGAGTTAGCTGATACCCTGGATTAACACATAGTGATATTTAGCTGATTTTAGTCTTGATATGTTCGTAGTTGTTTTTACAGATTTAAAATATTAGAAAATTTTCGTTACAATGCACTTAATTAATTTTTTTTTGCATTTAATTTATGCTTATAATTTTAATAATAAAAATATATTGTATATGCCGACGTCGACCGTTACAAATAAACTCCATTGATGATGAATTTTAGATTTTCCTTTGAGTGTATGCTTCAGGTTAATAGACTCTTATTAAACTTAAGCATAAACTCAAAGGAATAGAGGTAATGAATAAGGAGGCAAACAAAGCTTATCTATTGTCGTGAAAACAAAAGTTCGGCTAAAATCTACAGAATTAGTTAGAATGGTATCGTTCGTTTTGAATAATTTATTTGCTTTTGTTTAGTTACCAGATCTCGTTCAGCACATATGTAGGGCCCGGGTCTCAGCAGTACGTGCAGGCCCACCTCGGCAGCTAGGCGGATGAACTGGCCGATGTCGCGGTCTCCTTCGAAATCATACTGACGTTCCTCTGGCTCATGATAGCTCCATTCAACGTACCTTGCGAATACATGTTTTAATTGAGATTAGACAAATAAAACCTTACCTACATTAGAAATAGTAAAAATTAATTTATTTCTTTATTCTTGCACCTGCAGCGTGTCTGGAGAAAGCTCTTGAGCATCATTACAAAGTTATTTTTATTAGCTAATTTATTTAGTAGGTAATAGTAGTTTTTAATTCTAGGTTCTTAGTAATTTCTCTTTTATTTTTTGGCGGGCAAACTCCTAACGAGAACCCTGCAGGCCTGGGGCAGCCGCAGGGTTAACGTGAGTACGTTATGTCTGCGAAGGAGACCGCGGAGCGCGAGCGAGAAGCGGCCGACCCCTCCCGACGCAGGAGGAGAGGTCGCCTTGGTGGTGCGAGATCACCATCACGGCCCTGTAGTTACGGGCATAAGAATATATAATAGGCCTTAACATCTTTGACAGATGATTCAAGTAGTATCGCGACGGCATTTCCGTTCGTGGCTGAAAAGGCCAATACGAGAGTGAATACCGCGACCGCACTCTCGACAGGTGTACGTGCCCCCAGGTGGTCGGGGGTGTGCGGCCTGCTCGTGCCGCCTCATGCGTTGTCGTAAGAGGCGACTTAAAGGGGTCACCGGGGTCGTGGGTGTGTAGAGCGGGGGCTATACATATCTATGATAACGGCCCCGAGATAGGCGGCGGCACAGCTTGTGGCACTGTGCCGCTGCAGCACCAGTGGAGGTGCAGGGGATGGAAAAACATACCCTCCCCGAGGCAGAAGCTGGCAATGCAGCTATGCGTGGGAAGCATCCTAGCGGAAGGCTTTGAGGCGAATCCCGTGGTCCTTTCCAAATCGCTGAGGCGGCCACCGGGGAGTTTTAGTGGGTGCAAGCCCCACACACCCCCGTCGTTCCCCCGAGCGGCGGGAAGTGCGTAAGGCATTTCTCCTCGTTACAAAAAAAAATAACTCAAATTAAAAAATTAAAAACCCCCGACCCAGTCAGACCCCTCATCAACTTAAATAGAACTAGATCTAATCATCCTAAAAAGCTCATGGTCACCTTACCATATACTTTCAATATCATTGAAGTAATACGGTACCAAATTTCAAATCGATAGGACATATGGAAGGTAGTTAGATCCACTCATCCACTATTTAAAAGCTGATCATCTTCAAACTGCAGATCAGGTCATGGTTACCTTATCATATACTTTTATATCATAAATGTAACATGGTACCAAATTTCAAATCGATAGGACCTATGGAAGATAGATCCCCTCATCCATTATTTAAGAGCTGATCATCTTCAAACGGCAGATAAGGTCATGGTTACCTTACCATATACTTTCAATATCATAAATGTAACATGGTACCAAATTTCAAATTGATCGGACAAATGGAAGGTAGTTAGATCCTCTCATTCATTATTCAAGAGTTGATCATCTTTAAACGGCTGATCAGGTCATGGTTACCTTACCATATATACTTTCAATAGCATAGATGTAACATGGTACCTAATATCAAATCGATCGGACATATGGAAGCTAGTTAGATCCCCTCATCACCTGGAAAAGAGCAGATGATCTTCAAACCGCTTCAGACATGGCTACGAACACTCGGCCTGAAATTATTTATGATACAAAAAAAACTAAACGAAAATCGGTTCAGCCGTTTGGGCTCTACGATGCCACAGACAGATACACAGACAGACAGACAGATACACACGTTAAAATTATAACACCCCTCTCTGAATTTTCGTTCGGGGGTTAAAAAAAAGATTCGCACCCACTAAAACCCCGCCGGTGTCCATCTCGGCTGTTAGCAAGGGGGTCGCGGGAGATCTTTCGATCTTTATGTTCAGCTCCGCGACTTCGTAATTTCCCCTGGCATCTACCTCGACTGCTGATTATGGTATTCAATTTACAAAGAAAAGGTATTTATGTTTAAAGCTTATCAGTAAAATTTTACATGTTTCTATTCCGTTTTATTGTTTACGTATGGTTTTTGCCTCTGCTTCTAATTTACAAAGTTTCAAGTTTATTAATGTAGGTTTTGAATGTCAGACCAATGCATACAAGGGCATATCCTAAATAACATTGATTCGTCTAGCTAGGGCAAAACATAAAAAAATTATGTTAGTACTTTTCGGTACTTGTAAATTTTTGCAAAAGAGGATTTCAAAAAACTTCGTCTAGCTTATTATCTACACTAAAACAATGACAATACCATCAGATGAAAAACAAAAGGCAAAAAATCATTATAACATTAATTACATACGTGGACACGGTATTCAAGCCGGCCGCCTTGAGCTTCACGAGGCGGTCTTTCCAGAAAGCTGCTGGCAATCTAAAGTAGTGGAGGGACCCCGATACTATGTGCAGCCTCTCGCCATTGAGCAGAAAGTAATCTCCAGATATCGCTATACTATTGTTACCCTGAAAACATTATAGTTATGGACTTATGTAGGATTTGTTAAGATGACAGATCAAATTTATTATAATCTTAATACCTACAAAGTTTTTTTCTTTCTTTTCTTAGATAGCTAGTTTTTATTAAAACTAAGAAGTGGTCTGAATCCGGAAGAAACTGCGTATAATATGAGATTAATAAAACAATTTGTGTAAGTAGTAAAGGCACGTAACACGTATCAGTTTTTATTAATTTTGTAAATATTGTCAGGTAAGCAAGTGGCGGAAAGGAACACGTTAGGGCTTGGAATTTAATTACTTATTACAGAAGTGTGCAAGGCGTGTGCCGCTTCAAATTTTCTGTTATTCTGAAGTCTGATAGAATATGATAAACATTAACCTTGTTATTCATAAAAAGTTAAAGAACATTTTAGATATTTCAGGCATGTCAATTTAGACTGAATGTCACGTATTTACCATACAAACAATAAACCAGAGAAGAAGACCTTCAGTAAAGCTGTTTAAAATCTACCTATATACAGTAACCCTATTATTCATAAAAAGTTAAAGAGCATTTTAGTTATATGACGTACTAGCTTTTGCCCGCAGCTTCGCACGCGCTTTTTCATTATAAACGTTATAATTACTGATTGATTTACTACTCAGGAATTTGGAGACATTATTTCTAATCGTACCTACCTATACCTCCTAAAAATATCTTCATAATATTTTGTTTATTTCATGTCCCGTGGCATCTTCAGGAATTCCTTTTTACACTCCACCATTCAGTCACTGAAACTTATATTCCTAACATTTCTATTAGCTGGTTGGGTGGGATATTATGTAAGTAGTCGGATCATGTACTTACGTGAGTAAAAAAAGTTAAAGATTTTTTAAGCGCTTTATGTTTTTTGGGAATGTTCAATAAATGAATGAATTTACCATGTGAATAACAGTGACAATGGAGAGTGTAGGGGAGGGTAGCACTAAGGAATAATTTCCCGAAATTCCCATGGGAACGGGAAAAAACTGGATTATTGTGTTTGTTAGAAATCTGCGCGGGTAAAACCGCGGGGCAGCCTCTTGTATACATATAGGCCTTCCTCTTGAATCACTCAATCTATTAAAAAAAACCGCATCAAAATCCGTTGCGTAGTTTTAAAGATCTGAGAATAAAACAGACAGACAGATCTAAGCATAAAGACAGAAGCCACTTTGTTTTATAATATGTAGTGAATTGATAACCTAATTTTATAGACCACGTTTATACACTTAAAACTTACTATGCATTCCTTACGCTTTGCTACTTCTTTTGTTTGCTCAGATAAGTTGTTTACAGGTGCTACCTTCGGCTGATTGATGTCATTAGCACTAGTGTCCTCAAAAACGCTCACAGTACCACACGTGGTCTTTGATGCCCAAAATATAAGGGCGAAGCCAATCACTAGATTTTTGAAACAAATCATTTTTAGCACTGAAAAATTAAACTTGATTAAAATATTATTACTAGTCGACTTTAGGAAGGACTGTCAACTGAAAATATATATTGAAGGACCTTTCAAGACTATTAATTTTAGAGTTAAGTGAATGCTACATGTAAAGACTGTCTGTAACCTCTGTTTTTGCAGTTGTGGTTTTATCTTATTAGTTGTCACTAGCATCTTAAATTTAAGCAAGAGTTCGAAATGCCTCGGAACTCGGAGCCGGAGCAAGTCGGATTCAAACACGCTTGACAATGAACTCACTTGACCTGCGCGTTGCGGGACTATACGAACGACTGACATGCATAATCCAACGTTGCCTATGAAGTTTACTCAGTTGCTAATTAAAAAGTAGAGCAGTATGCTTATTAATTGCCTATTGTCCTTATTCAGAGTGCAAGTAGTACACTTACATTATCAGACATCAGTACATAGTATCTATGTACTTACTTACAAAGTATGTATTAAAATCTTTTTTTTTTCTTTTTAAGAATATTTTAAAAAGGATTCTGGTCCTACCCAATGATTAATCTTTAAAACTACTTATATGTATGATAGTTGTAAGTTTTTTTTAACTTTTTACATAAATAAGGACTAAATAGTTCCCAGGTGGTGGGTCATAGCTATCGGCCTGGTTTATTTGCTGTCAACTAGGCTTTTTCCCCATTCGCCTGAAATTATTCGCCCGTAACTAGGTTTAATAGTTTCCTTAATTATCTCGATAAAAAAAAAAACATTCTTTTGTAAAATTAATTTATTTTTCAAAGGTACTAGGTAATATCACACTTAGGTATTCAAAGTATACTATCTATTAGAGGTATTCTGTGACTTTGGTACTTTTTTTTATAATATTTTTTGCTTCATTAAATTAAAAGAAAATAATGTTACCGTTAATTTCTGCCCGTGCAGCACGACCACGGGTATCTCCACGCGGTCCGCGGTCGACTCGTATGTTTACTGTTCACCGCGGCCGCCACCAGTGCACTGAGCGACGTATCGGTTACTTACTAACACACTTCACAAACAGTCTCACAAGCAAGCATCACGGCAAGCGATGCTCCGATAACATAGGAAATTACACCTAGCACAGGTTATTCATTAATGTACGGAATTATGTTAATTTTGATCTGAATATGAGTTGTCTTTTGTTTTGAAACTTTTTGGCCTCCGTCTCAGTTGCACCCTAACCTTTTTTTTTTGCATCTTAAATTTAAGCAAGAGGCATTTCGAGTCTCGGATAGAGGTGGTCGTTATTTACAATCGCATTTAAAAAAACTCGTTATTTCATGGCAACGAATCACATTGCTATTCACAACGAATGTATAATGCGATCGCGTTTTCATTGCCGTGAGCACTAAGAAGGGATTTCCCGAAATTCCCACGGGAACGGGAAAAAACAGGATTTTTGTGTTTATGAGAAATCTGCGCGGGAAAAACCGCGGAGTAGCCTCTAGTATATATATATACGCGACGAATTGAGAACCTCCTCCTTTTTGTTTTTTCGTCGGTTAAAAAAACGTATTAAAATCCGTTGCATAGGGTTAAAGATAACATTAATAGGGGCAGAAACGGGAAGCGATTTTGTTTTATACTAAGTATGTATTGATTTGTATACAATTTGGATAAAAAGTAAATCTCTGCAGTCTCAAATATAACAAGGTACTTGTTTGATCGTTGATCGTATGTAAAACTAGCATCCGTTCAAGGAATCGACTTAATAAATATCATTATGTACAAGAAAGTTGTTCAGTTAGATAGATGCTTTAAACGTCTAAGCTTAAAGTGAAGAGCCGTAGTCTATCGGGTTGTTGAATGCGACCGGGCGTGCTGACCTAGTGGCATGCAGTGCGGGCGCATCGAAAGCGACATCGCTTAATGACGGTGGTGGCAGGAAGGCGGTCGGCTTGGCGCGACGGGCTGCGAGCGAGCCTCGCGCCTGGTACAGTGCGCGCGCACTCCGCCATGCACACACGCCCGCCACATGGCGCGTCGGCTGACGCTGCTGCTGGTGCTGCTCACGTGCGCGGCGGCCGCGACTCGCCCGCGGCCCGCCCGCCCTGCGCGGACCTCGCCGCCCCCGCCCGCCTACGACGAAGACTACTCTGCCGACGCAGACTCCGCCGACCCCTTCGTCATCTTCGACGACTACGACTCCCCCGAGCGCGCTGTTACCACGCGCCCAGCTCTAGCAGCACGCCCTACGCCGCCCCAGCGGTATCACACTACCAAATCAAGTGCCAAAGTGATAATCAGGGCCAAAGGTCCCAAAGTGAATGCAACAGTTAAAAACAGTAAACATGAAAATGAGAAAAAAATAGTTAAAACAACAACAATTAATATAGAGACTTATACCAATTTAATAGTGACTGAAAAGCCTCAGATGATAAGTGCACATAACTATGGGCGTCCGATTAGATATCCTCACCGGCCCATGGTGCCGATAGCTCAGTACGAGTGGCCTGAAGAATATATGGAACACGACACAGAGATCAGTTCGAGGAGACCCTTCGCGCAGCGCAAGCCCGCGACCACGCGCCGCCCAGCGTCGACCACAAGGAAGCCGCCAACCAGCACACGGCGCCGGACCCCGGCGACCAAGCCGCGGCCAAAACCAACCACCAAAGCACCAGTGCGCACCACTACTAAACGGCCAGCTAAAACTACCAAGAAGCCTAATAACAATAAGAAAACAACATGTCCGCCCAGAAATACACCCTGGCTGTCGTCATTTTTCCAGGGCAATAAAAAGAAGAAAACAGAAAAGAAGCCCTCTAAACAAGGTTGGTTTTTAGGTAGGTGTTTAATAAAACAAAATTATTTTCGGCATCGTAACGTTACCAATCAATTTAATAAAGGCTTTAGGGGATTAAACTTACATTAAATAAAAGTGTCACTTTTATCAACATATCCGTCTCAATCTGTGGTCATGAGTTCGTTTAAGTCATTATTACATACCAAGTCTGCACATAGCGGATAAAATACGTTCACATGCAGTTTTGTTATTCATGTAATGTAACACATTTCATTTGAAAAGTTTCATATGTCAGAGATGCAATCATTGTGGTCTGCATTAATAGTTGTAAAACTGATCCTTTCACTTCATACCGCATGAAAAGTAGTTATTTGACTTTTGCTGCTTTCACATGCAAAATACATGCAAAAATCGCGAAATACGTCAAAAAAAAGTACCGGGTACCTAGGTAACTACTGTATCTGCAAAATACATACTGGGTGTTTCTAACAAGACGGTATGTAATATAACTCAAATTTAAAAAATTTAAACCCCCGATCCAGTCAGACCCCTCATCAACTTAAGTAGAACTAGAGCTAATCATCTTAAAAATATCATGGTTCCCATAACATATACTTTCAATATCATTGAAGTAACACTGTACCAAATTTTAATTGATAGGACAAATGGAAGGTGGTTAGATCCTTTCACCCATTATTCAAGAGCTGATCATCTTCAAACGGCAGATGAGGTCATGGTTACCTTATAATATACTTTCAATATCATACATGTAACATGGTACCAAATTTCAACTCGATCGGACATAAGGAAGCTAGTTAGATCCTCTCATCCATTATTCAAGAGCTTATCATCTTTAAACGGCAGATCAGGTCATGGATATCATAAGATATACTTTCAATATCTTAGATGTAACATGGTACCAAATTTCAACTCGATCGGACCTAAGGAAGCTAGTTAGATCCTCTCATCCATTATTCAAGAGCTGATCATCTTCAAACGGCTGATCAGGTAATGGTTACCTTACCATATACTTTCTATATCATAGATGTAACATGGTACCAAATTTCAACTCGATCGGACATAAGGAAGCTAGTTAGATCCTCTCATCCATTATTCATGAGCTGATCATCTTTAAACGGCAGATCAGGTTATGGTTACCTTACTAAATACTTTCTATATCATAGATGTAACATGGTACCAAATTTCAACTCGATCGGACATAAGGAAGCTAGTTAGATCCTCTCATCCATTATTTAAGAGCTGATCATCTTCAAACCGCTGATCAGGTCATGGTTACCTTACCAAATACTTTCTATAACATAGATGTAACATGGTACCAAATTTCAAATCGATCGGACATAAGGAAGCTAGCTAGATCCTCTCATCCATTATTCAAGAGCTGATCATCTTCAAACGGCAGATCAGATCTTCATCAGACATGGCTAAGAACACTCGGCCTGAAATTATCTATGATACAAAAAAAACTAAACGAAAATCGGTTCAGCCGTTTGGGCTCTACGATGCCACAGACAGATACACAGACAGACAGACAGACAAACAGACAAACAGACAGACAGACCGACAGACAGATACACACGTTAAAATTATAACACCCCTCTCTGAATTTTTCGTTCGGGGGTTAATAAATTAAAAATTAAAGTAGCGACATAGATCGATATCTCAAAAAAAAAACAGCTGTTCCATACATTAGCACAGATTACTAAATATAAATAGTTACTAACAATAACATTGATTCGATCCATGTTCGATCAGCTGACTGGGTCAATGTACGGGACGGCTGATTTTTGTTTTGAAATTTTGACCTATGTTGCTTTAGAAAAGTTGTTAGGGATGGTGAGCTGAATCCTTCCTTTAATTTATACCGCCTAATCAGAAACATCCTGTATAAAGCTTGTTTTATTCTAACTATTTATTAAAAACGAGCTTTCCCGGCTTACTTCGTAACGCCATAGAATATAAGATACTACAAAAGACTTGGCTCTATAGACTATGTTCTTTTGACTGCCCAGAATGGCCTAATAAAAAACAAACAACAACAACAAACCACCTGTCAAAATATGTAAACAACGGAAAAAATATTGCACCTTGGGTTATATTATTTGAGTTTAGGTAAGGATCCCTAATTTTTTTGAAAATCGAATATAGCCTATGACACTCGGGGTTAATGTAGCTTCCTACCAGTGAAATAATTTTTCAAATCGGTTCAGTATTTCCGGAGCCTATTCGTTACAAACAAACAAATCTATCCTCTTTATAATATTGGTATAGAATAATGATTGTACATTTTAAGGACCACATAATTGACGCTCGAGATATATGTGTATATTACGATTTAGTGTCACGCTGCACGCTGACCGTCAACCGCCATCGTCAGCGCTGTTATTATTGTATGAAAAAAAAAGTTTGTATGACATTAAGGTTATAAAAACCAAGCAAAAATAATTATTACTGCGAAGTTTGCTTTAGTTTTAGTATTCGTCGTACAACGTACACGCATCTATTCACTCAGAATACCTAATACTTAGTAAGTAAGAAGTAATACCTTACTCTATTAGTAAGTAGAATTCTACTTATTTTGATAATTAGGTTTATTGCTGAAAAAACCGTAGTATCGCATCTGTAACAAAAAATAAAACAAACTACGTAGGTAGTTACCTACTAAGTACCTATGCCTACCTTTTGACTTTTGAGCAAATCTCACTAGGACCGACTTGGTTAAAGACTAAGATATTTTATAAAAACAATAAACAAATTTTACCTACTTTGATGAATGTTAAGAACAAAACTACAGTGTTTCTTGAGTATGTTTTAATTGCTCTCAGCATGTTGTTAAGCTCCAGGCCGCACTTACTGCAGACTGTATGCTTAATTGTCCTAGACTTCATTGCTTCACGGTAGAGCATCCATCTGATAAAGCAATGTTTTATTCTCTTGAGCTGACCGAAAACAGATACCGCCATATTGTGATCTCTCCACAAACCTGTTAGACTTTTTTACGCAAATAGTTAGTATCAACGTTTAAACATATATTTGTACTTTGCAAGTACCTACCTACCTAGTTAGTTACCTAGTTAGTTATGTGTTTTGAAGTCAAATTTATAAAAAAAATATAAGATTTTTCAGTTAAAAAGTAAGGATTCCACTGCCGCCGCCTGGTACTACTACAAGTAGTAGATATGGTAGGGGAGCCCAAGAGGGGATTTCGGGACTTACTAAAGCGCGGCAGATTAATATACAGGAGGATACCTTGTACCCGGTTAAGTACCTCCACAAAACATGAGGCCCATAAATAAGGCCGCCCGCGAAGGATAGAGGATCAGATTAGCAAAAAAAAATTGACCATCAGAAATTCTCGAGCGCGTCAGATTAAGGTAGGGTGAGTTAATTACATCCTAAAAAGTGTATATTCCACTAATCTGACAATTTGAGAGTGACGTAAAGAAAGGGGAGGGCAACAAAGTTGGAAAAAAAAAGGTCATCTCGACATTCTCGAGCGTAGCTAAATTTTTTTTTATTTTGAAGGAAATAATTCAAGAATAATGAAAAATATATAATCTGACGATTTCCGCAAGCCGAAATAACAAAAATTCGTTGATGAAGTTAAATGCGTGCAGCTGCGTGATGCCTACATTTCCTTCTCCGCGTTTCTATTCCTCTCTCACTGTTTCTCTATATATTACTCTCTCACTTATTTATTTGCATGCTATTTCCTGAGCTTTTCAATTAATTAAGTTCAATAATTAAAAAAAAAAAAAAAGTGTGTTTATAGAATAACTTTTAAACGGCTTTATCGATCAACTTCAAAAACCAATCCGCCCTTAAGCTTGAAAAACCACGCCGATCGTCGCTTATCCGTTCAAAATCGATTGATTCGTTCGAGAGATATCATGAACGAAAGAAAACCGAAAAAGAGTGTTTTTTCGGGATTACTCCGAAATTTTTGGTTCGATCAATTAAAATTGCAAAATTACTTATGAGGATGATAAAACTGCGTCTAATGCCGTCAACCGCGTGAAAATTGGTTGATCCATTCAAAAGTTATTGCGGTTTGAAAATTCCAAAAATCTCGCCGCCAGTGGTGCACCCTAAACAGGATCCGTACTGGCCATGGGCGAAGCGCGCAGTACAAGCACATGTGCGGCTGGACCGAGTCCCCCCGCTGCGACTGTGGCGCGGAGTTCCAGACTGTGGAGCACATCGCGCGCGACTTCCCCAAGCAAGCCCCGGCAAGCTTACCCCAGCGACGCTGATGACTTCGTCACTGTTACGGCCGACGCAGCCAACTGACTAAGAAACCTGGACATTTGCCTTTGACATGCTAGTACTAGCATAGTTGTTTGTAATTCAGTGCAGCCATACGAATAAATAAATAAATTCCAAAAATAGTGTTCTATGAAACTTCTATCAGACTTTCTAGCTGGGAGAGCTCAAATGCATAGAAATATTATTTCTTTGAACTCAGCGAGCTCAAAATATTACATAAATTATATTTTGAATGGAATTAGCGGGAAGTTGCAGGGATGGCCTTTAAGGTGAACCGTTTTTCAAATGTTTTTGTGTCAGATCAGGCGAATCCCTCTAGATAATCGTCAGATTATGAACCAGTACGTTTAGAACATATAGATAAACCTTATATATCTTAATCTGACGCGCTTGAGTATTTCAAAATGGCGAATTTTTTTTGCACATTATGAAAATGGCTGCGAGTTTGCGTCCCATCGAAATCGTCAGATTAGTGAATGAGAGCTTTTTTTTGGTGCACTTAACACTCCCTTAGAAAATCTGACGCGCTCGATTATTTTTTTTTATTTTTTTATTTTCAACCCTTACATACAACCACCCTCATCATGCAAACGATCAGATTAACATACGTACATTATTAAAAATACGTAGGGCATTGATGCTATCAATATCTGACGCGCTCGAAGATGTCCATGCAACAGTTTTTTTTTTACATATTTAAAAATCTATAGCCGCTTCCCCCACCGATGTAAAGGTATTTATCATGTAACATTTTTTTCTTCTTATCATCTAAGCTTTGCAACACAATAGGTCTCTACGACGCTCGAGTAAATCCCCATTTAGCATCTTGGGCTCCTCTACTAATACGAGAAACAAAAACATAAAAATATTATTGCTCCGTGTAAGTAAACGCGTCGTCAAACTTTATGTTGCTATGCTTTATTTACTATTTTTCTTTAGTAAAATAAATTATATAAGTACTTCAGTCTACATCAGCCTATGTACTTCATAGTACATCAAATTTTTTTACCGAAACTCGTATCCTTAAGGGAGCTCAACTTCTTCGTTAATTATTCCTACCTTTGTGCACTTCACCTCATTTTTAGAATCCTATGATAAATAGGAAAGTAATGGCCTAGTTCTAATGCGTGTTCCATGGACAGGTTCATTGAGTTTTCTCCTGAGTTGGTTCAGGTCAAGTTGCGTGAGATAACGCGCTTGAAATTACTGGTGTATTGGAGTGGGGTGTGTCCTGACTTCCGCCAAACGTATTTAAGTTATTAGAATTGTCTGAGGCCTCATATTTTATATTAATCGTCACCATAACCTGCATCTTTTGTAGGAAACCTCTGCCTATACTTTCGTCAAATTTCTTTGTCATTTACAGTCGTATCCAGCAGGTCGTCGACTGATCAACAATTTATGGTAGGTATCATGAATAATCTATATTGCGTACAATCCAATATCTACAATAGCCAATACATCAACCTACCATACTAGCACTAACAACGAGGGGTAAGATAATGTGCTGGCTACTGAACTAAATATATCGAAGTCGTATTGCTAGTCTATCTCCCAACCCCAAGCTAGGTGCAGATTTGCGTATAAGGACTTTTAAATAATATGACTTTTACAGTCTTGATCTATGTTTTTTATTGTTTTCAAGCCACCCAAAGATAAATGCCGGGACCGAAAGCTTAGCATGCCATTAAAAGCACGCAAGGCCTCGAAAATTCCTAAAGAAATATCTAGACTCGATCCACCCAGCCGAAGATAGATATCGTTTAACGCACAACTTAGCCATCAGTATTTTTAGGCTCTTCAAGCAAAAAAAAATTTGTTATGATAACTATTCGCATTGCTTTCATCCTCCAACTTCCACTATATAACTACTTTACCGTTCCTGACTAATCAGTAAGTAGGTAGCACACAAACTTTTCCGCGAATCAATAATATTATTAAGTTTATCGTAAATACAAAGTTTTTTAACCGTATCCAATTTCTATTGAAATTAAATTTTTGATAGGTTTAATTTAAATTTGATAAACCTCATTTGGTATGTACATAAATTTATAACACAGAGCATTCACACGAAGACGGTGATCAAGTAAGAGTTTTACTGGCGGATTTTGTAAACGGCGTGATATTTCTTCTTAATACGATATTTAATTTACATATTCCACGTCATTGTTAAAAATAATCTAATTCCTCTTCAAATTACGGTCTGAAATTACTTATGTCCTTTTGATAAAACCATTGCCTGAAATGGCTATGCTAATAACTTTTCTAATGCGTAGTATTTGTTCGAAGTGTATAGCATATTATTATTGAACATAATTTAAAAATATATTATTATTATTAATTACTTACACAAAGTGTGTTAATAATATGAATTAAAATCACATAAACAACAGGTTGGATTTCAGGACTATTTTCAAGAGTATACAAATGGATCTGGGGCCCAAGCACCGGACAATCATCGGGATGGTTCAGCTCTAGTTGGTTTCAAGATGAAGAGGAGCCAAAGAGCAAGCCCACAACCACGACAACCAGCACGACGACGCCCGCGCCCGCGTTCGCAACCACCCCCAACTGGTTTCAGAACTTGCTGGAATCTGAAGAAGAAGAGGCTTACGTTGCAAATGAAACTAGTAATAAGTATTTTGTTTTGACCCCACAATATCATAACATAGATTACTGGCAGTTACTAAATACAGTTACTGTGCTGTGTTCTGTTACAAAAACTATTTATAGCTCTTAAATACACATAGGTACTGTACACCTGCGTCTTTAACATTCTCATAATCAGTAATGATGCTTTATGAAAGTCAATCATACTAACAGAAGACACTTTCAATTTCTATTTAATGATGCGCGTTGTTTTGTTCACGAAAACCGCAGCGGCCTGTCCTGATCATCAACGGTCGCGAAAGCGATTGCTTTGAACTGGTCATTGACGTGTAAACAGTCTTAAATTCATCATGGATGTGATATTTTTTTTTAATAAGTATTCCATTTTATGTCGATGTGCTAGTAAACTTTTTCTTTCAATCTTTGTTTCATAGAAAAATCTAACAATAAATCTGCAAAAAAGAACTATAAAGGATATCAACTAATACGAGCCTACCCCGACCTGCAATGGAAAGTACATGAAATGTTGGATCTCGAAGAAGAGGCTCAGGGCTCGGGGCTCATGTGGTGGACTAAGCCCTCGATAAATGGCTCAACGGACATGTTGGTACCACCAGATCTCCTGGTTGACATCAAGGATCAGCTCAAGTCTTCTAAAATCGACTTTGATGTTGTCGTTTGGGATTTACATGTAAGTTTATTTTGAACTTTAGGTGAACAATTACTGTGGCTGCACTTAAAACTTCTATTTTTTGCAGAAGAATTTACGATAAGTGTTAATAAAGATTTAAGTACATTATATGTAATTTCAATGTATGGTTCTCACTAGAAAGCAATAATGTACGAAAATCCGAAGATGTCGAAAAAGCAGCGGATGGAGCTGGAACAAGTTCGCGGCCACCCGATGACTTGGCGCCGCTACCACCGCTACTCGGACATGCTGCGGTATCTGGAGTACCTTCAGATATCGTATTCTGAATTTGTCGAGTTGGTACCGTTGGGGCGTTCATCTGAAGGACTTCCATTGGTCGCTGTTAAGGTAAATAATTACTATGCTAACTTTATCCTACCTCACAGAATATTACCTATCACCTTGTATTTAAATGTCTTATCATTATTTGGTAACTGAATTAAATATGTATTTAAATGTATTGGTTGAGGGTTGCAAGCGATAATTTGATTCTTTACAATTTCCATACATTATATTATTCATAAATTTCTTAAGAAATGTAAGCTGCATAAATTGAGTTATTTAATAAGTACCTAGTCACAGCTATAATGACTAAAGTAACGGATTCATTCAAGTAAATGCTCAAAACCGCAGATTTACCTATTTAATCTACACTGCTTATTTTATTGAAGATCGCAATGCCATCAAACGAGACTAAACCAATGTCAACTAACAAAAGCAAGGATAGCTACAAAAAGAAATGGAAGCTAAAGTCAAAAATGAAGCCCGCAGTGTGGATCGACGGCGGAGCACATGCTCGGGAGTGGATCGCGCCTGCTGTTGCAACTTGGATTCTGCACGCACTTGTTGAAGGAGAAAAGGGAATGCGTAAGTATATAACTACGTTAGCACCAAAAAAGACTTGGTTCTTTCTAAGGCCTAATTTTATTAACCCCCTATGAAAAAACAGAGGGGTGTCTGTCTGTGTATCTGTCTGTGGCATCGTAGAGCCCAAACGGATGAACCGATTTTCGTTTAGTTTGTTTTGTGTCATACTTAGATAATTTTAGCCCGAGTGTTCTTAGCCATGTTTTATGAAAATCTGTTCAGCCGTTTGAAGATCATCAGCTCTTTTCTAGTTGATTAGGGGATCTAACTTGCTTCCTTATGTCCGATCGATTCGAAATTTGATACTGTGTTACTTCAATGATATTGAAAGTATATGGTAAGGTCACCATGACCTGAGGGCCTATTATGGCCGCATTTGCAATATAGCTTTTCGTCCTTTAAGTGTCAAAGTCAATACAAAAAAAACGCAGAGGACGCAAAGCAATATTGCGAAAGCGGCCGTAATAGGCCCTCTGATCAGCCGTTTGAAGATGATCAGCTCTTAATTAGTGGATGAGGGGATCTCACTACTTTCCATATGTCTTATCGATTTTAAATTTACTGTGTTACTTCAATTATATTGTAAGCATGTGGTGAAGTAATCATGACCTGATCAGTCGTTTGAAGATGATCAGCTCTTAAATAGTGGATGAGGGGATCGGAACTACCTTCCATATGTCCTTTCGATTTTAAATTTTGCTTCGCGTTACTTCAATAATATTGAAAGTATATGGTAGGGTACCATGACCTTATAAAGATGATCTCTAGTTCTAGTTTAGTTGATAATAGTATCTGACCCTGTGGGGGTTTTTTTAAATTTTATTTTGGTTATATTATAGACCTAGCTCGCAAAACATTTAAATATGTACCTATTTCGCATATCTATATGAGATAACAAACAGGTTACAATTACTGCAAAATGATTCTCTCCTAAGATTAAAGTTTAAAACAACATTGTCAAGATTGTGTTAAAAATCCATTTGACAAAACTTGTCGCATCAACCTGAATTTCTATTGTGCACCGCGTGCACTATAACATGTGTTACAGAATGTTTTTTCCACATATCTACAGAAGCGGAACACGAAATGCTTCGTCAAGCTGACTTCTACATAATGCCGGTTCTAAACCCGGACGGATACGAGCACTCGCACACTCACGACCGGCTCTGGAGGAAAACCCGCTCTCGGCACACAGACCCCTCTGACGACTACACCAGCTGGTTAGTCAACTTGTTTGCAACTTCAATGTATTTAATCCTAGACAGTGAAATTCCCATTACGGCTGCGTTTTAATAAACATCGTTAAATGTAAGGTGTAACAACAAAGTCTTTTCCACTTACTTATTATTTAATAAGAGAAGAATATAAGTAGTACTTACTAAGATGTACCGACAGAACACAAACTACTTCCTTTTATTTTTAGGATTAAAAAAACTGTCTTGTTATCAAAAAAATATAATGTTAAATGGCTAAGTACCAACTAGTTATAAATAACAATGCCATAGAAAAGACAAAGATCTGGCTTTACTTTCACGTTTATGGGTCTACCTGAGCTACGAACTCTATGTTAGTTGGAACTTATCTACATATTATCACGGTAGGTAGTACTTTAGATGGATAGAATACTAAATTAAGTATCTAGGTAAGTAGGTAAAAGGAAAACATGCTTTCATTATTTATCAGGGTTTATTATAGCCTGCTGTTAGTTTGGTATTGCCATTGATAGATTTTTAACCAACTTCAAAAAGGAGGTTATCAGTTTGACCTGTAAGTATGGATTAGTCACACAAAATCCCTGGAAAACTTAACCTTCATTCCCGCCTAAATTTGTTAAGTAGGGTGGCTTTTGTGAGTAGGATAAAGTTTTTATAATTTCTCTCGCTGCAGTGGGCTTGAGCGGTCTAGCTAGGTGTCATTCGAAGCAGCCTTAAATGTCAAAGAATTTGATATATGAAACATATTATCTTAGTCTAGCTTAGTTAACTAGTTATCACCATATTAAGAAGCGTTTCGTTGGCGCGGAATGAAGGTTAAGTTTTCCAGGGATTTTGTGTGACTAACAACAGACATCGGCGGTTTTCGGCCTTCATAGGGTTCGACAAATTAAGATAAAGGTCTGAACACCGATTCCGCCTGTTTTGGACGCATAGTTACGAAAATAATTGAACCTAAAGGAATCTTAATTGGAGGTTCGCGCGGCCATGGGACTGAAGGGTCATTATCTAGTAAAGTATTAGAGGTAGCCAAAATTTTATTACTTCGACATTTTTTGACAAATTGAACCTTGCTTTGACAAAAAAAACAGGTCTCTAAACCTTCCAGAAGTCTAGATCTCAATGTCCGCGCGGTTCTCCTTGTTTCGTTCGCGCGGACACCATCAAACCTTCTTAACTTCTTTATTTATGCTTTGACAAATTCCTGGTTTTCACCATTCAGTTTTGACAAATTTCGACAGAATCTGAGCGTAATCATTTTCTTATTTCAGAACTTGGTTGCGCGGTCGAAACGGCAATTTTTAACCGACTTCGAAAAGAGAAAGTGCTCAGTTGATGTATGTGTCAGTTTGAAGTCAGTATTGAAGACGGGTTCCTTTTTTGTAAAAAAGAAATTATAAATTATTGTATTTTGCTCGTGACATGACTGTGTGTTTAATAAGCATTATTTAAAAAATATATAACTGGAAAGCACTAACTGCATGTAACTTCAAGTTGCTGTTTAGCAGAGTGCATGGTTATTTTCAAAAACTTCGACGCATCGCTGGCTACATTATAATCAAGAATTTCCATTCGCGGAATCAACCTTATTCCTAGCATTGGAAATGGTATTCTTCAACAGAAACTTTCACTTGTGTCTCCTTAGGCTCCCTTGGAATTGGGGCGGCACAGAGTGCGTGGGCGTGGATCCTGATCGAAACTGGGACTACCACTGGGGGGAGCACGGGGCCTCGCGCGACCCCTGCTCGGAGAAGTACGCGGGCCCGCACCCCTTCAGCGAGTCCGAGACCCGCGCCGTGTCCGCTTTCCTCGCTGAGCACAGAGACCAGATAAAGGTACCTTAAACCACAAGCTGTATCTCTTAATAAGATCACTAATTTAGTGGTGAAAACTTTATACATTCACATTATATCTTTATTTCGATTGAATCATCGCTTTGCGTTTGTGGGTAAGCCTCGCTCGTTGCTGTGATTGCGGCCAATTACTCCATAATTGACCATAACTACTGCATAAACTGCATGCCTGATAGTTCCTGGGATTCTAATCAACAACTTTTCACTGTTTTCTTTTAGTTTTTGAGCGGTTTAATGTGGGTTTAATCGTAGTTTAGTAAAAAATCAAGAAAATTCAGTGTAATTTCGAATCAGGATCATGCATCCAAATAAAAAAATATAATGATTTTGTGGTAATCGCATAAATTTTAAGAGCCAGTTTATCGCGAAGCTAGCTCCATTCGCGAAAAAAAATTGTATTTTCTAAACTAAGGCAAATATCAAAAATGTGGCACTAAATGACACTAGGTAATATAGCCTAGAATTGTTAGAGAACTGTTGTTAGCTTTAAAATTAAAGACCAAACAAATCTACAAAGTGTTATCTATATATATAAAATTCAAAGGTGACTGACTGACTGACTGACTGACATAGTGATCTATCAACGCACAGCCCAAACTACTGGACGGATTGAGCTGAAATTTGGCATGCAGGTAGATGTTATGGCGTAGGCATCCGCTAAGAAAGGATTTCCCAAAATTCCCTCAGGAACGGGAATTACGGGACTTTTTAGCAAGTATGAAAAATCGACATTATTGAGTGTATCGACGTGAAATTTGGTGTACAGGTTCCTTAGTGAATGAAAGAGTGTTGAAAGAAAGGAATTTACAAAATTCCCACGGGATCGGGAATTACGGGTCTTTTTTAGTGTGAATGAAAAATCGACATCCTTGAGTGTTTCGACGTGAAATGTGGTGTACACTGTACAGGTTCCTCAGTAAATGTAGTAATGTTGAAAGAAAGTAATTTACAAAATTCCCACGGGAACTGGAATAGCGGGACTTTTGTGAGATTGAAATCTCGACTTCCTTGAGTGTATCGACGTGAAATTTGTGTACAGGTTCCTCAGTGGATGAAAGGGTGTTGAAGAAAGGAATTAACTAAATTCCAATGGGAACGGGGTTACAGGACTAATTATTTAGTATGAAAAATCGATTTCCTTGAGTATGCCAACGTGAAATTTGGTCTACAAGTGTCTCTGTGGATTTAGGGGTGTTGGAAGGAAGAAATATACTAAATTCCCACGGGAACGTAAAACGGGACTCTTTAGTTAGTATTAAAACAATTTATTTATATTTCTTTATTTCGACGTAAAAATTGGAAAACGGGTTCTTCAGTGGGTGTAATTAGATTCAGAGTTATATTAAGAAAATTTTAACCAAAATTCACATGGTAACGGAACATTCCCAAAAACATAAAGCGCCTAAAAATCTTAAACTTTTTTTTACTCGAGTAGGTCCATTTTTTAGGTATGTAGGTACGAATATCCAACTACTTTTACCCAACCAGCTAATAGAAATGTTAGAAGTTTCAGTGTCTGAATGGTGGAGTGTAGAAATGAATTTCTGGAGTTGCCACGGGAACTGAAATAAAGATAGATATTTTTAGGGGGTATGGGTGCGATCAGAAATAATGTCCAAAATCCTGAGTCGTGAATCAACCAGTAATTAACGATTTTAATGAAAAAGCGCGTGCAAATCTGCGGGCAAAAGCTAGTCTGTGTATAATTTTGTTCTTTTAAATTAGGACTACTTTACTGTGCTCTAAAAATACTAAGCAAGATTATATAGTGTCATACTGTGCCACATTTTTGATATTTGCCATAGTTTAGATTAGAAGATAAAAAATTTTTTCGCGAATGGCGCTATCATCGGGGTAAACTGGCTCTTAATTACTATAGGTAAGTATTACTTTATCGATGCCTAGTGTACAAACATTATATCCTCAAAGGTTCCCGATTTAGATGCCAACAACCGTTTCTCTAAAATATCCATAGTACCTATATCCGGTACTCAACCGTAAAAGGTAATGGGGCAGACCGCGTCATCGTCGCTTGTTCTAAGAAAATTGTTATAGTTATTAGCGTTTGTTTGTTTCACACTTTCGAAATAAATAAACAAATTTTACTTTCACTCTTCTGACCATTTAAAGTAATAAAAAGCCTAGCGGTTTGGCTTTGTAAAACAACAAAACGCAAATAAGCACTGATAAAATTTGTCTGTAGAAAAGTCTATTTCAATAGAACCGATTGTTTGTAACCATACACACAATATCCAATAGCGGTTAAAAAAAACAATTTTTAAACGGTTTTTTACAAAATGAAGAGTCCTAAATAAAAATATTACTAAAAAACTAAACTAAGTACTTACTTTCTATTATGTTAGATAGATACGACGAGACGGTAGAAACACATTAGGTAAAATAATTTATTGAAGTATCTTTAGCATGGGAAAATGTACAGGAAAAATATATCTATTTTGTAAGTACATAAAGTTATATCAATGTAAGTACATATACTTACGATGCCTACAAACCGTCTGAAGAGATTGATGATTGTTGCGAAAGTTTCCGATTGACTATCAAGGACAATTTCGAATTAAAATTGTGTACCTACGTACCTGCCGTTAATTGAGTGAGCAATTGCAACCCACAGCAATCGTGACATGGGTCTTTATCACGTGAAAAATAAAACATTATATATGTTTTTTTAAAGAACTTACGTAGAAACCAAGTATAAGTACTTACAAAAAGATAACCTAGTCCGTGACGTGTCGTGGTGACATAGAAACACCCACTAACCACCACCCCGCCTTCTTCCATGGCTGTTGTAAAATGCGACTAAAAGACCACACGAAGGTTGGGCCGCACAGCAAGCGTCCATCGTTGGAAAGACTTTAAAAGCCATTCTTTTTGCGATTACAAACTTTGGCGGTTAGTGCAAATCCCCTTCGGTTATTTGTGGGGGATGTCAATATCCAACAGAGGACGCGGTCTCGGCTGAGATAAGACTCTGCAACCTTCAACCGTGCCTGATGAATCACGACTTTGGGGACACGACACTCCCACATTTAAAAAAAAGGACTCGGGAGATGAATCACCCGTCCCTGCTGGTTTAGTGAATTTTATGTAAAAAATGTGTCCTATTACCCCTATTACTAAGTATCTTGTATCAGTCAAAATAAGAATTTTGTAACTAGTCAACCCGGCGAACTTCTTACCGTCTTACCTATCATACCTTTAGTATCATATTTGTATAATTACGTTTAAGTTAAAAAAAAAATTAAGGAAAGTTTATTTTATCCTTTTTAGCGCATTGAAATAAAAGCTTAATTTTAGACAGTGAGATTTTAGTAAGGTTTTTTACTTTAATTTATTTTGTATCTGTTTAGTTAGAGTATTTTTTAGATTTTATTATTATTTTAGTTGTGCTAGCTATGCTGAAAAGGTATATTTGTGTCTTTTGATCTAATGTCCTCAGTAATTCCATGAAATTGATACCCCTAATGTAAAAAAAGACTAAAATTAGTACTTAGTTCGCCATAAAGACCGCCATATTGAATTGAGAATGACGTTAAGTTGTTTTTCGGTTTTTCATGATGTTTCGTTTACATTTAGGATAGAATAAGGCTTGACGACGTTTTACCAGCGCCAAATGATCCAAAAATATTATCAGACTAGCTTTGGCCCGCAGCTTCACACGCGCTTTTTAATTAAAATCGTTAATTACTGGTTGATTTACGACTCAGGATTTTGGTGACATTATTTCTGATCGCACCCATACCCCCTAAAAATATCTATCTTTATTTTAGAAATTCATTTCTGGAGTTGCCACGAGTTGACACTGAAACTTCTAGCATTTCTATTAGCTGGTTGGGTTTATGTTTTTGGGAATGTTCCGTTCCATGTGAATATTGGTTAATTTTTTCTTAATAGAACTCTAAATCTAATTACACCCACTGAAGAACCCGTTTTCCTATTTTTACGTCGAAATAAAGAAATATTTATAAGTACATTGTTTTAATTCTAACTAAAGAGTCCCGTTTTACGTTCCCGTGGGAATTTAGTATATTTCTTCCTTCCAACACCCTTACACTTGTAGACCAAATTTCACGTTGGCATACTCAAGGAAATCGATTTTTCATACTAAATAATTAGTCCTGTAACCCTATTCCCATGGGAATTTAGTTAATTCCTTTCTTCAACACCCTTTCATCTACTGAGGAACCTGTACACAAAATTTCACGTCGATACACTCAAGGAAGTCGAGTTTTCATTCTCACAAAAAAGTCCCGTTATTTCAGTTCCCGTAGGAATTTTGTTAATTACTTTCTTTCCACATTCCTACATTTACTGAAGAACCTGTACACCAAATTTCACGTCGAAACACTCAAGGATATCGATTTTTCATTCTCACTAAAAAAGTCCTGTAATTCCAGGTTCCCGTGGGAATTTTTTTAATTCCTTTCTTGCAACACTCTTTCATTCACTGAGGAACCTGTGCACCAAGTTTCACGTCGATACACTCAATAATATTGATTTTTCATACTAACTAAAAAGCCCCGTAATTCCCGTTCCTGAGGGAATTTTGGGAAATCCTTTCTTAGAGGATGCCTAGGCCATAACATCTACCTGCATGCCAAATTTCAGCTTAATCCGTCCAGTAGTTTGGGCTGTGCGTTGATAGATCACTATGTCAGTCAGTCAGTCACCTTTGAGTTTTATATAAATAGAAGATAGATGATAATACAAATTTCTCCTAGAGTGCGTCGAATACGTCGAAACGTGAAAAATATTTCAATATTTCAAATATTTCAAGACAAGGCCGCAAAATACAGCTGCAAATGTAGGTCATTGTCAAATACAGTTTGAAAAAATACAGTTCTCATAATGAGAATGACTAGGAGGCCGTAACAGATATGTCTATGGTTTCGTCAGCCCTACCAAAGAACAAGAGCTATTTTGCAATACAGAAAAACCGGAAGTGTTACGCCGACAGTGTCCGCCACTGTTCCTACTTACTTACTTTTTCAACATTTTTTTTATTACCTACCCTTAAATATTCCATTTCCTTTTATTTGTTATAACTAGTCGAGCCGGCGAACTTCGTCCCGCCTAACCAATTACTATATTGTGCATGTATTATAAACCTTCCTCTTGAATGACAGTACTTAACTATTTAAAAAAACCGCATCAAAAACCGTTGCATACTTAAGAATACATATGGAAAGACGCGGGAAGCGACTTTATTTTATACTAAGTATGTATTGATTTTAATTTAACTTTATGTTCTCTACTTATCCGAAAAAATCTTCTTTGCCACCCTCAAAGGTTTTTTGATTGTTATTATAATGAAATTAACTTAGTCTTGTCCTACTGCCGTTTTTATTATAAGTGCATCTTCATTGCACATCATCTTTATCGGTTTCTAATTAGATATTAGGTCCTCCCACTTACATTTTCAAAATAACAGGTCTACATATCCCTACACGCATACTCGCAGCTTTGGATGATGCCGAGTTCGCACGCGCATGCACCGTTCTCCGACGACGGAGTTTTGATGGAAATGGGAAAATTAGCGACAGCCGCACTTGCCGATCTTTACGGCACTAAGTATCAGGTAAGAAGGGACAATACCTATATTTCTATATGGTTTTGTGGTGAATTATTTTGTATTCCCTGGTAGTTAATAGGAAGGAAGTATTTTGGTCAGTGGGTCGTTTATGTAGGTAAATATAGCCAATGAAAGTAATCGATACCGTTTGGTTTGACAGGTCGGCACCGCAGCAGAGCTTCAGCAGCCCGCTTCGGGCATGTCCCACGACTGGGCCAAGGCACGCGCCGGGGTCAAGTTCTCGTACCACGTCGACCTGCGCGACTCCTTCGGCCCCTACGGCTTTTTGCTGCCCGGATCGCAAATTGTTTCCACCGCTAAGGAGACTTGGCAAGCTGTTAAAGCTATTGTAGACAATTTAGGCTAATTTCACCGTAGTTGCCATAGAAATTATATCTTAGAGATGTTTTTGAAACGGTGCTTCAAAGTTTTTGTACCTATATAAATTAAAATTAGAAACAGTAGTATTAAAAACATTTATTTTTTAAATTAAGTATAAGTACATACATACATAACGTCACGCCTGTATCCCATCGGGGTAGACAGAGACAATTGATTTCCACTTGCTACTATCCTGACACACTTCTTTCGCTTCTTCTTAGTATAAGTAAGTAGGTAGAATCATACTTAGAACTTATTACGTAAATAAGTAAAGTTATTTATCAAAATGTACCGTAGTTCCTCAAAATAATTATACAATATTCATTAACCTTTTAACCGCCAACCACTTGATATGAAGTAGTCACAAAGTTCTCTCACCACGCCAAGCACTTCTCTGGAAGTAGCTTACATTTTTACATTTTATGACCCAACTATATGTTCTAAAGAGAAAAATCCAATTGGATACTGTTCTTGAAGCTTCTGTGAACGAATTCATATTAACAGATGTTGTGAAAAGTTAATAAACTTAGAATAATAAGACGATAAACTTTAAGAAACTTTCAAATGAAAAATAGTGTGCTCTCCCACGCCAAGTACTTTACTGGAAGTGGTCTAGTGTTGTGACATTACTCGGAATTTTCTATGATTCCTAACAAATATATTTTTTAAATTATTATAACTATACACTTTTTCAACCATCTCATAACGTGTACGCATAGTGCGGACTGGAATAATATAATTTCTATTAGAATTTACTATTGATTCCTCCATTGTAGACATAACAAATCCTGGCCTTTGAAAATGTCGACAACAATTAATAAGGCAGGCGAGCGGCTCTAGCGAAGCAACCCGTTCATCAGTTGTTTGATATATATCGTACGCCAAGCACTTGAGGTGAAGTGCTGCTGTGACGTCACACAAGCAAGACAAGTTTTTTAGTGCTGTGCTAAAGAGTGGACTTTTTGGTACATTGTGTCTAGACTGTTGGTACGCTCAGCGTAAAAATTAGTGAAAGTACATCTACAGATGAATTGCGCTGCGTATTTTCCAATGGTTTTAATTAAAAACTAATAAAATACTGTTGAATTGAATTAAGTCAGTTTGGATTTGGTCGTAAAGGTACCTACCTACTAATACTACGTTTACTTCGAAACGTGTACACTTAGGCGGTTATCACACTGCCACGCACCACGCTGCATGTTGCGTTTCGACGCTACTACGCGCACGCGCTTGGATGCGTTTTCTGTGTGTTGGACTGCGCGTGTTTCTATACAAATCGAGGTACTTACAATCAACGTTAGAACACGCATTCACGCGCCACGCTGCGTGATGCGTGGCAGTGTGAAGACCGCCTTAGATCTACAAATGGTCATCACAGATTTTTTACAAACATCCATACATAGCTGGGTAAACGCTTAAATAGACACCATAGAATTGAATATTTGCCTATAGAACAAATTCACGTCTTTTTAAAAAAAACTTTCAACATTTTAAACGGTAATCACAAAGTATTTTTTTTCATAAATACACCAAAATTCTTATGTAGTTAGTACTCAGTAAGAAATACCCAGCAAAACTTTAAAAAAAAATTGGCAATTAATTCCATAAATGGGTTTGATTTGTTTGCTCAAGCTTTAGGTAGCAGTGCTCAGAGACAAATAGTTGCCGCATTATGTTGTCTTTGTGTGTAAGGCATGTTGGATAGGCAGGCACCCCGCCTATGCGTTCATGCTAAAACAAAAGCGTCGATTCCAGGTAAGAATACTCTGCAAAAAACCCTTTACAAAAATGTGATTTATGACTTTGTTTACCTTAAAAATTATTCTTTCTCACGGCTTCTACTACTGGAATACAGATTTGCAGAGAACCATTAGGACCTTAATTTGTTTTTTTTTTTGAACTAGTTAAAAGTACATTAAAAAAAACTACAACATATATTTGTTTACGTTCTCATGTAAATGAGATACTTCAGGAAATTAAAAAATCTCTTTGATGAAGTGTAGAGGTTGTAAAAAGAGACTTTATAGTATTTTACAATTATTTGTAATTTTTAATTTAAATGTTAGTTATGTCCTCAAAATTAAAACAACCTTTGATTTTACATAGTTCTTTATAATGATGTTTTGGATACGATGTTATCTATGATTGATTTATGGCAATGGTCGAGGGAAGATTAGCTACAAACATAAAATATATTAATTTTTAGATTTTAAATTTATAGAAAGTATAGTTTTAATTTTGTACATATTTTTATTTGAGGACGAAAGAGAATAATTAAAAAAAATATAATTTGCCAAAAGAAAACTAAGTACTTATATATTTTTTTTATCCAGAATTAATTACTTACGTATTTATACAAAAACAAGAGGCTGCCCCGCGGTTTTTCCCGCGCAGATTTCTCATAAACACAAAAATCCCGTTTTTTCCCGTTCCCGTGGGAATTTCGGGAAATCCCTGTTAGTGCTCACCTACACCCCCCAAGGAACCCACGTGCCAATTTTCAGCTTTCTACGCCCAGTAGTTTCGGCTCTGCGTTGTCTGTCAGTCAGTCAGTAACGGAAGAGTTTTATATATATTGATAGAAAGAACGCGCGTGCGGTCGGTGCGAAGCCCAGATCCCTCTGGAGGGGCACGATGAGGACCGATGCGCTCGCGACACTATAGGCTCCGTCCGCCCCATTTATATTGTCTCCATAATGTAAGGCCCCTGCAAACGCAAAAGCGGAGCGTTTTCTAATGGTGGCGGAAACGCCAACGGAACATTATTTTTAACCGACGAAAAACCAAAAAGGAGGAGGTTCTCAATTCGTCGCGTATATATATATATATATTTATGTATGATCACGCATAACTTTTTACTGTGTTGACCGATTTAGATAATTCTTTTTTTAATCGACAGGGTATACCTTGAAGTTGGTCCCATAAAAATTTGGAAATAAAATTCCAACCCTAAGGGTGGAAAAATAGGGGTGACTTTATTGTTCACTCACAGATTGTATTGCCGTGTTGTGATTTACATGAAAACTGCTAGGTATAATTATGAGTCTTTTTTATATGAATGTTAATAATCATAATCTCAGCCGATAGACGTCCACTGCTGGACATAGGCCTCCCTCAAAAATTGCCTCACCGACCGGTCGTGATCGAACCTCATCCTGTTAGTCCCTCAACCTTCACCAGGTTGTGTGGCCACCTTGCGGGGGGCGACCACCCTGTGAAGGGTGATTAGCTAGGATCAAAAAAAGTTAGCCAAAAAAAAACTGAAAAGCAAAAAATAAAAACTTTTTATCAAAAAATTAAACCGCCGAAAAAACCGAAAAGCATTAAATAATAGGGAAAATTTTTCTATTAGGCCTTAATTTACTCACTTCCTAAAGTAATTCTGGATTACCAAGAAATTCTGAGTCGGTGCCACAGAATCAACGAATAAAGATCACTAAATTACCTGAAATTCAAAGAAATAACCGAAAAACGTGTGCCGCTGCGCATCCGCTTTACGTAAACAATGAATTTGCTTGTGTGGTGTGGCGCCGACTTAAAATTTCTAGGTAATCCAAAATTACTTTAAGAAGTGAGTAAATCAAGGCCTAATAGAAAATGTTTCCCTATTATTTAATGCCTTTCAGTTTTTTCGGCGGTTTAATTTTTTTATAAAAAGTTTTTATGTTGTTACGAGTGTTAGACAAATTTACCCAACAACTTCCATGTCCCAATACAACTAAATTTAATAAAGCTTCACGTCTATTGGTTTTTTCAAATTATAAGCTTTACAATACTACTATACTTACGTTTTTTTACTAACAACTATAGCTTTTGGAGTATACATTGAGGTGTGTTTTCATTGTTCAGGTATGATTCAGTGAAATATCCCGCCACGCTCATGACAAAAATGGTGCCGAAATGCATCACATCACATGTGACTCATGAACTTAAAATTATTAAGTTACTTGAGTGAGATTATTTTGATTGGTACATAAATCGTTTTATTAAAAACTAGTCCACCCGGCGAACTTCGCACCGCCTAACCTATAAATATCTTGTGCACGTATTAAACTTATAAACCTTCCTCTTGAATCACTCTATCTATTAAAAAAACCGCATCGAAATCCGTTGCATAATTTTAAAGATTTAAATACGATTAAATATAAGATTAAAAAATATGGTACAAAAAACTATCGACTCTGTGATTACCAACCCTTTAACGAGATCGAACTTCGCAGTTTTTGTGTCTCTCCAGCGCCGAGTACTTGATATGAAGTAGTTAGTGACGTGCCACCGCTATAGTTTGGTTTATAATTCAGTTGAAAGTAATCAGACAAAACTCCATAAAAGCAAATTCTAATTGGGTCTCTAGCATTACAAAAGTTAAAAAAACGGGAAAATGTTTAGCTTTTCGCATATTAATCACTCCATTGTTTATTTTATCTCACATAAAAAAAATTATTGATTTTGTGTGTCGATTGAATTTTGCAATCACTAATGTTTTTGAAGGTAAAATGCCTCGGCGTGGGGGAGCAACCTTCGTTTATTTCTCGCGGCGCCGAAAAGGTTAAGTATACCTACAATTGTAAATGTTGAATAGAGTAGGTCTAGGTAGGAGTAAACTTATGTGGTACCTACCTACATAATATTTAGTAGTGGTAGTACCTACGAGTTTAAAACGTATAGAGAGATTCAGACACCTTTCCCTGTCTGTACAATATTTAAAGGCCTCTGGCTCTTTAATAAGAAAATAGTACCTATCTACTTAGTACCTTTAAGAAGTGTAGTAAGTAAGTCGGTACTAATTCATTCCTCGAATCGCAAAAATCGTTATTTATTAACGGGTATCATTTAAGCTATCACCAATTTAATTAGTTTTGTGTTTCTTAAATAATAGGGTTTGTCCTCAAAATAGTAGATCTGTCACCAAAATGTAGTCACCAAACAATGCAAAATCAGTTCCACAATAAATCACTTAAAATCCTGAGATATTAGGTCTAGTACCAAATAAATGTTTTTGTATGTATTATAATAGGTGTGTCCTAATAAGTATTTAAGCTAACTAATTTAAAGAGATCACCAATAAATCATATTATGTTACTAGAAAATTGCATTAAGTGCAAATAAAAAATTAGGGTTGTCATTATCGTTTCAACCAAAAGATTGCAAGCTGGTTTGGATTTCGAAGGGCGCCCCCTTTTTCTTTTCTGGCCGATAAGCACATTTTTTGCTTCTGGTGGGGGGTTGGCCAGCTTTAAGCGTATGGCTAATCCGATAATATGTTTGCACATATATTTCTTGTAAAACGCAGGGCAGTTGCATTTCCCATGCATCCAATCAATATTGTGCAATTTATCCACAACGATAATAAAATGCACCGTGTGATCGAACCTAGTTACCTACTACCCGTCGTTGAGGTCGGATTGGTAAATTTTTAAAGCGCGCCAATTTGTCTCCGCCCCTTTGATCATTTTTTCATTAAAATTATAAATTGATGTATTAAATTGGTAACGAATACTATTAATTTAATATCTGAACGAAATAAAATGTTACTACTGTATTGGTGACAAAATATCAAATAAAAAGAAGTCGCAGTCAGGGATCGATAATCGATTTATTTGGTGACAGATCTACCATTCTGAGCACAGAGCTATTATTTAAGTAACAAAACTGTTATTATAAGAACGAAGTTTATATTCATGTAATGCAATATAATTTTATTGGTTATCGATCTCTTATTTTACACATATATTAACATTAATTTGATAATTCATACCTGGGAACAATTTTTGTTTATCTGAGAACGAAAATATTTCGTGGCGATAGATCTATTTATTAGGTGATACAACTTGATGACAAATATAAGTAAATTTTGGTGATAGAAAATATAGTTCCCTTTATTAACTTTCCTTTTAATTGTTTTACTAAGTAGTTACTTACTTACCTACTTATTTAATTTTATAATTGTACCTATGTACAATGTACCTATTATCTATTATTATTGTAGAGTATATACTCATTTACAGCTAGATCTCCTACATATTTATTTTTTTAATGAAGAATTTAATAGAGTTGGTATTTTTATTTAAATAAGAAGGGCGGCTATGGGCATTTATAAGGAAACAAATAAGAACAGTGTAAGTTAGAATAGAATAGAATAGAAAACGTTTATTGCCAAACAGTGACACATCATTACAAAAATACACAAGTAAAGAGTATAATTAGCAATTAGGTCTAAACAGTAAGGCCCTGTCCGCACTTTGATACTTATTTCACGCAGTGCAGACGAAAATGCAACACACGAAAAAACCTAAGTGCTCGTGGGGCTGCACTACAGGTACAGCACAACAAATACTCACCTTCATATTATATGATTCAATCCCATTTAGGCTATTTGGGTTTAACACTAGGCACTAGGAACTTTCATGGTGAATCGGCTTAGCTTATGGATTTGTTCTATAGGTAGGTGCGCCTACATCATCAATTACATATTATAATGTACCTATGCTATACCTATCTTGAAAACTATGGAACGGATTTTGATAAGGTTTTTTTAATACATAGAGAGTTTCACGAGGTAGGTTTATATGTGTAGCGCACACTAACGCCATCTAGCGCTACAACCTCAAAACCGAACCAAATCCTACATCGTGCCATCGAAGAATGTACAACGTAGATGCATAGGGAGGGATTGGGCAGTCTCTCTTTGCATCCAACATTGGTGACCCCAAGTTTGGACTCACTGGCGAGGCACCGACGAGCACCACGAGGACTGCCGATTACGCACCTCACCACGCTCAGCTACTGGACCGCTCCTCACCAGACCTCAGTAACTCAGTAAGTCAAACTCCAAACCTCATCTCCACGTCTTCGCCGTCACAACGCTGCAGCCCAACATCACGACGACGCCTCCGTCACGACGCCGCCTCCTATCGTCACGACGACGACGCTTCCCTACCGTCATGATGCCGCCAACCTTAGCCCCGCCTCAACCGACGTCAAAAGAAAGACTACGCCAGCTACGATCTGCACACGGCACACATTTTTCGTGCTCGTCTTTTTTTTCTCCATTAATCAATGTAAAAAGTCTTTAATTCACGATTTAGGTTTAACGGTATAAAATTTCTAAAATATTCGACTTTTGTTTTTCAATTCTTTAAATTTGTTTCCGTGGCTGTTAGAGTGCTAGTAAGGTCGGATTAAATAATGTTGCCTTATGGGAAAACTGTGTAGTAAACGTGGGAACATCATCATCAATCAATCTATATATATAAAATTCAAAGGTTACTGACTGACTGACTGACATAGTGATCTATCAACGCACAGCCCAAACTACTGGACGGATTGAGCTGAAATTTGCTGCTAAACATGCAGGTAGATGTTATGACGTAGGCATCCGCTAAGAAAGGATTTCCCGAAATTCCCTCAGGAACGGGAATTAAGGTACACTCGCCTAAGTTCGGACGAATATTAGAGAAATTTTGAAGCACGATTTTTGTGATTTACTCTTCTATGAATTGATTAATTATAAATGTAGATTTACCCCAAATTTTGTAATCTGCGTACTTAGTTACTATACTTTAGGCAAAACAGGCGTTCAAAAAGACGACTTTTTTTTACTAGTGCTAGAAAAAATATAACTGGTTTTCCGAAGATCGGACTATATTATAAAATCGTTGTTACGGGTATTGTAATAAAGTTCACGTTAGGAAAAGATCCGAAATTTAGTTGGCAACAACATATCAATAGATGATCTCGTAATTTCCTATGGTTTAGTTAGTACAATGTTTTAAATATTTTTTCGCGTTTTTATAATCCGGTCTTTCCTCCTCGTCCAAAATCATGTAAAATAAAGATTCTCAAACATAGGGAATGTGGCCCCTCGGGTTCCTTAAACTTGTAAAAAACATTTTATTTTAAACCCCACGCCTACCTATTTACACTATGCAGAAAGTATTACGAGTTATGCATTTAGAATTTAAAAAAAGTCAAAATTTACAGTAAAAACAATTAGTCGTGCCGGGCCTCCTAGTATTCTATAGTAATAAAGTTTGAGAACCACTGAATATTTTTGGACCGGACACTGGTTAGTCCGATCTTAAAACAGAGAGCGAAGACCGGATCTTAGGATACAGATGTCGTAGGCGGAATCGTAGTATACAGATCGCGAGATAATATCCGATTTCCGGTCGAATTTTGAATGAAGAAGTACCTAAATCAAAAGTACTCGCCACAAAACGCCATTTAGGTTTTGGAGTAAAGATCGGATCACCGAAATATTCCGAAAAAAACCTTTTTTTTTTTTAGAGACTCCGGTACGCCGTTTCTATCCGTCGCAGCTCCGACGGCGGTATGAGGAGTTGGGCAGAATGAAATGGCGAATCAAACAATGTCGCAAACAGTTCAAAATATCGTCTTGTTTGTAAGTAAATCCGAGTATACGGTCTTCGGTCACATCCGATCTTAGGCGAGTCTACCTTACGGGACTTTTTAGTTAGTGTGAAAAATCGACATTATTGAGTGTATCGACGTGAAATTTGGTGTACAGGTTCCTCAGTGAATGAAAGAGTGTTGAAAGAAAGGAATTTACAAAATTCCCACGGGAACGGGAATTACGGGACTTTTTTAGTGAGAATGAAAAATCAGTGGGTGTTTCGACGTGAAAATTGGTGTACAGGTTCCTCAGTAAATGTAGAAATGTTGAAAGAAAGTAATTTACAAAATTCCCATAGGAATTGGGATTACCGGACTAATTATTTTGTTTGAAAAATTGATTTCCTTGAGTATGTCAACGTGGAATTTGGTCTACTGTGGAACTGGAATAACGGGACTTTTTTTGATTTAATGAAAAATCGACTTTCTTGAGTGTATCGACGTAAAATTTGTGTACAGGTTCCTCAGTGGATGAAAGTGTGTTGAAAGAAGGGAATTAACTAAATTCCCATGGGAATTGGGATTACCGGACTAATTATTTTGTTTGAAAAATTGATTTCCTTGAGTATGTCAACGTGGAATTTGGTCTACAAGTGTCTCTGTGGATGTAGTAGTAGTAGTTGGAAGAAAGAAATATATACTAAATTCCGATGGGAACGTAAAACGGGACACTTTAGTTAGTATGAAAACAGTGTGTTTTTCTTTATTTTGACGTGAAAATAGGAAAACGGGTTCTTCAGTGGGTGTAATTAGATTCACAGTCATATTAAGTAAAGATTCACCAAAATTCACATGGTAACGGAACATTCCCAAAAACATAAAGCGCCTAAAAAAAATTTTACTCGCGTAGGTACATATTTCAACTACCGAGCTAATATTTTACCCAACCAGCTATAATATAAATGTTAGGAATATGAGTTTCAGTGTCTGAATGGTGGAGTGTAGAAAGGAATTTCTGGAGTATCCACGGGAACTGAAATAAACAAAATATTACTACTGGAAAGAGGTAGATATTTTTAAGGGGGTATAGGTGCGATCAGAAATGATGTCACCAAAATCCTAAGTAGTAAATTAACCAGTAATTAACGTTTTTAATGAAAAAGCGCGTGCGAAGCTGCGGGCAAAAGCTAGTACATAGTATAAAACGAAGTCGCTTCCCGCGTCTGTCCCTATGTATGCTTAAATCTTTAAAACTATGCATCGTATTTTGATGCGGTTTTTTTTAATAGATAGAGCGATTCAAAAGGAAGGTTTATTTGTATAAAAGATGCAGAACATAGTAAAAGGTAAGGCGGTACGAAGTTCGCCGGGTCGACTAGTGTGAAATAAAAATGAAAAGAAAGAAAACGTTTTTGCCATAAAATGACACAATTGAATGCCACACAAAAACAAACAACATTTATTAGGTACCTACTTACTAAGTAGGTATCTATTAGAGAACAATAAAAACGGTAAGTAGGTACTAAGTACTTAGCATTATTGCAAAAGGCACTTTCTCAGCATTTGCTAAGGGTAAGGTGAGATGAGAACTCAGAGCGCTGATTATCAGTCAGTGGCCTTAGCATGGGTTTGCTAGCGAGTTTACGCACGTTTTTAGGTATATGTAGGTATACAGTTTGTCCCAAAAGTCGACGATAAACTGGAAGCCAGAGAGAAGGTAAATCACTACTGGAAGCAGGAGATAGAGCAAGTCATTACAGCTAGGTAGGTAAGGTATAAGGCTCGTATAAAGTATAAGGTACCAGAAAAATAAAAGATACTTCTCAGATACTTAGATTTCTTTGCACAGATTAAATAACTTTTTTTTGTTTTTTTTTACAGAGAGGTTTTCATACTTTGAAACAAAAATTAAAAAACTTGTATACTGCTAGGTACAAAATGCATTTCACTGCATTCTTAATTGACCAGGTCAATAATGTGTAGCGCACACTAACGCCACCTAGCGCTACAACTTTAGAACCGAAGCAAAATTCTACATCGCGCCATCAAAGTTTCTGACGCAAGTAGCATAAATAGAATATACAAAGTAGATGCATTGGGAGGGATTGGCCAGTCTCTCTTTGCATCCTACAAATGTATGTATGGAAATTCATAACTCGCGGCTGCAGACCGGAAACTCAATAAGAGTTCACTTTAGATCTAGAGAACACAAACAAAAAAGACGACTTTTCGAGCGGATGGGATAAGGTTGACAGCTCAGAAGAAAAAAACAAGTTTTATTACGCCGCTATGAGATGGCGCTCTGCCAGGAGCAATAGGTCAAGATAAAATTAATGATTAAATAGCTCAAAATAAAACATAAAAATTAAAATTTAACTGAGGCAGAGACAGAGTGGGTGAAATAAAAATTTATACTTAGCAGAAAATGATCCAATCCAAGGAGTCAGTCAGCTCTATTGACATTTTTGGTTGCACACTGAACGAGTTCACGAATGCAATAACAAAGTCCACCAGTTTTTCCTAACCTAAACCATTGACTATTAAAATTTGTAAATAATAATAATTTAACTAATTAAATATTTAGCATGACGTAAGTAAGTTGATCTCACTTTATATAAGGCACCTACATTTTAAGTGTTAATTATATAATATAAATTGTTAAGATTCAAAGTTCCTACCTAAGTTACTTTCTATTGCATTAGGGTAAGCCTGTAATAATAGATAAGTGTATGTGTGTAAATAAATAAAAAAATAAAAATACTCGTTCTCCCTATCTCTCTGATATTGCTGTAGACACCGTCATCTACATGCGTTATGAAACTTTTTTTTCTTTTCTGTCACTTTGAAAACCCCTCTATTAGCTTTATTTATTTTAGGGATAATCCAGCAAGTGTTATGCCACTATGAAATCTGTATGAAATAGGCAAATTTTTGAAAGTACTTGCCAAAAAATCTCAGTAGGTACATATTTTTTTTCAGTAAAGCAGATCAAAGTTGAGTACGTATTTTTTTATCATCTTTGGTTGGGACAAACGAGCAATTTTCTTCTAAACTAAATGTAGATAACTTCAAATATAAGGCTACAATGAGGGGTTCAAAGTGACAGAAAAGAAAATAAAATGTTTCATAATACGCCCGAAGATGGCGGCGTCTACAGCAATATCAGAGAAATGGGAGATCGAGTATTGACCGACTCTTTAGATTGGAAAATTTTCTGCTAAGTATAAATCTTAATTTCACCCACTCCGACACTGACTCAGTTAAATTTTATTTTTTATGTTTTATTTTGAGCTATTCAATCACTCATTTCATCCTCACCTATTGCTTCTGGCAGAGCGCCATCTGATAGCAGCGTAATAAAACTTGTTAGACGCATTAGAGAGAGCATCTTCCTTGTTCTGTGGACGCATTACTCGAGGCTTTAATTCAATAACTTAAATTTAAAAATTTAAAAACCCCCGACCCAGTCAGACCCCTCATCAACTTAAGTAAAACTAGAGCTAATCATCTTAAAAATATCATGGTTACCTTAACATATACTTTCAATATCATTGAAGTAACACTGTACCAAATTTTTAATTGATAGGACAAATGGAAGGTGGTTAGATCCTCTCATCCATTATTCAAGAGCTGATCATCTTCAAACGGCAGATCAGGTCATGGTTACCTTACCATATACTTTCTATATCATAGATGTAACATGGTACCAAATTACAAATCGATCGGACATAAGGGAGCTAGTTAGATCCTCTCATCCATTATTCAAGAGCTGATCATCTTCAAACGGCAGATCAGGTCATGGTTACCTTACTAAATACTTTCTATATCATAGATGTAACATGGTACCAAATTTCAACTCGATCGGACATAAGGAAGCTAGTTAGATCCTCTCATCCATTATTCAAGAGCTGATCATCTTCAAACGGCAGATCAGGTCATGGTTACCTTACTAAATACTTTCTATATCATAGATGTAACATGGTACCAAATTTCAACTCGATCGGACATAAGGAAGCTAGTTAGATCCTCTCATCCATTATTCAAGAGCTGATCATCTTCAAACGGCAGATCAGGTCATGGTTACCATACTAAATACTTTCTATATCATAGATGTAACAGCCAAGCAGCACCGGAACAAGATGTCTGGAAAGGTCGTCACTCCAATCAACTAAAACACCGGAGAGAAGCTGCAGCCATTGCAACCAAGAGCATGTCATATGGCACTGTAAGGAGTTCGGCAAACTAAGCGCAGAAGAAAGATCACAGCAAGCGAGGAGTAGCCAACTCTGTAACAACTGTCTGCTGCCTGGACATCAAGTGCACTACTGCAAGCACAAGGGTTTGTGCAAGATATGTGGGCGCCGTCATCATTCACTTCTGCATGTATATAGGAATAAAGATGTTTTTGTAACGAACGTTAGGAATAAAGCACAGGTTACAGGGATTTTTAGGCAAGCAAATGTAGAGGTAGAATTAGATAAGGTTTCAGGTTGCGATGATGATGAAAATGTTGCACTTTCTTCACACTTCACAGCTAGGTCAACGGCACTGTTGGCCACAGCTTTGGTACCCGTCAAGATACAAAATGGAAACACAGTAATACTGCGAGCTTTAATTGATCAAGGATCAGAAGCAACATTTATAAGTCAAAGGGGAACTCAACTTATAAATGCAAAAGGAACACTTGTAAGTAGCAAGATCACTGGAGTCGGTACTTCAGTAATAGAGGTAAGTGGCATGACAAACATTGAAGTCTTATCAAGGTGCAATTCAAGCTTCAATGTTCAAGTTAAGGCGTACATCATGTCACCACAAATTACAACGCAACTACCGACGACAGAGATACAGGCGCACTCATGGAAACACATCAACGATCTCTTCCTGGCAGATCCCGAGTTTCACCAATCAGGAAGAATCGACTTAATATTAGGAGTCCAAGTGTGCGCTGCAATCATGAAGGAGAACATAATCAGAGGTCCACCAGGTACACCATGTAATTAGTAGAGAGTTATAAGAAAGCCTTTTAAAGGTGAGCAAAGGTTTTAGTTAGGGTATGGTGTAAGCGTTTTGGAGTTAGGATTTTTCAATAGGAGATAGGTATTTGATTTGTAGCACGATTTAATTTGACAAGAGTATTTCGCACTCTGGACAATATTGTGTAGGTATACTCAAAATGTTAGCCCCAGGCACGGGAAGTATGCATTTATAGTTCTAAATGTTTGTACTTTCTCTTGTATGTGCTTTTATATGACTTTACACCAGGTATTAACCTTGCTTGCAACTTTTGTTTAGTTTTCTATGTGTGTTATTTGTTCAGTTTGTTTTCAAAGTTGCTTGACGTGTTTTTAATTTCAGCTAGGTCCTTGGTTTATGTTATGATTATGCTTGAGAATTGGTTATTTAGGTTTTTTTTATATTTTATGTTATAGGGTAAACAAGCTAGTAATTGCTCAAAGCAGAATGATTAAAAACAGTCGTTTTTGGCGGGCGGTATGTTCGTGCAATTACTATCCTTTTTAGTAGTTTTGTCTATGTGTTATGTGTTTGTCACCGTGCCTTCAAAATTGTGTCATGTGACAACTTATGTCAGTTCCCAATAAACAACTCTATCAACAAGTTCGTAGTATTATTTTATTTAGGCAAAAATACAAATTAAATTAAAGATCTTACTTAAAACAAAGTCAAGTTATCGAACACATATTGTTTTTTTTTATTATTATTCATATTGTATTGTAATATAACAATTCTAGTTTTAACCCAGTCTGAGATACAGGCTATTTAATTAGCCTAGTTCAGACTTGATTTAATGTTAAGCTATGTAAATTATATAAGGCTTACTTTAAGTTTTATTGTAAATTTTTAATTTTCCACTAAATTTATTATATTATTATTATTAAATAACTATTTTTTTTTTTTTATTTTGCCTAAATAACAGGGTAAGTGTGAAGCTTAGATTCTTTTTTGGTAAGTATTGTTTTGTTCTCTTACCAAAGAAACTTCTGTTTCACTAGGAAAGATTAAATTGAAATCTCAATAAGTTGCAAACCTCAAAGCATTCGGGCTTGAAGTTCCGAGTTCCAAAATTTTTGTAATATACTTTTCCCTGCGATCAGTGGCAGTAAACCAGAGCCTGCGGATGTTTTCAGGGTTCGAAAATCTGGAAGAAAATGTATAGTTAATCATTCATCGACGTGATTATCGATACAATGTTTTGACGGCCCTAATAGCCTCAAATAAGAATTGTTTAAATTCTACATTTTTGGGCTTATTTTTGTTCTAAAGTTAATGAAATCACGTTGGGTTATATAATAATAGCATTCTAAAGTATTGTCTCTAATTCTCATATAATTTTTAAGTTTATGTAGGAAAAATACTCACGCGTGAAAACTGATTCTTTCGTCCAAGTTTTCTTTATTTCCATAGAGTGTTCTGCAATGAGGGGTGTTCGTTTTTGAAAGTTTTAATGGTTATAGGAGAATGCTAATAGATGGCACTGTATAGCCAATGTATGTAGGTGTAATCTGCCGTCCTTGTGATAACCACAGTAACTAGGGTTTTGGTCGAAATTGAGTTATATACATATTCGGAATCAGCAATTTAAGATCTACAACTCTCTCGAACAAACTTTTCTTAATTCCTACGGGAACTAGGTTTTTTAAAAAATGCACAATAACGAAAAGCGCAGTAACTCGGCCTGAAATTTATAAATTATTAGTCATTATTTTAGTAACTATAGTATAGTTACTTTTTAGTCATTTGGACTACATTTACTCGAAACATATTATTCCAGCTATAAATTAAATACTTCACTTTCCTTACAATTTACATTTTAATTCTCCTCACTTGTTACATATTTTTTTCCATTCCTCTCGTCTCTTGTTTTTTTGATTCCACATTCACATGACATCCCTTGTTCCCGCCTTGTCTCAACAAAGTACTTTTACAAACCAACTTTAGGAAACACATTGCTAAACAAACATCTAGATAATTTACTATAAGTTATTAATTAAAACATAATTAATGGTACCTAATAAACCTAATAAAGTATTTCTGATTAGATGTAAAACATTAATTAGTAATAAATAAACCCCGTATTGATCAATTATCTGTTGTCCATCCTTGCCGCATGATGGCGCTGGGATCGGCCAGAGATAAGGTAGATCGGCGGGCAAAGGCTTCTAGCGTTGTCAGTCCAAGATGCGGTAACACTCGGCCATCCTGCATTGGCCGTGTCCCACGGCGACGGTAGTTGTACCTGACAAAAATTCGAGCACTTAGGTTCTTTTATATAAGGCGAACTTAAAACTAAAGGAAGATAGCAATGGAAGCACACAGTTTTTTTATTATTATTATTTTTTTTTATTTTTGGTTAGTTTGTTTATTATTATTATTTTAGTTTATGATGCGTTGATGCTGCTACACAGGCCATGGCTCACACAGATGCCGCCACACAGGCTATGGCTCACACAGATGCCGCCACACAGGCTATGGCTCACACAGATGCCGCCACACAGGCAATGGCTCACACAGATGCCGCCACACAGGCAATGGCTCACACAGATGCCGCCACACAGGCTATGGCTCACACAGATGCCGCCACACAGGCAATGGCTCACACAGATGCCGCCACACAGGCAATGGCTCACACAGATGCCGCCACACAGGCTATGGCTCACACAGATGCCGCCACACAGGCAATGGCTCACACAGATGCCGCCACACAGGCAATGGCTCACACAGATGCCGCCACACAGGCAATGGCTCACACAGATGCCGCCACACAGGCTATGGCTCACACAGATGCCGCCACACAGGCTATGGCTCACACAGATGCCGCCACACAGGCAATGGCTCACACAGATGCCGCCACACAGGCCATTAAGTTCAGCATCAAACACATCATTATATATTAATTTTTTTTTAATTATTAAATTCTTTTTTTTTTTTGAAGGTGAGACTAGATTTTTTTTTTATAAAGAATAATTTGAATCGGTACTATCCTGAATTTTAAAATTTCAATGCTTCGTATATACATTTTCTGCAATACATTGTCCGCGCCTAATATATCACAAAACAAATACAACTGAGTTAGACTAAAGCTTGATTGTCCTGAGCGCTGTTAACGCGTATGGTCTCCAGTAGGCCCCGCAGGCCGGTCGCGCGGCGTGCGCGCTGCTCATCAGCGACACCGTGTAGCCGTCTCGTCGAGGAGCGCCACAAACTCACTACGTCCAGCGAAGTTTACTAGAACTCTTGGATGTTTACGCTATCGGCGTAGAGTAGTGCAGTGCAACAGCCTATGATGCGCCTCTCCGCAGCCGTCCCTGGTCCCACGTAGCAACTGGACAGGTGTCTCGTGGATGTCGTTTTTCCAGACGCTTGAAGCAGATCGCGTGGCACTTGACGTGTCTCTACCGATCCTTCCGTAAGGCCTTCTTGAATGGCTTAACACTCTGCTCGAGTTCTTCTATTTTTGCAAGGCAAAAGGTGCACGCGTCTTGTTGTTCTTTGGCTCATCCCTGCCACAGTAAAATAAATAGTCTATATACAGTATAGGCACTCCCTGCCTCCCTCAGGAAGTGCGGCTCACCCGCTCTCGTTTCCCTCTCTCGCTCCCCGACACCAAAATCGTTGTAGCTTACCCAGGGTAATCGCTGCAATTGTTGTTCCTTGCAGGTATGTGGTCTTTCCTAGAGCCTGAACAGCGGCGATGAAATTCTGTACTTTTACAGAAAATAAAACTAAGTATCTCTTTAGTATATGTAGTTGCTAGACATATGGTACAGTTTTTTTTTTTTTTTTTAATCTCCCTGCACTATTCTTTTAAATAATGCTGTCTGTGTTGTCAATACGCAGCTCTAAAAAATGCCAATATTATATCAGGAGAAGTCGCTGTTGTCCTGTTAGGTAGCGCTCCTACTGCTTCCTTAGCTGGACACCGTAGTCTCTGTAGCTCTGTAATCGCCACAAGTTTTCTTGTGGACTGAACTCACACAACTTTGTAGACTCCTTGAAGGCCACTCCAACTAGTCTCCAGAGTAAGTTGGTAATAACGTCTCTCGCAGCCCATTCGACGTAGAAGTTTGGTGATGGGAGCATAAAAATGCTGCCGCCGTTCCACCATAATCGCTGACGTGATTTTCGACTTACTTGTAATTGACGCAGGGGCTGGTGTAGGCAAGCGTCTGACTTCCTCTTGAATTTTATTCATAAATAATATCCATTTTAATACTAAGTGCTGCCGTGGCCAGATGCAGCAAAAACTTCTGTGTCCAACCGATTTCCATCAGACAGTGCTGCCACCTCTTGTCGAATAGTAGTATCAAAACCATTGTAGTATAGTAGTGTATACTCTAAGATAGCAGCAGCGTTCAACTCTCCAATAGATGGCGCTTTTTAATTAGATAAAGTAACTGGAATTATCATTCAGTGTTTTTGTAGGCTACTTATAATTCAAGAATATATTGTATAAAGATAGAAATTGATTAAATTTAAATAATGTTATTAATAGTAATTTATTTTTAATTTTCAAATATTTTTTTTTTTAAATTGAAATAATATATTGTAATACTAGCTGGCACCTGCGACCTCGTCTGCGGAGGATTAGTATTTTAAGTAGCCATCCTTATAAATTGTATATTTTTGATAAGTTTCATTAGGATTCATCCAGTAGTTTTCATGTGAAAGATTGACAAACATCCATACAGTATACAAACTTTTCAACACCACCATTGAAGGGAATTTTTTTTTATACACTATTAATACTTATTATTAATTTCAATCCATGCTTTAAAGGGAAGCACAAAGAAATAATATCATATGATTTGTTTACACACAGTACAAAATAGAAAGTAATGTTTACATTCTGACTGAATTCCAATTTATGCTGATGCTATGCAAATGTTTTGCCTAAAAGAAATCACTTTTAGCAATCAGGCTCTCCAATACCCTATATCTCTCATAATCAAGTATTTGCATCTTTTTTTTTTTATGTAGGACACTATTCTTTAATTGGCAATAAAGCATTGTTATCTCTATCTTTTATCATAATGCTGATATTAAAAAAAATTCAATAAGATTGATTTTCTGAATGGAGAACTAGATCACTTGAAGCTATTAAGTACTGAGGTATCCAGGGTTTACATGTAAATTATGTTAGATACTACTGACCTTTTTGAATGTTGGCCCGGCAAACTCCAAACAATATTATTATGCATCATGTAAGGTCAACTGCATTCACTCGTAGCAAATGTTGGTTGAGCCCTTGTACATCGTATCAACATTGACATAAATGTTGGACCTGCTGCTGCAGCACAAACTTCTCCACTTTGACCCCTTATGTTCATGTTTCACCCTCACTTAGTCATATCAGATGTTGCTTTGATGGTTCAACTTGGACATTTCTGGGTTGAACTTGGGACATCAACCTGACCTCTCCTCCAGGTCGACATCAACATAAATGTTGCTTCTTGATTTTTGTATTATGTAGGTTTTATGATTTTGCTTTAATAACAATGAAAGTTCTTGACTAAACTTTAACTTTTGGTATCCTTAATGTCAACATTCCTTGGTAGTTGGTAGTGCTTGGTGCAATTTGTTATACCAAGTGCGATTGTAGTCATAATAATCATCATACTTTACTGCAGTTAGAATTTGTATTTCGAACAATCGGTAAGTATGTGTTCTCTAATTTTCGGAAGCTTATTTTGTAGGTATATTAGCCATCTCTATTGTCGTAAGTTTACGTTCTTGGTGCCGAGACTTGGTGCGTATTCATTGTGGCCGTGCTGTTTTGATTATTTGAGTAAAGTTTTGTTTTCGCCTTCAGAGCTCTGCTAGAGCCAGAACTTTCTCGGTCTCTTTTGTTTTCGCCCAGTCCATGTTGTTATTGTGGGTAATAACGTTGAATTCATCCCACTTCTGAAATATTCCAGCTATAAATTAAATACTTCACTTTCCTTACAATTTACATTTTAATTCTCCTCACTTGTTACATATTTTTTTCCATTCCTCTCGTCTCTTGTTTTTTTGATTCCACATTCACATGACATCCCTTGTTCCCGCCTTGTCTCAACAAAGTACTTTTACAAACCAACTTTAGGAAACACATTGCTAAACAAACATCTAGATAATTTACTATAAGTTATTAATTAAAACATAATTAATGGTACCTAATAAACCTAATAAAGTATTTCTGATTAGATGTAAAACATTAATTAGTAATAAATAAACCCCGTATTGATCAATTATCTGTTGTCCATCCTTGCCGCATGATGGCGCTGGGATCGGCCAGAGATAAGGTAGATCGGCGGGCAAAGGCTTCTAGCGTTGTCAGTCCAAGATGCGGTAACAATATTCATTCCTAACGATAACAACAGTAAGATGATATACTATGGAGTGAGCACACAAAAAAATAAGACAATGCTAATAATAAGCGCAGTAGTTTTAGATTTACTGTGCTTAAGATTAGCAACTTTATAGTTTGTCCTTGAGATTTTGAATGTAAGTATTTGTAGTCATCTTAAGATCGAGTGTCTAGTGTCGGTGCTCCTGCGGGCCATCGGGAACGTCCTAAGCTGCGGCTGACAGATGCATCCGATGGTTGGCGCGATGCTTGATGCATGTAGCCTTTGAAGGGCTTTTTTGTTAGTAGGTCCTTTCAAATTTTGATAGTTTAACTTTTTAATATGAAAAACAAAAAGCTAATCGTATACTAATACTTTTATTTCATTTGTAGATAATGGGTGCAGGTTAGGATCTATTCAGGAAACAATAAACTAAAAGGAAAAGGGAAATAAAAATGTTTAAACTTTGACATAAGTTTTTTACACTGAAGTTACTGCGCTTATCATTAGGAAACTTGATTTTTTTTATAAAAAGGGCTTACAGTAGCGACTTTTCCTAACGATAAGTGAAGTAAGTACGAGTTTTACTGCGCTTATTGTTAGGAAACAATAGTATTTTATTTACATATTCCTAAGCAAAAACACATTTTTGCGTTTTAAGCCGTAATTTAAGCAGTTTCTGCCATTTCTAGCAAATGAATAGGTTATGTTTTTTAAGCTCTTTACGCTCATAAAAGATTCATATTGTTAGGTTGTTTATTTCAGGAGTTATTCCAAAAATCAAAATTTTAAACTTTGAGCTCATTTTTCCCGAAATGAACTCAAACATAGTTACTGTGGTTATCGCAAGGACGGCAGTAATGTCAACGTCAAATCTAATTGACCTGACTTATTGAATTCATATAGAATTTGACATTTAACCTAATTGCTAGTGCCATCTTATGGCAGTCTCTGTAACTAAAAGTGACAGTTCGAAAACCGCTCATTGCGCACCATGCAGGACACTCTCTTATTGATTGATTTTCTTTGTTTAACATACATTTCTTTGTTTAAATTACGAAATTATTTGAAAAAATTAAATTATCTGCCGATGTTTACCTTTGATAAAATAATAATTTTGAATTTAAGTAATACCAAGTTCTTAAATGTACTTACCAAGTAATTTAAATGCGATAATTTCTTTTTTGCAAAAAGAGACCCTTTGTAGGATTATGGGAAATAAGATATCATTGACAATTTCTTTTGTTATACGCGCTCGTTACGCGTGACGTCACTAAGGTTTGATCTATTGGTCTTCATAATATGTATACTCTAAGGTCTTCATTAATCTGAGGTAGCGGCGGTTTCCTTACTCTGAGAGCGAACCCTAAACAACTAAACTCAGAATAATAATAACACAAGAACAAGCCTATACAGTCAATCACTCAGTGCGCAGTGTAGACAGATGAGCTATACATACCTATAGAGATATGTGTATGACAGCTAGGGATGTTAATCAACTACTTACGTACCAATTAACGAGATGTCGATAAGTTATTTGCATTGGGTGCATAAGTATACTTACCGGTTTTATTTTGCATCTAATACTTTACGCAGAAGAAATCTTGCGAGAAAGCTATTTGATTTATTAAATAAAAAACAACGTTTTGTTTATGTTTTTTTTTTATACACAAATTATTTTTTTTAAAAGCATTTATTTAAATTGCATTGCAATGTATGTATGAATGATTGTTCGGATGAAATCTTACAACTCAATTTTGAAGCAGATATCTTTAAGGTGGTAAGTAACTCTTGGCATGGCGCGAAACTCAAATTTTCTAACTTAATCAAAAATGAATACTTTTGCCAGAATAATTAAAAAATGCGAAAAAAATTGAATTTCACGATTAAGATGAAATTTTGTTTAAAATTTTGTTTATTGTTGATGAAAGATTGTTCTTCATCAGTACCTACTGATAGTTTAGCTCTCTCTTCTTCCGCGTAGGTATGTAAAAAAGTTTAAAAGAATTCGCGCATGTAAAAAACCAGCTCCCACATTCTAATCGTTATTATCACATATTATCGTTATTGAAAGACAGAGTCACCGATTTTGTGTTTAAATAAGAAACTTGATTTGGTCTTTCACCCTATACAATACATACACAAAATCAGTAGGTCTGTCTTCCAAAACCGTTGCAACGTTCCAATGTGGGAAACATTCCCTAAGCAACATAGGTCGAAATATCAAAACTAAAATCAGCTGTCCCGTACATTGACCCCGTCAGCTGATCGAACCAATGTATGGAACAGCTAATTTTAGTTTTGAGATTTCGACCGATGTTTCTTTGGGAAAGTTGTTTGTTATGGTAAGCTGAATCCCTCCTTTCATTTATTACCGCCTTGTCAGAAACACCCAGTATATAAAACTCTTCCGTTACTGACTGACTGACAGACAACGCAGAGCCAAAACTACTGGGCGTAGCGGGCTGAAATTTTGCATGTAGGTTCCTTAGGGAGTGTAGGTGAGCACTGAGAAGGGATTTCCCGAAATTCCCACGGGAACGGGAAAAAACGGGAATTTTGTATTTATGAGAAATCTGCGCGGGAAAAACCGCGGGGCAGCCTCTAGTTATTAATAATTTCCTTTTTACAAAAAGAGACCCCTGCCTTCAATAAAATAGGTACAGTCACGGACTAGGAGGCCGTAACAGATTTGTCTATGGTTTCGTCACTGTATTACCAAAGAACAAGAGCTATTTAGCAATACAGAAATAACGGAAGTGTTACGCCGATCGTGTCCGCCACTGTACTAAAACCTTTTCCTGAATGTAACAAATACTTTTGTGAAAACCACATCAAAATCGGTTCAGCCAAACTCGAGACAATCGCGGACAAACACACATACATACATACATGTCAAACTGATAACCTCCTTTTCTGAAGTCTGTTAAAAACGAATACTTTCGTCATAATAAATAAAAAACACAAAGATTTATGAATTTTGCGCCATACCGAGAGTTTCCACCTTAAATCCGCCCGGCCGGCTAGAGTTTTAGCGAGAAAACAAACCCCGATTGATTTTTATATCTTATAGTAGATAAAAGCTAGAAGATTATGATAAGATTTTAGTGATACAGTTACATTAATATACTCTGCAGATTATAAACATTTGATAAAAAAACATCGACTCTAACGTTGGTCGCGGCACATCACTAAAATCTCGAGTGGGGAGCAAGTGGGGAGTGTGGTTAGGTGCGGTGTGGAGGCGGGCTTGTGCCTACCCGCCTCTCGCGTCTCCTTCAACCCCGCGATTATTGAATTGTTTTTATAAAAATAAATATGAAAATCGACTTACCGGTGAAATGTAACACTTGATTTCGATTTGGTGTGTTTTCTGTTATCATTTTTGCAACAATCAACTGCACATTTCACCATAGTGACGGCGAAATACGAACAAAATCTCTCCAGGACCGCACGGTACAAGCAATCATCACAGACTATAGACGCTCGCGGCGGGAACGCCTTTTTGTTCTCACCTGTGTCTACTGTTCCCACTTGGATGTACTCCCTCGGGTGTGCATCTTTACCATCCAAGTTTTACACGGCCAAGTTTTGTACAGCAGGGTCGTTCGTGTCATTCACTAAAAACTTGGCTGGTAAAAGCCCTGTCGTGCAAAACCTTTACGGCAAAAACTTCCTGTACGTCCGAGAAGTTTTTCACGACACAGTCTTTCGTGTTACCACTAAAAACTTGGACGGTAAAAACTTGTCGTACAAAACCTTCCGGACATAACAAAGTCAATTTCTATGCGTATAGACCCTATTTGAAATACATCGTTTTGGTTGGTCGGCACTAAATTTATATTGACCAATCAGGAAGAAGAAATGATTTACACAAATCAGAATTAAATTTTCAATGAGAACAAAAGATTATTGTCAATCAGTCTCAGTCAATCAACCAAACAAAAAAAGAAGATAAACACTACCGATTTAAGAGAGCCCACTCTAGCAATATTTAAGTGTTATTTAAAAAAGGAGCGAAAATAAGTTTTAGCATCGTTATATTGGCACCGTTGACTATAGTATTTATTAAACGACTTCAAAAAAGGAGGTTATCAGTTTGACCTGTATGTATGTATGTATATTTGTCCGCGATTATCTCGCGTTTGGCTGAACCGATTTTAATGCGGTTTTCAGATATGTATTCGTTACATTTAGGAGAAGGTTTTTGTACCTATTTAAACGACTTCGAAAAAGAGAAGTTCTCAGTTTATGTATGTTTCTCTTTGTAAAAAAGAAATTATTGTTAATTATTTTAACATTTGATGAATAAAATAAAAAAAAAAATTATTGTTATGTTGTTTTTAAATTAATGAAACCTGTAATCATTTATACACTACTAATTTGTGCCAGCGGGACATTTCCATACAATACATACAAATATGTATACATTACTAAGGAACGTTTCTAGCGTAGCGAATATCACGGCCGGATAAATGATCACTGGATGCAATTATTTTGCTATTTCTGTATGGAATAAAAACTTCACTGTACGTTTATAAAAAAAGGTTCAAGGTAACCGGATGGTTGGTAAAGGTTTTGGAAATACTAGAAGGTACATAAACCTTATAGGAAACCTATGTAATAGATACTTAAATGCTTAAAATAATAATATAATAAACGAGCTTTCCCGGCTTACTTCGTTACGCCATAGAATATAAGAGACTACAAAAGACTTGGCTCTATAGACTATGTTCTTTTGACTGCTCAGAATGGCTGAATAAAAAACAAACAATAACAACAAACCACCTGTCAAAATAAAATATGTAAACAACGGAAAAAATATTACACCTTGGGTTATATTATTTAAGTTTAGGTAAGGATCCTTAATTTTTTTGAAAATATAATATAGCCTATGACACTCGCGGTGCAATGTAGCTTCCTACCAGTGAAATAATTTTTCAAATCGGTTCAGTATTTCCGGAGCCTATTCGTTACAAACAAACAAACAAACAAATCTTTCCTCTTTATAATATTGGTATATTCGTTACAAACAAACAAACAAACAAATCTTTCCTCTTTATAATATTGGTATAGATTGAATATTTAGATTTTGGAAATAAGATAGTTAGAATCAGTCTAAATAACAACATTAGAAAGATGGCCACCTGAATCGCGTGGGATGACATACCTGTCTCTATAACTGTATTCGGGCTGATCTGTCCGTTATCTGTGGCAAACCAAGTTAAGTCTTATGTAAATAATATAGTAAAATAATAATAGCAAAAACGGTGGGTCTATATCCAGCGGGAACATAATGTATTTTGTAAATATTTTTTATACTAAAACTAGAGGCTGCCCCGCGGTATCACCTGCGCAGGCTTCTTATAAACACATAAATTCTGTTTTTTTAGCGTTCCCATGGGAATTTTGGGAAATTATTTCTTAGTACTGCCATACACTATCCGAGAAACCCACGTGCAAAATTTCAGCCCGCTACGCCCAGTAGTTTCGGCTCTACGTTGTATGTCAGTCAGTCAGTAACCGAAGAGTTTTATATATATTGATTGATGTACCTTATAATTTGTTCTAAATAAATAATAAAGATATCATTTGTTCAATGTTATTTGCTGAAATATTTGTAGTTTATAGAAACCTATAGGCAGCGGGAAACTTTTTTATCCGAATACGAATCTTTTTAAAGCCTAGTTTAATAATTAGTGCTATACAAGCTATACACACAATTTACAAAACAAATACAAAATCCATTTAAATATTAACCTATTAACGTAAGCTTTGTTAGTTTGAAAAATCTGTTCCCAGAGGGAATTAATTTTATTTTAATACGAATCGTTTTGAAAACTATCTAAATATAAATTAAATTAGTGCTTTGCAAATTATGCACTTGACTACGTATGTACATTACTATGAAATTTAAATATTAAGGTGTCAGTGGTGCCAAAACAGCGATACTAAAAAAAAATTCGCTCCCTCGGATATAAAAAACATATCCCACCCTAACTATCTCTTAAAACGGTTAGTGCTTATCTTCTCTGTGAACAAAATGTAAACAAACAAACAATGTCTGATCCTCAGACTCTGAAGGGAACGCAGAACAACGTTGGAAACCAAGAAAAATGTATTTCTTTTATTATCTTCCCAACCACCTGAACACAATTAGTAGGTACTGCCCTGGATCGTTCAAGCAGTTACCTCTCTTCTCTAAGAAAAAAAGATCGATCCATCGCGAGCTGAAAGCCACAGAACATATATCTGCCGAGCTGAAAGCGCGCCGTGAAGATGGATACGGGTTTTGATCTCTTTACGAGTCAAGGTAATACCTAACTAATGTTTCGTTAATTAGTATGGAATGCCAATATTTTCGCAAGCTTTAATTGCTCATAGATATTGACTTCATTTCTACAATAATAACGAAGTAAAGAACGCCCAAACGCAAACTAACATCACATTTGTACAGTTTAACTAGTTGTTTTAATCTGATCTACAAGTAATTTTTTACTATTTTCAGTTTCCTGTACGATGATGTTCTCCAACTTTTAAGGTGATGGTTATCAGTCAAACATTGAAGAATTTGATGAAGACGATGAGGAAATGCATCCTTAGTTTCTTGGAAAACATGTAGTGAAAAACATTCCACTGATTATGATCCACTGACTCTAGAGGATTTTTCATACCAGCCTTGTATGATTTTGGTTTTACCAGATACATTAATCTCCAAGCTAGATATGTATTGATTGTGAAGTAGGGTATGTTCCTAATATTTTCTATTGTTTATGACAACAAAAGAATATCTGATTGTATTTTGTTGCTAGATGTAACATTTTATAGAATTCAAATGTTCTTATTCTGTCCTTAACATCTGTTTTTTGCATATAAAATTATAATATTTGGCATTAGTGATGTTGTTTGTAATTGACTGTCATTTTCAGGATTATTGTTTTAATGTTGGTTCTGAAACCACGTGTTTTGTAAGCGGGCTTTAAAACAATAATTGAATAAACTTTAATTTGTGAACTTGACATTGGCTAAATACTCCACTGAAGTGGAGTCAAGTCCATTTCATTAAAATAATAATAATAAATGTCATTTTCAGCTCAGTTAGAAGTGATTTGAACTGAGACGTGGAAACACTGGGTTTGATCCCCGCAGGGCAAACATTGTTATGATGAAATAGATTTTAGTTTCCCGGTCTAGGTCAGGTCGCTGTACCAGCCCCCGCAGCATGACGGACCATTTGTCGAGTCTTTCTGACACTTTTAATCGCTTTTGACATTTCAATACGGGAAAATGTATGGAGATGATCGTCAAAAGTGACAGATAGATACGACAAATTCGACATATTGTCCGTCATGCTACCACCGCAGGGTGTTCTAAAACTCGTAAGTATCTACAATAAAACCTGCCTACAATAAAATTGTTTATTTTGTTCTTTTCTATCATTCTAAATTTTAGTATCGTTTCCACATAATTCTATTCAAACAGCAAATAATGGCATAAAATAGGTAAGTAATAAGTACGATAGACAGATTCTTTCCTAGCTCATAATGTATCATTGATTCAGTGAAAAGTACTTATTGTAAAGTATATGGGGCGGACGAACCATATCTTCTGAAACACGGAACTGATGATTAGCAACAAGCCTTAAAGATTCTAGCATTCCTCAGGGGATCAAACTCAAACCACGGGATTAGGTAACAAACTATTATGGAGAAAGAACAAGACAGTACCTTGTGCCTACTATATTAAATGAATTACCTGTTTCATTGCGAACTCTAGAAAGTGTATCAAAGAAAACATACAAAAAATATTTAATAGATGAGCTTTTTAATCAACTAGTTAACACTTAATTACCTTAACTAACTTTAAGAATTGTAAAAGGATTGAATAATAATTATTAGGTAACTAATGTATTTAATTTAGAGAGCACTCTCTGCCAACAAACTGCTCTGTAGTTTGGCGGATATTATGTTTAGTATTTTCTTGTAAATGTTGAAATGAATAAACACTTTATTTATTTATTTATTTTTTTGGTCATTATGACAAACATAAACTTATTTTACAAACATAATAATGGCTTTAAAAGTACAGTAACCATTAACAATAATAAACAAAAATCTTAATTATTCATATTCATTTAATATAGTCCAACTGTTGGACCTGTATGTATGTATGTTTGTCCGCGATTATCTCGCGTTTGGCTGAACCGATTTTGATGCGGTTTTCCGATAAGTATTTGTTACATTCAGGAGAAGGTTTTAGTACCTATTTGAACCGACTTCGACAAAGAGGAAGTGCTCAGTTGATGTATGTGTCAGTGTATATTAAAGGCGGGTTCCATTTTTGTAAAAAATAAATTATATTGGTGATATTTTGGCACTAGACAACTAAAAAATATCAAATACAGAAAAGTTTGCCATTCTCACTTTGAATCGCAATACAACAAACCTCAAGCAAACATGAAAACATGGTGTAGGCACACGAATAGAATTTTAAAAGGTAAACGCTGTGATTATATAGATGATTTTCAAAAAATTGCAAATGATTATTATACCAAAAGAAGAAAATAATAAATATTGTTAATTAAATATAGAATTTTCATTTTAAATTAAGTTTGAGTTACATTTATTGAAATTATTGTAAGATAATAAGCATGCAAACATCTAATGTTGAGATTAATCTGTAAAGCGAGATAGTAGTAAAATGTAAACTTGGCTGTCAGCTTGTGCAATTAATCTCAACCTAAAAAGGATGTCTACATGAAAAAAATACCACATAGGTACCAACTAGCTAGGTGCGGTAGGTACCTAACTAAAGGATATAATATGTTGTATGACGTGGTTTGGAGAATTACCCCTTGGGTAATTAACCCCAAATATATCTTTAGTTGCCACAGAGTTTACCGTATTCCGCACCTTTGTTCTCTCTGCAATATCGACACTGCAAAGGCAAATTGATTTGCTTGTTCGACAGCAGGATCAGCAGGAGACCTAGCGACGACACAAGATTCTGCTCATACATGGCGTGCCTGAAGAGAAGGATGAGGACCCTTTAGCTGTGCTGACAACCATTCTCGAAGGCAAGTTGCCCGTTGCGGCTGGAGATTTGAAGCGGTGTCACAGGCTTGGAGGTACGTCAAAAAGCCGGCCCCTGGTAGTAAAATTTTCCAGCACGACGTCTTCATGGCGGCTAGGCAGCGACATGGCGTAAAGAACGCCTGGACACGCAACGGCGTAGTGTTCGTATTAGCACAGGACGGCTCTCGCCATAGCGTAGTCAATCTGGCTGAACTCAACGCGATTCCAGCTCCAGCTGCCCCAGCGGCGGATGATACTGCTGCTGCTCCATCGACAACTGCAAAGACCCAAGCCACTAAGCAGGCGTGAAGGTGAAGTCGCAGAGACCTCGGCAAAAACGGCCTACGTAATTTTTCAATTGTTTTGTGCAACTGTGTTCTTAGATACCTAATGTATTTTCATATTTCATTAAATAATTGCCTCCCGTCTTTTTTCTTGTTTTCGTTTTTTCGTTACGTATGTTTGATTGATTGGAAGTTAGGTTTCATGTTTCATGGTTTCACCCTCGTTTCACCACGTTTAACTGAACTGCTCAGTCACAGTTCAATCCCGAGGTTCAATCAATCAATCGAATATTACCGTTTCGTTCCACTTCCACTCTGAGGTTCCACTGTTCCACTCTATGCATTTTCTCATGATTTTATCTAAGGCAAATTTTTTAAAACCTAAAACCTCAGAATAATAATAATACAAGAACAAGCCTATACAAGTCAATTACTCAGTGCGCAGCGTAGACAGATGAGCTAGCTAGGGATATAAAGGAGCGATTACATTTCTCCTGAATCAGTATCTGAATTAGCAACCTAATTAGCTTCCTTTTTAGGAAACTATTTAGGCAGCGTAGTTTGCTATCACACCTTTTCTTAGTAAGTCGCGATCGAAGCACAGTGTTGGCACCTTAGTGGATTTTCCACTAAATCTGGTGGTTTGGTTGGATTGGAACCCCCACAGAACAAGGAAGATGCTCTCTCTCTCTAAATAGAAATCGCGAGTAGGCGGAGCCCGCGTGCCTATCATTAGCTCTGCAGTGCTTATGCGTAGGTTTTGACAGATTTGATAAGCTCAGTTGCTTTATGCTTTTTGTAAACAAACCACCAGGAAAAATATGAAAAAAACCCACTAAAGTGCCATATTGTGCTGTGTTGGAATGCAAAAATTAAAGTTGGGGACTTAAAAGTACTTATTATGCCGTATCATTACATCGGTAAGTAATATTTCACTGTATTTTTAAATAAATTTGAAATTATACATGAACAAGAAAACAAAACCATAAGTGAGAAAATGAAAACACCCTAATTACGGAGCAGTAAAATTGAATTTTCATTGAAGCCTGTGACTGTGACTGTACCTTCTTAGCGTTCTTCTTTATCTATGGTATTAGAATCATGACTTTTTCTAGAACATTTTGACAACACTATAATGGAAATCAGTTAGAGATTGCTCAACATGATGAAAATCTATCGATAATTTTCTCTGATAAAAATCTATCGATAATTATAATTTTCAGTGAAAAAAAAATAGGTATTCGCTTTGACTTCAAAACCTCTACCTTTTTTTTGGTTTAAAATGTGATTTACTTTAAAGTTAAATTCTTGAATACGAATGAAATTATATGAATCTTTCAACTTAGACTCTTGCGTATGAATGAAATTATATTAGTATCATCATCATATTACAATAATGTTGTAATATGTAAAAAATAAAGTCGCTTTCCGCATCAGTCCTTAGGTATGTTTAAATCTTTAAAAATACAGCGGATTTTAATGCGGATTTTTTTAATAGATAGAGTGATTCAAGAGGAAGGTTTATTAGTATAAAACATGCACGTTCTAATAAAAGGTTAGGCGGTACGAAGTTTGCCGGGTCGACTAGTATTGTATAAAGACAAGTCGTCACTCTTATAGTGTGCTATATTTTATTTTTCTTTTCATTTATTTACAGCCTGTGTTACTGGATCACCTTGGGCCAAGCTCAGAGCCTAATACACTTAAGCATAGATTAGATTAGATTAGATCATTTATTTCACATTATCAATTTCAAGATTACAATAATAAAATTACAAAAATGTCATAGTATAATGTGATCGTCAGAAAAAAGTAATGAATATGAATAAGAAATAAAAATAAAATGTCAACAAAATATATACAAACTACAAATCAATATAAGTATGTGTAAAATACAATGTCAAATACAAATAAAATGTCAAAAAATACTATAACCTACATATTTATTGTAGTTACTTATGTGCAAACATACAATGTCAAATAAAAATAAATGTCAAAACTTTTAATCAAACTGAAAATACAATGTCAAATATCAATAAATAAAAAAATAAACAAAATGAATAAGGAAAGTACATTGCATTGTGACTACAATACACAATAATAATAATAATGGTAAAATAAGTGTAATATGTACCTAAGTACGTATATTATTATGTACTATTCATAAAATTAAATCTAAGTCAAATTTTATGTTAAGAAATTCGTCAATAGTGTAAAATTCATAATCTAACAAAAGGTTTTTCAGTCGGCGACCAAATGTTTCGTCATTGGGCTCATCTTTTAGATCAGCGGGAAGGTGTTCGTAGTAAGTGGGGCCGATGACGCGCGGGTTGCGGGCGGCGAGCGCGAGGCGGCGCTGCACCACGTCCAGCTTGCCTGCACTGCGCAGCGCGCGGCCGCCACACGTGCGCCGGCTGAAACTACCTATATTTTTTCTAACGTACATAATTACGTCGAACAAGTACAGCGAATACAGGGTCATCACTCGATACTTTTTGAAGAGCGATCGACACGTTGTTCTTGTTGGGATGCCCTCCAATGTTCTTAATGCTCGCTTTTGTAAAACAAACGCTCTGTCAGAGTCAGTTGAGCTTCCCCACAAGATCACGCCGTATGCTAAGAGCGAGTGAAAATGTGCAAAATAAGCTTGCCTTAACACCGAGGCCGACACAAATGGCTTTAGTTTGCGCAGCGCATACGCAGCACCTGCTAGTTTCATGCAAACCATGTCGACCTGTTCTTTCCAATTGACATTAGAGTCGATTGTAAGACCCAGAAATTTACACTTGTCTGCGATAGGCACAGGACTGTGTATGCACCCAGGTAGGGGTGTGGTGCGGGCTGAGAAAATCAGAAGATTTGACTTATTGGTGTTCAAAATCAACCCATTTACCGCAAACCACTGCTGTAGTCGCTCAAATGTGTTGTTTATTTTGAAGTCAAGTTGTTCGTAAGTCCTGGCGTAAACTATGATGGTTGTATCGTCGGCAAATAACACTGCAACACCGTCTGTAATAGAGCTTTGAAGGTCATTTATAAAGGTCAAAAAAAGTGTGTTTCCTAGCGCAGATCCTTGTGGTATACCTATTGTTACGTTACCGGTCTCAGACCTTAGCTTTTGCCCTCCAGATGTGACTTCTACGGTCTGTTTCCTATCACTTAGGAACGACCGCATTAGTTGGCAGGCTTTATTCCCGATGCCGTACGCTTTAAGCTTCTCCAGGAGAAGTTCATGGGGAATGACATCAAAAGCCTTGGTGAGATCGCAGAATAACCCAGCAGACTTGTACTTATTGTCCAGACTAGTTATGATTGAATCTATAACTTGGTGAGCTGCCGTGGTCGTGGACTTCCCTTTTCTGTACGCATATTGTTTGTCAGTCAGTAAGTCATTTGTTTCTAGGTGCTCCATTAAGCATTGTGACAATATTGATTCTATAAGTTTATATATATTAGGGACTATTGTTATTGGTCTATGGCAATCTTGTTGCGTTTTGTCACCTTTCCTTTTGTATACGGGACAAACTCGAGTATACTTAAGAACTTCTGGATAAGTGCCAACCCTGAACATTTCGTTTATTAATATGACTAAGATATCAGCTAGGATCGGCCATACTGCAACAAGCATATTAACGGAAATGTCATAATAATCGAGGGTTGTAGGAGATCGGAGTAGTTTAGAAAGAGCCTTACTAAGTGAGTCTCGGGTAATTTTTGGTAATATAAATTCCGGTGGGTCCACGTCTCCCAAAGCTTTGGCCAAGTATTTTAAAGCATTCTTTTTGTTCGCATGTGACGTTATATTAGCCGCTATGTTGAGAAAATAATTATTCAACTTGTTGGGGATCTCTTTTGGTGGGACATCATGCCCATTTTCCGTCAGGTGTATGTCGTTCGATCTTGTTTTTGTCGAAATTTCATTGTTTATGATTTGCCAGATCTCCTTCGGTGGATTTTTAGATTTTAATATCTTTTTATCAAAGTGTTGCTTTCTGTCGCGAATGCTTAAAGATTTTGCTAACATTGAATAATGGTGAACACATTCCTGAATAATTTGGTCATTTGGGAACTGATGTTTTAGCTCGCAAAAGGTTTGAAACCGTTGTAGACTAACGGCCAGCTCTTCACTGACCCACGGGGTGTTGCGTTTTTTTAAAAATATTTTTTTAATGGGAAATTGCACGTTTAAATAATATGTCAACACGTTAAATAACTTATCAAATTTTGTATTAATATCTATGTCAACATTATTAATAAAATTCCAATTATAATTAGCAATGTCAGTATAGAATGAGTGAATATTTTCCGCTGTAAATAGGCGTCGTTCTATGTAGTTTTGGTTACACTTAACACCAACCTTTGATGTTATCGTGTACAACTGAGCTCTGTGATCGCTGATAGGAGTATCAATTGGAGACACTGTTATGTCGCACTGATCCCGACTAACAATGCCCCAATCTAAACAAGTGGATGACCCTTCGGCTAGCAGTTGATACAGGAATAAATTGGAAATCCCATGTTCAGAATACAGCAAACAAAATTTCAAAATTCATTTATGCCCTTAACATACTAAAAAGAAATACAGATACTAAAACTGCAATTAATGCATATTATGCATATGCACATTCCAGAATTAGCTATGGAATAATCCTATGGGGAAATAGCACCAATGCAGAATCAATTTTTATTTTACAAAAAAGATGCATAAGAATAATAAATAACGTAGATCATATGGAAAGCTGTAGACAACATTTTATCAAATTAAAAATTCTCACTCTGACATCACTTTACATATTAGAACTAAGTAAATTCGTTAGGAAAAATAAATATATATTCTCTCATGCAAAAGACCACTATACAACAGATATTAATACTAGAAATAGAAACAATCTTGCAATACCAACCTCTTGTTTAAAAATTCATAGTTCAGGACCATATGCCATGGCAGTAAAAATTTATAATAAATTACCAAAAAACATAATACAGGAGGAAATATATAATAAATTTATAAGCAAATTAAAAATATTTCTTTTAGAAAAATGCTTCTATACCCTTAAAGAATTTCTTGAAACACATGAAAGATAAATAAATGATATAATATTAATGTACTTACATATTAACTGGATTCAATGTGCCATTCAAATATAAAAAAATAAATACTTTACTATTATATTATTGCTAAGTGTTAAGGTTTTTAAATTCTAATATAATTCGTTAAAAATGTTTTAACACTTAAGTATTTTGTTATTGCAGTACCTAGCTGCAATACAGATTTTTATTATTTTAATTTACCTTAAGAGTACCTGTCTACTTAAAAATAATATAGGAAGTTCCTACCTAGTTTTTAAGTTTTAGTCTTTTTAAGTACCTACTTTTATGTTTCGGTGCCCTTACAGGGTTCATGTGCTGTACTTTACCATACACTACCACCTGTATCTTACCACATGTTCGAAATAAATGTTTCTGATTTCTGATTTCTGATTTCTATTCGCGTTGGAAAATCAACAATATTATTTGAACTATATGAACTTAATAAATCTATAACTCGTCTTTTATGCCCATCATCTGTAAAATAGTCAACATTAATATCGCCGACCAAAATAAACCTTTTGTTTTCGTCAGTTAACTTACTTAACAATTGTTCCAATGTTAATAAAAATGTTTTAAAATCGCCTTTGCCCGTCCGGTACATACCTACTACAACGATATTATAAACAATTAATTCTACTGCACTTATCTCACAGTGGTACTCGACGGATAGCCGCTGTAGGTCAGACCGGTTTCTGTAAGCAACATTTTCACGAACGTACATTGCTACGCCTCCATGAGCAATGTTCGGGCGACAGTAGTAACTTGCCAGTTCATATCCACATAAGCCTACGTTTTTGATCTCGTTTTCCTTCAGCCATATTTCAGTTGAAACAAATATATCCGGTTTTTGTTTATCTATTAGAATATCGAGTAGTGCGGTCTTGTTCGTAATGCATCTTACGTTCTGGTGTAGTACAGTGGCGGTGGCGATCGTGTTAGTTGAGGTTATGTTGCGGGTAACTGTGCGTGGGACTTCATGTTTTTTATATTGACGACATTGAATTTTCTAATTGATACTAGATCTGGCCACAATTTGCGATCACAAACTTGAAGATGGAGCCATCATGAAAGCTTCTTAAGCTAAGAGGAGTTTCAATAAACAATACATAGAGAAGAAAAAATGCTAAATATTATGTATTAAAAAAACCAAGATTAGTTAAGAGTTTAAGGCAAGTAATAAATAAGCAAGTACTTCGATATTAAATAAGATAAAATAATATAAATATAAAACCCATCTTGTTTTATTGGTCTATCTATCCATCCACCTAAATTGTTTACTTTGGTTAAAATAAAGCTTCATTTAAAGTACAGTATTTACTCCAAAATTAATAATGCGCATGCAGATTCGCTAATTGTCGATTTCACGGAAACACCCGAATCAAAAATCATAATTCTACTAAATTACGTATGCAGAAAATGCACTTAACCTCCTTAAATACATATCGTCTTCCGTCGCTTGGGAATACGACCGTTGTCGAACAGTGACGAAGATTTCTATGCGCATTATAACTTTTGCAGTACTGTAGGTATATACAATTTTATAACTAAACACATTTATATTTCTGAATCTCTATTTATGCGAAGCATAACTGTTGAATACAAAACGACATTGGAAATAAATAAAAATTAAACTGTACACTAAAATAAACTTTATTCTGTGAGCGACTGGTTTTTTCATATGATAATACCAATACATCGCCAATCACCAAGAAGGCCGTTTGCGTAGAATACACATAGATTTTCGTAAAAAAAAAGTAATTGTTAACTGTAGCCATATGAAAGAAAGTTGTATATCGATAGGTTTTTCTCATCGACAAACTTTTTCCCGCAATATGTACATCCCTAGCTTAGTTTTTCATTTTTCGACGTAGCCACCTAGTGTTTAGTAGCGGTAGTACAAAAGCTGTAGTTCCATCTAGCGTCAAATAGTAAAACTAGGAACAATGCGTGAGGATTTTAAAGCAAAGAGAATGTATAGCTTTCTACCATGTCTTTGGAAAACCCTAATTTCATTCTTTTATCATATGTATGTCATCATTATCTTAAGTATTTCATAATTGTTATTTGATTTTGATCTTTGTTTATTTGTAAAAAAGGTTCATAGTCTACTTCAAAGTTTTGTGATGTAGATCTTTTCGGCTTTGTCGTTAATCACCAATGGTAGCTTGGATTTCATAGTGAGCGTTTGGTTTATATGTGTGAGTTTGGACACACTGGTTTCAGTACTAAAAGCTCATGATGCTATTTCTATTGTATTCTCTTGTTCTGTGGGAACCCCCATTTAGTGGCAATTTTTTTTTTTAATTTATTGGCTAGTGGTTTTTAAAGCGGATTATGAGAATAATCTTAAAATAAAAAAAAAAACTACTATTTAGCTATATTTTTACTTTCAAAATAAAAACCTTTATATTTTTTAATTTTTTTCGAGGGGGTTAATTTTCATTAAATCAATATATATAAAACTCTTCCGTTACTGACTGACTGACAGACAACGCAGAGCCGAAACTACTGGGCGTAGAAAGCTGAAAATTGTCACGTGGGTTCCTTGGGGAGTGTAGGTGAGCACTAAGGGATTTCCCGAAATTCCCACGGGAACGGGAATTTTGTGTTTATGAGAAATCTGCGCGGGAAAAACCGCGGGGCAGCCTCTAGTTTTTAATAAAGTTTAAAGTGATTCTCGTAATTGAAAAACCATCTCCTATATTGTAATATATCGTTTTTGAAAGACAAAGTTGCCGATTGTTGTGTATATACAAGGGACTTGATTTTTTTGCCTTCGAACCTTTAAACACAAATCAGTAGGTCTCTCTTCCAAAAACGTTGTATTACAATGTTGAAAACGGTTTTTTTCATACGCGAAGTAATTTAAAATTTATTAAAAACGAATGATTTCGTCATAATTTCATAATAAATAAAAAACGCAAAAAAAATTGAATTTCGCGCCATACCGAGAGTTACTACCTTAATCCATACTAATATTATAAATGCGAAAGTAACTCTGTCTGTCTGTCTGTCCTGCTTTCCTGAGAAAACTACTGAACCGATTTGGATGAAATTTTGTATATGGATAGTCTAGAGCCTGAGAAAGGACATAGGCTACTTTTTATCGCGAAATTCCCACAGGAATATTGGGAATTTTATGTTTCAAGGGAAAGTGCGCTAGCGAAGCCGCGGGGGCACACTATATCTATACAATGTATAGTCTAGAGCCTGAGAAACGACATAGGCTTCTTTTTATCCCGGAATTCCCACGGGAATATTGGGAATGGGGCACACTAAAATCTATATAGGTATATGAAAGAAAGTCGTGTTAATAACAGTATTTATGAGTCAAGAACGGCTGAAATTATTTTCAATAATATTGAATAAACGTGATAATATTGAATAAACGTGATTAAAGTATTCGGGCGCCGGACCTTCACATTCCTTAGCTTGCAAGTACAGATACAGCGCTTAAACTGCCCTCGAATCTGTGATTGTGGCTTAAAAACCTTCCCGAGCTGCCATGTTAACTGTTGTTCTATGATAGCGCTTAGAATGCCCGCGAGTTAGCGATTGTGGCTTACAAAAATTCCCTAGCTGGCAAGTACTTACTATGATAGCGCTCAGACGTTTGCGAGTTAGTGACTTAAGAACATTACCCAGCTTTCAAGTACAGATATAGCGCCTTGACTGCCCGCGAGTTAGTGATTGTGGCTTACAAACATTCCCGAGCTGCAAAATACTATGATAGCGCTCAGACGTTTGCGAGTTAGAGTTAGCGATTGTGGCTTACAAAAAATCCCGAGCTGGCAAGTACTTACTATGATAGCGCTCAGACGTTTGCGAGTTAGTGACTTAAGAACATTACCCAGCTTTCAAGTACAGATATAGAGCTTTGACTGCCCGCGAGTTAGTGATTGTGGCTTAGAAACAGTCTCGAGCTGCCAAGTACTATGACAGCGCTCAGACGTTTGCGAGTTAGTGACTTAAGAACATTACCCAGCCTTCAAGTACAGATATAGCGCTTTGATTGCCCGCGAGTTAGTGATTGTGGCTTACAAACATTCCCGAGCTGCAAAATACTATGATAGCGCTCAGACGTTTGCGAGTTAGAGTTAGCGATTGTGGCTTACAAAAATTCCCGAGCTGGCAAGTACTTACTATGATAGCGCTCAGACGTTTGCGAGTTAGTGACTTAAGAACATAACCCAGCTTTCAAGTTCAGATATAGCGCTTTGACTGCCCGCGAGTTAGTGATTGTGGCTTACAAACAGTCTCGAGCTGCCAAGTACTATGACAGCGCTCAGACGTTTGCGAGTTAGTGACTTAAGAACATTACCCAGCCTTCAAGTACAGATATAGCGCTTTAATTGCCCGCGAGTTAGTGATTGTGGCTTACAAACATTCCCGAGCTGCCAAGTACTATGATAGCGCTCAGACGTTTGCGAGTTAGTGACTTCAGAACATTCCCCAGATTTCATGTACAGATATAGCACTTTGACTGCCCGCGAGTTAGTGATTGTGGCTTACAAAAATTCCCGAGCTAAGTACTACGATAGCGTTAGGACTACTCGCGAGTTAGTGCGCGAGTGAGTGCGCCTTACAAAAATTTGCCAGCTTACAAGTACTATGATAGTGCTCAGACTGCTAGCGTGTTATTGCGCGCCCCTTACGAATATTACCTAGCTTTGAAGTATGTATGTACTATGATATCATCATCATCAGTCTGTAAGAGCCCACTGCTGGACATAGGCCTCTTCTCTAGCACGCCACACACCACGGTCCTGCGCCAGTCTGATCCACTGTCTAACGGCGACCTGTATTATGATAGCGCTCAGACTATTCGCATTGGCATTATACAATCCCTTATTGGTGCGTTTAAACAAAAGATATAGAAAAAAAAAAAATTGATTCGTGTCCAAAGTGTGCGTTAATGTAATAAGTTATAAAATGAGCAGACTTAAGATTTTATTAAGTTAATAATCTTTATTCCATACCAATATATTATATGCGCAGACGAAGTCGCGGGCACCAGCTAGTAATAAAATAAAAAAAACACTTGGTTATTTTGTTAGTAACTTAGGTAGCCTAACTACTTAGCCTTCGATCAAGACCTTAATGAAGGTTCTGTGAGCCTTAGATCTTTAACTGTAAATTTAAAAGTACTGCCGTCCTCAAGCTAAAAGGCGGTTAAGTGCAGAATGTTAGTTTTGAGTTAGAGGCTAAAAACGCGGGAATATTTTGAAAAAAATGCTATTCCTTTTCTATACATTTCTAGTGGTATTGTTTTATATCAAACGATAGATATTTTTTTACACTTTTTCCTCAATAAAGCTCAAATTGAAAAAAGTGGTATTTGCATACATAAAACTCTTATTTACTTTTTTAGTGGTGTAACATTTTAATAATTTTCTCTGAAATTTCAACCTAAAAAGCGGCTATAGGCCTATAACTGCCTTATAGTTAAGCTTTTTTCCAAAAAATACGTAAACATTTTTTTATTACCATAAGTTATCAACATTTCCATAGCTAAAAAGCAGTTTTAATTTTAAGCGCCACTTTAGTCTAGCATTAAATTAATTTACCTTGTAATCTTCAATAACAAAAAAGCGGCTATCAGATTTTTGCCGCCATTTAGACAAGTACTTGTTACTTAACGTGTGATTTATTGTTTAACGACCATTACTCAATTAACTTTACTTAACTAAAAAGCGGAACCTTTTTTTGAAACTGCTTTCTAGTTAGGTAGTACCCCCATTGGGTTTTTATGAAACCCACGAAATGTTTGTAGATTGTATAAAAAAGAAGGATAACGAAGTCAATTAAACAATAACCATTTATTGTATTTACAAGTAGGGTGATTGATACTCATCTCAACTGAAAGAAGTCCACTGTTGGATAATAATGTCTCCAACACATAGATTGCTACAAGGATATTGTGAAGGGGATTTTCCGTAATCGCCACGTTTAGCAGGCGGGTTGGTGATCGCAGTATGGCTTTTTAAAGGATTCAACAAAGGTGGCTCAGCATGATCATCGACAGCACTGCCCATGCCCATCCTTTGGAAGTTCGGAAATGGTCCCTGAGACGCCTTTTACGACACCCATGAAGGAAGGAGAAGGAGATGGGATGGTGGAATTCTATGCCAATATTATTTATTTAGTACATATAATTGACAGTCTTGATATAGGTTTTTTGTTATAAAGGTTACCTTTTAATAAATACTTTTACATAACATCAACTACGAAGAATCAAAATTTTGTATTTAATATTAATTTACCATTTGAATGTTAACAAAATAAAACTTTTTTGTTTGCTTTAAATGTAATGCAAATAATAATTTAAGTCATGTATTGCAGTGATAAAAAATATTATGTCTAATAAACTTTTAAAGTAAATACTTACATACTTTCTTTACATTCAATCCCGTAAAAAGTGTGTCTGTATAATTTTATTGTAATATTTAATTTTATTCTTAACTCGAGAGGTCTATCAGACAAATATGGAGCGCAGAATATAGGAAGTTCAATTCGTGGACAAAGTCCGAAACACGGAACTGCGCTCCAGAACTCAAATACTGGATGTAGCTAAAAAAACAGCAGAATTAAAATAGGAGGCTGGCTACATAGCCCGTAAGGACTAATTGGGCAACTAAATGGGTCATACATCATCACATGGCCACGCCAAGAGAAGACGTGGTTGTCCCAGGAAGCGATGGACCGATGAACTGTGAGCGCACTATATAGGGCCTAGTGGGAATCCACACAGGACAGGGAAGCGTGTGAAAGACAGCTTAGGCTAACAAATAAAATTATTAAATAATTTTTATACATATAAGTTTTAACATTACTGCAATTCCTTCCTATATTCAAATTAAAAATATGTAATAAAATCAAGCTTAGTATTTAACCATTTATGTAAGTTTAATATCATGAACTAAATTTGCCACATTTATATAGTGAACTTAACTTAAATTGTTAACTAAAAACAGACGTTCTTTAATATTTAGATAAATAGTTTTTTTAGAGACTGGGGTTTAGAATTTTGGTAATCGATTTCTGAAGTGACTGGTAGTTTATCTTAGGTTTTTCATAGTTCACGTAGAATCCTCGTTACGGTACATGGCTTGGATAGTAAAGTAGTTTGCACTGCACAGGCGTAAATCCTATTAACGATTGCAGTTGCCTATGTGAATGCTTTTAGCCAACAATCTCCTTCGCTTTTTATAAGCTGGCGGCACCCTCTTGGTTGATCTCGATGATGATTCTTGGAAGTCTGCGTCTGCTGAGTCAGGCAATAATTTTTATCACCAACCGAGTCATTAGAGTAAAAACCGCATATAATTCTATCTTCAGCATATGAACACTCTGCCTCTTTGCTTGGTGAAGCCATGACAGAGTACTTTATTGCTAATCGGCTACTGGTTGACAGTGTAGTGTAGTAATAGAACCATGGTTTTGTTGCACATCAGGTTCATTGTCTAGATTAGTTGGTCCGGTTGCAAAGCTACATTTTATATCAATACATACATACATTTCATATTATTCGTTTGAATAAATGTCAACTGCCAACGCGTTGAATTGTTCAGACGATCTTTTGGAATAATGCTTGAAGACTGATATAAGTACTTAAGTGATCTTTCTTTTTTCTGCTCTGTAATCAAAGTGGGCTTAATATTTGTGCACGCGTGCGAATTTCTGTGGATTCTCTACCTTAATTTTAACATGACATTCGCATCTGTAACGCTACTATACTATAGTACCACAGCGGTGGATATCTCATTAAAAAAAATCTACAAAGAAATAATATTATATTACTAGAATCTTACGGAGCAGCGCTGTTGTGCAGGCGCGCAGTATGAGCTCCCCATGAGACGAAGTGGAGACATTGGTTTTAACCATATAAAACTTGCCGCTGCGGCACCATCGTTAGGCGCTAACACTGACTCAGATGAGGAAAAAAAATATCGATATTTTTTATACCAACTCAAGGTTTGCCACGGCCGATGCATTATTGGCGAGGGTTCAGTTCAGTACGAACCCAAAAATTGTACCTACATTACCGTCGAAAAATTTGAACAACTTAAAATTGTACTTGGGAATGCGTTATAAACGCCGCGCCTTCCGTCCGTTGTGATCTTGGTTCGTACTTGATTCACTGTCGTCACCTTTGTCCGTCCAACACCAAGAAAATGTCGAATGCAAGTGGAAAATAACGTGGAAGAGGCGGTGCAAAGAACTGCCTTTAAGCGATGTAGTATAACTTAGCCGCTTTTTAGATATGTAAAAAATGAAAAAATGTATTCATTATACTTTTTGTATTTAATACCACCACTTTCTTCAGTTATTTTAGACTAGAAAGGAGAAAAGAATGCATATCATAAAGGCAGTTAAGTGATTTTAACTGCTTTTTAGATTGGCATTAACATATAACCACTTTTTAGTTATGTACTTGTATTAGGTATAGCCTGAAAAAAACGAAGCTAAAAGGCCACTAAAGTTATTTAACTGCCTTTAAGCTTGCAGAAAATTGATAGCCGCTTTGAAGGCAGGTATTAAAAGTGATAAAGTCGGACTAATACAAACGTTAAAGTTCTTTTGTGGCCTTTTAGTTTAGCAATGCTACTTAGTCGCCTTTAAGCATTGTAATTTTTATTTTATGTGTATTTAACCGCCTTTGAACAAATATTATTTTCGTAACGATAAAAGATAAATTAACAGTTCAAAGATAGGTCGATAGAGGATTTTTTTTTAAGTATTATTGCATCAAAATGTCAAAATCGACCAAATGTCACTTAACCGCCTTTTAGCTTGAGGACGGCAGAGTAGGCGGGGTCGACTTTTGCAAAAAAAAATAATTAAAAACATCATACTGAGGGGGGGAAGAGGCTGCGACCCCCATATGGGGTGTTTTCGTCGATGAAATTGATCATAGAATACACCCTTAAAATTATGTTATAACTTCCCCGGACACACTGTATATATTTACTATAAATATTTATTATATTACCTTATTTATCTTTGTTGGCTGTTGAGTAAACTAGTTGTAAAATTTACTATGTAATATATATAGCTGTTTGTTTTCCTATTTAAATAAATAAATAGTATTGTATATTTAAATGATATCGGATGACAAAAGTGATGATGACGAATATTATTCTCTTTGCGACTCAAGTGAATAGTTGAATAGCACGTTGAACGATAGTTTCAATAGTATTCCCTCCCTTGGCGACACCCTCATCAATTCTCGGTTCTCATATGTACCGAACAACTTCAATGTGGTTTAAATGAACGCACTGAGCATTCCGGCCCACTTTCCCGACATGCTAGCTACGTTTGACGGGAAGAACATCCATGCCATCATCGTTTCAGAAACCTGGCTAAAACCATGTCTTCCTTTTTCGTTATTCACATTACCAGGTTTCCAAATGATTGGAAACGATCGCACAGGTAGCGTCGGCGGCGGTGTTGCTATCTATCTGAGAATGAATATTCAATTTTTCCATCATCTCGAGTTCAACACAGCCTCCGCCGTCGGATGCTGGTGAGCATCTCTTCGTGGAGGTTCTCCTGTCGAACGTCAAGGTATTGTTGGGTGCCTTCTATAGTCCATCCTGCTCTAATAATTACTTCGCCTCGTTTGAGAGTCTCATAATAATATAATCCCTGCCCACAGTCATTCTATTATAATGGGTGCTTTTAAATACATGTTTGTTAAAAAATTACTCCCGATCTAATTCAGTAAAATCAATTGTCAATTCTTGAAATATGCATATACTCCCACTGGATGCGACGCATCATTTTCCAAACTGTGTCCAGTCTCTTCTTGATCTTATGCTACTATCTTCTCCCCACCATGTTGGTTTTCATGGGCAGTGCCCGGCTGACGCTTTCTCTTACCACGATATGGTTTTCCTATCGTACGAACTCCGATCTCCGAAAGCAAAAGCCAAAATTCTTTTTCAACGCAATTTTCGTGGCATGGACAGGGAACGTTTTCTAGAAGATGCACGACAAGTGGACTGGATTGTGATCGGAAACGCGGCAGACGTTGACAAGCTATCTCCTTGTTCAATTCTCTTCTCACTAAACTTTGCGACGTTCACGCTCCCATTCGAGCCATCAAGGTAAAGCACCTTCCTGTGGTTAACGGAAGAATTAAAGTCGCTCTTGGTTCGCAAGGCTCGTGCCAAGACCAAACTAAGATCTGACCCATCCGATGCAGACAAAGACAAGTATAAGTCTCTACGAAATCGCTGCAATAAGATGTGTAGGGACGCCCCACAGGATATGATAGGATATGATGCCATCCACAACTCAATTGAAAAAGGTGACCAAGCGAAAGTCTGGAAATTTCTTAGGACTTAAGGAGTTGGAAGTTCTCACCAAAACTCACTTCCTAATGATTTAAACGTTACCGAATTAAACAAACACTTTTCCTCGTCTTCAAAATTTGATGGTCCTTTGAAAACGCAAACGTTAAATCACATTTCCTTCATTCCGACTCCTGACTTTGCTCCTTTTTCATTCCTTCAGTTTACTGATGAGTCTGTTAAGAGCATTCTCCAAATTACTTCAAATGCTATTGGCAGTGACGACGTGTCCGTCTCTGTGGAAAAATGCATCAGTCACTCCGTTGCCTAAAATAAATAAACCATCTTTACTGACAGACTACAGACCAATTTCGATTCTTCATTTCCTTTCAAAAGTTCTCGAACGCCTTGTTTATAACCAGCTTAGCTCTTTTCTTTCTAGTCATAACCTTCTTAACCCTTTTCAATCTGGATTTCGACTTGGTCACAGCACTGTGACAGCACTTACAAAAATTACAGACGATATCCGATGGGGCATGGACAGTGGTCAGGTTACGGACTTTAGCAATGCTTTTATTTCAGTCGATTTTGACATTCTCCAAGCTTTGTTAGGCTCTTTCAATATTTCTTCTGACATCATCAACTGGTTCAGGTCCTATCTGCAGGATTTGGATTTCAAAATGATTGTCATTTTCGTAATCAGCGCCCTCAAAAACCTATTAAACGACACCCATATTGATTTTTCACGAAAAAATTATGTCTGACAACTTTAATTTCAAAATGATTGTCATTTTTGTTCTCAGCGCCACAAAAACCTATAACTCGATTGTTTTTTTCGTTATCCCCCAAAAACCTATCATACGACACCCATATTGATTTTTCACGAAAAATATTTGTCCGCCATCTTGGATTTCAAAATGATTGTCATTTTCGTTATCAGCGCCCCCAAAATCCTAATAAACGACACCCATATTGATTTTTCACGAAAAAATTTTGTCCGCCATCTTGGATTTCAAAATGATTGTCATTTTCGTTATCAGCGACCCTAAAAACCTATTAAACGACACCCATATCGATTTTTCACGAAAAAATTTTGTCCACCATCTTGAATTTCAAAATTATTGTCATTTTCGTTATCAGCGCCCCCAAAATCCTAATAAACGACACCCATATTGATTTTTCACGAAAAAATTTTGTCCGCCATCTTGGATTTCAAAATGATTGTCATTTTCGTTATCAGCGACCCTAAAAACCTATTAAACGACACCCATATCGATTTTTCACGAAAAAATTTTGTCCACCATCTTGAATTTCAAAATGATTGTTTTTTTCGTTATCCCCAAAAAACCTATCATACGACACCCATATTGATTTTTCACGAAAAATATTTGTCCGCCATCTTGGATTTCAAAATGATTGTCATTTTCGTTATCAGCGCCCCCAAAATCCTAATAAACGACACCCATATCGATATTTCACGAAAAAAAATTGTCCACCATCTTGAATTTCAAAATTATTGTCATTTTCGTTATCAGCGCCCCCAAAATCCTAATAAACGACACCCATATCGATATTTCACGAAAAAAATTTGTCCACCATCTTGAATTTCAAAATTATTGTCATTTTCGTTATCAGCACCCCCAAAAACCTATTAAACGACACCCATATCGATTTTTCAAAAAGAAAAACTGATTGCCATGTTGGATTTTAAAATGATTGTCATTTTCGTTATCAGCGCCCCCAAAAACCTATAAAACGACACCCATATTGATTTTCACGAAAAAAATTTGTCCGCCATCTTGGATTTCAATATGATTGTCATTTTCGTTATCAGCGCCCCCAAAAACCTAATAAACGACACCTATATCGATATTTCACGAAAAAATTTTGTCCACCATCTTGAATTTCAAAATGATTGTCATTTTCGTTATCAGCGCCCCCAAAAACCTATAAAACGACACCCATATTGATTTTTCACGAAAAAAATTTTTCCGCCATCTTGGATTTCAAAATGATTGTCATTTTCGTTATCAGCGCCCCCAAAAACCTATTAAACGACACCCATATCTATTTAAAAAAAAAAAGTGCGCCATCTTGAATTTCAAAATGATTATCATTTGCGTTATCAGCGCCCCCAAAAACCTATTTAACGACACCCATATCGATATTTCAAAAAAAAAAATGTGCACCATCTTGGATTTCAAAATGATTGTCATTTTCGTTATCAGCGCCCCCAACAACCTATCAAACGACATCCATATTGATTTTTCACGAAAAGATCTTGTCCGCCATCTTATATTTCAAAATGATTATCATTTTCGTTATCAGCGCCCCTAAAACCTATAAAACGACACCCATATCAATATTTTAAAACAAAAATTGTCCGCCATCTTGAATTTCAAAATGATTTCATTTTCGTTATCAGCGACCCCAAAAACCTATCAAACGACACCCATATTGATTTTTCACGAAAAAATTTTGTCCGCCATCTTGGATTTCAAAATGATTGTCATTTTCGTTATCAGCGCCCCCAAAAACCTATTAAACGACACCCATATTGATTTTTCACGAAAAAATTTTGTCCGCCATCTTGGATTTCAAAATGATTGTCATTTTCGTTATCAGCGACCCCAAAAACCTATTAAACGACACCCATATCGATTTTTCACGAAAAAAATTTGTCCACCATCTTAACTTTCAAAATGATTGTCATTTGCGTTATCAGCGCCCCCAAAAACCTATTTAACGACACCCACATCGATTTTTCAAAAAAAAACTGACCGCCATCTTGGATTTTAAAATGTTTGTCATTTTCGTTATCAGCACCCCAAAAACCTATCAAACGACAATCATATTGATTTTTCTGGCCCGAAAAGCGACAGAATGGCTACCAAAAGACGCGAAGAGGCACCGTGGTCGCCCGAAAAAGCGATGGAGCGATGAGCTGAGAGCAGTAGACAAAAACTGGTGGCAGACCGCGCAAGAACGCGATGAGTGGAAGAAGGGGAGAGAGGCCTTTGCACAGCAGTGGGACAGTACAGGCTCGTAATAATAATAATAATAAGTCTACACATACAAAGTGGCGCCCCCATTATTTTCTAGTTATCTGTGCCAAGCTGTATGTAATGAATGTAGGTACCTATTGGTTTAAAATCAAAATAGTAATATTATTAATCTTAAGGTTTAATAAATTGCTTCCTTTGCCTGCAAAAAAAAAGGTAACTGACCATAGACACGTAAGCCTAATAATTTTGTAAATGAAAACAAAGCTAGACAATATGATTGATGTGCCGAGCGTTGTGATTGGTCCAAATATAATCCAATTTGTGACGGAAGGGACACCAACGACACCTCTGTACAGCCGGGTATGAACGACACGTACGTGAAAAACTTGGATGTGCAAAACTTGTCGTACAAAACTCTGTCGTGCAAAACTTGGGTGGTAACGACACCTTCGTGCAAGTTTTGTACGGCCTGTTCATGCGCGTCAATGTTTTTGCCATCCAAGTTTTACGTAGCCATGTACACAAAAAACTTGGCTGTGCAAAACTTGGCTGTGCAAAACCCGCACTCACTCCCTCTATAGCTGTAATGTATATGTTACGGTAAATGTGAATAATGCGGTAATTATGCATAATTACCGGTTATTATTAATAATTCCCGGCACTTGCGGTAAATGTAATAAAAACCACAGAATTAATCACATTTACCGGTAATTATTAATAATTCCCAGTCCCCATTAGTAAATGTAATAAAACACGTTTATATTCATCAGTTTTGAGTGTTTATTTTAAGATAAGAAAGAAAATTGGTTAGCAAATATTGTAAAAATGTTAATGAACAAAATTTTTAGACAACCAAATGAAATAAAAAACACTGCAACTCATCGTATTTCACTCTTCTCAACTCTAGTGTGTTTATTGAATAAAAATAAAAACATTTTTAAACTCTTATTATTATAATAATAACTCTTAAGAATATAATTAACGAATAATCAGTCAAAAATTAGTAGAACTAAAATAATGAAAATCAGTAAAACAATAATATAAGCGCTCAAACAGACGACGCCGCCGCACCGCCGCCGCCGCGCATTTAATGCAAATTTTATCGTTCCATTGTACTCTTGTTAGTAACACTATGGACCTAATTATCACGAGAGGACTGTTCATTGCCAAAAAAATCGGGTAATTCTCAAGAAAAAACAAATGCGCAAAAAGAGCGAAAACATTTAGCAAAATTGTTTCCTATCGATTGACTATTTGCAAAATGTTTTTCCTATTGGCGACTGGATGGCGCATTTGTTTTTTTTTTTCGCATATAAAGTGGCGCCGCAGGTTGTGGAGGTGGGAAATAGAGCTTTCTTGCGAATAACGCGATTTTGTTTGGCCATGAACAGTTCTGAACATCGCACATGACGTCGTCGAGGCATTTTGGTAGTTGTGTGTGAGCGACCACTGCAGCCAGCCTTCACTTTAATAACTATAATAAAAAATATAAAAAAAACCTCCGACCCAGTCTGACCCCTAATCAATTTAACTAGAACTAGAGCTAATCATCTTGAAAAGATCATGGTTGCCTTACTATATGCTTTCAATATCATTGATTGAATTAACATGGTACACGGTACCAAATTTCAATCGATATCGATATGGAAGGTAGTTAGATCCCCTCATCAACTATTTTAGAGCTGATCATCTTCAAACGGCAGATCAGGACATGGTCACCTTACCATATACTTTCAATATCATTAAAGTAACACTGTACCAAATTTTAAATCGATAGGACAAATGGAAGGTGGTTAGATCCTCTCATCCATTATTCAAGAGCTGATCATCTTCAAACGGCCGATCAGGTCATGGTTACCTTACCATATACTTTCAATATCATTGAAGTAACATGGTACCAAATTTCAAATCGATCGGACATAAGGAAGCTAGTTAGATCCCCTCATCACCTAGAAAAGAGCTGATGATCTTTAAACCGCTTATCAGATCTTCATGAGACATGGCTTAGAACACTCGGGCTGAAATTATCTATGATACAAAAAAACTAAACGAAAATCGATTCAGCCGTTTGGACTCTACGATGCCACTGACAGTTACACAGACAGACAGATACACACGTTAAAATTATAACACCCCTCTGATGTTTTCGTCCGGGGCTAAAAATAAAGTAGCATCGAATTATCGGAAAACTGATATTGTCCATAATATCGCAGCTAATATATTAAATCGATATCAAATACACAGATATTATAGAATACTTATCAAATATTTACCTCCTCAAAATAACTCGTTAAAAATATCGATATTGAAACCACCTTGCATCTTTATGTAGGTGCCTAGCTAGGGAACTAGGGCCCTACGTAGGGAGCTAGGGCGGTCGGGACCTGCTAGTCGCCTGGCGGTGGGGTCCTTACTCCAAATTTGTTATTACACTACCAGTCGGGAGCTAGGCGTCAGCCAATATAATAGGGGCTTTAAGCTTGTGTCAACATTTACCTCGGTTGCATGGAAATTATGCATAATTACCGGTCAATGTGAATAATTTATCACATTGACCGCGTGCGTTGGTAATTATTAATAATAACCGGTAATTATGCATAATTACAGATTATTCACATTTACCTTAACATATACTCTAAGCAACTAAACAACAAACAACAACAAAACTGTCAGTAATGTCAATATTGTTATGTCAATCAGTGTGTCAGTGTTTTGATTGTTGGTTTGTGTTTTGTTTTGTTTTGTTCGGTGTTTTGTTTGGTTCTGAGGTTTGGTGGTTGTGTGTTTTCTTTCTGTTTGTTCGAATGGAAATGGAAAATAAGAACTCCGGCGCGCCACGGCGCGCGTGTTTATAAATATTTACCCCTGGATCCTGGACCTTCCTAGTTAAATTAGGTACCTGGGTGCGATTTTCATTCGCTTACGCCTTTTATCGCCTTTACGGTACGGTACCTATGTAAATTTAAACTTAGTAATAACTAGTCGACCCGGCGAACTTCGTACCGCTTAACCTATTACTATTTTGTGCATGTATTATACTTATAAACCTTCCCCTTGAATCACTCTATCTATCATCAATATATATAAAACTCTTCCGTTACTGACTGGCTGACTGACTGACTGACTGACTGACTGACTGACTGACTGACAGACAACGCAGAGCCGAAACTACTGGGCGTAGAAAGCTGAAATTTTGCATGTAGGTTCCTTATGGAGTGTAGGTGAGCACTAAGAAAGGATTTCCCGAAATTCCCATGGGAACACGGGAATAAAATGGATTTTTGTGTTTATGAGAAATCTGCGCGAATAAAACCGCGGGGCAGCCTCTAGTTAAAAATAAACCGCATCAAAATCTGTTGCGTAGTTTTTAAGATATAAGCATACATAGGGACAGACGCGGGAAGCGACTTCATTTCATACTATGTATTGATAATGCATCACACTCCAAGAAGAATCTGTATCTATCTAGGGTGCCCGAAATATATACAATGATGTACAGAGACGAACATTAACACCAAAAAATATTGATATTCGTCATAACAATGTTCACCCCGCCGCGCCGCGCAGCGCTGGGAATCGAACCCGGTGCACCCGCGTCTCAGTCCACATAACTGCCAATCAACTGAGCCACGGACCAGTCATTAATTTGAAACTATAAAAATACCTAAATTTGTATGTATCAAAAAAGGTTCTGAATAGGTTACCACATGTTTTAAATTAAACAATTAACCAATTTTTTTTTAATAACAAGTTGTAAACAACATTTTTATATTGTAGGATGTGATCAACAAGAGGGTTAATTCTTAATTAAAGAAAAGACAGCGCATGCCCACTGACCCAGAAATGGCTTCTCCTGAATATGGAGATAATGTCGTCAAACTAACAGAAATTAGCAAGATTGATCCACTTTGTTTTGATGTTACCATAAGTGCGTTACTGATTGGACTTGGTGCCGAAAAGTACATTGAAATATTCAAGTAAGTTTCACTCAAAATGAAAAATAACTAATTAAGCTCTTTAATACAGTTTAGATAAAGGGTCAAGTCAATCTCGCGCCATACCGAGAGGGCCCACCTTAAGGACTATCCTAAGAAGCTCAATGGACCCCAGTTCATACTTTCCTGGTGGAACACTGCCCGTGTCTTTCTTTAATCTTTAATAAGTTATTGAAATATATGTATCTGCCCCATTGCAGATACATATATTTCAATAACTAGCATATTTTATTTGTTTTTACCTGTAAATTGTGTTTTTATTCCAACCAATGCCAGGATGAATAAAAGCATTGTTGATTTTACACACATTAATGGTGAGTGGGAAATAAATTTTAGTAACATAAATTTATATGAGTAATCTTTCAAGATCTTATTTCTTCTAGAAAACATAACATCGGACAATGTACTCTTATGGAGTTATCAGATGAAGACCTTGATAAACTAGGAGTAGATGACCCTGTTATAAGAAATAAAATTGTAGAAGAAGTTAAAAATCTACCAATTTATGAAGAAAATCCTTTTCAGAAGCAGTAAGTCTTAAGTCAAAATTTTGGTTAAAAAAATTATATCTTTTAGCATACGAACAACAATACTCAAGAAGCATAACTAGCCCAATAAAATGCTTACACGGAAAAGAAGCCCCGGTGGGCGGGGCTTAGGTTACGGACACCATGCCGCGTCAGTTCCTAGTGACACCTTGAGTTGTTTGGCTACAGCATTGGGAGCATATTACTGTGTTTTTGGGTATTTCTGACCGTGTTTTATTTTTACAAATATGCCTTCCTGCATCATAAAGTGTTCTAGAAGCCATAAAGACAAAAAAAATACTAATATCACCTTTATTAAGTAAGTAATAAATATTTTGTAAAATAACGCTTGACTGCCATCTAGTAGCGATTATATGTACCAGCCAATAGCGAGGGAGCTAGTTCGCTGCTTTGTCGACAGACGCAAGCGAAGCAGCCAATAGCTGCAAGCTATGTCTATGAGAATGTGTGAATGCTTTGTTGCAATTGCAGTTAAGGCTTAGTGCTTCAAAAATTTGTGTTTTTGAGATTTATTTAAACAATCTGAGACATACAAATATGAAGTGTTCATTCTGAAAAAAATATATGTGTTAGTTAAGGATCTAATCTAGTCACGATACTAAAGGGAAACAGGATCTAATTAATTTTAGTTGATAGAAAAAAATCTCAAAGTTACCCCTTTTTGTTCCGTTTTTTTAATTTTATTTTTAAACCGCTGATTGTTTTTATTTGATTTTTAGACTGAAAATTGCATCACCTTACATTTTAGACATATTACTATAGTAAGAATTTATAAGTTTAACGAAAAGACAAAAAACCAGCAAAAACTAAAAAAAAACATCGTTCCAGCGCCGCTCCCTACCCCGTCTACCCTTGTGGCCACGGCCGAGGCCGGTTCTGTGTCAAATTTTTGTTTTCGCGCTCTCATATTTCGTTTTATTTTTATTCAAATGTAAACAAGTTTTGACAACAGATGTCAAAACAATGAACCATAACATCTGATTAGGATCTGTATGGAGCTGAAAGAAATCAATTTTGATACCGATATTACATTTATAAAACCGTCGCATTACAAACTTACCTTTTTTATTCCCACAAATAAAACTTTAATCATAGGGTATATAGTTATATCATATCTTTGTTTATTCTGTGGCGCCGATAACACAATATTAATATTACATTAGCACAATATTACGTGGTATACGGTCCCACGGCAGACTCCGCGCCAGCACACACGCTGCCTCGCGGGAGATCGTGCGATATCCACGCGCTACCCGGACAGCCATCGTTCTCTGGGCTCGGCCCAGCAACACCTCAATGTGGCTGTCCAGTGCAGGCGCCCAGATCGGGGCGCCGTACATCGCGATGGACCGCACGATCCCCGCATAGAGCTGCCGGCAAAAGGCCGCTGGCCCTCCAAGATTCGGCAGCAGCCTGCTCAGCGCTGCTGCCGCCACAAGCAATCTTGGTCCCAGGCGCTCAAAGTGAGCGTGGAACGTCCACCTACCGTCGAGGACCAACCCCAGGTATTTCAGGGTCGACTCGACGGCTAGTTATTACAAATACCTTACCTAAACGCAAATTTTTGTCAGCAGAAACGAAAATCGGAAAGAAAAGTTGTGCGGTAGGTATGAACATCTCGATTTAACTTCGGCTTGTATGAAAAGTAATTTAATTTAAAACTGCCGCGACATTTCGTATTTCGACGCGCGCATGTCACAGCTGCGAGGCGCCCCCAACCTCATACCTAATTAGGTAAGTAGCTTCGAAGTAGACGGTCTTAATTAGTGTGCGTAAGTGGAACCAAAGTCGAAGCGGTTTTGTAGAAGAGTTACGTTTCCTGAGTATTGTTGTTCGTAGCTTTTAGCAAACATAAGTAAAACTTTTTTTTTTAAAAGGTCTCAAGATTCAGCCAGTTTTAATGCTATAGAGATAGCAGAGGTTCTAGAAGATAGTGCTCAACACCTCTACAGAATATACCTGAGTGTTCTAGCTAACACACTGGCCGTCAAGAAAACTTCAAATATACCAGACTGCCTACTCCACCGAGACAAATATGCCTCTGATATAGCCTTGGCCACAATAAGTGAAATTAACAGGTCATTGAATTCAATGAATGTTTCACTGCATACATATCAAAAGGTATGTCATATTTTTAAGTGTACAAAATGTAAACACAAATATAGAAAATTATATTGAATGTTTTGGTTTCAGAAATATATCAAGGAAGCAGAATGCATGAGTAAAAAGAAAATAGTGGTTGGTGCTGTAGGTAGCACTGCTATTGTTATATTATCTGTACTTTTCTTCCGCTCTCTAAAACAGTTATTGTAAACAATATTGTTATTAAATTAAAACCAAATTGATAAAACGGGTCCTCATATAAATATATAACTATTAATAAGTATTATCTCAATATTTGTGTGTATACTATTACGATTTTTTTAATTTACAAAAACTATCAAAGGTTAATATTGATTAGTTATTATTTAATAGATAAACAAACTTAATTTTTGGTGAAAATTAAATTTATTGCAATTTTAGGTAAGTACAGGTATGCTGATTGAAATCATTAAATTAACATGGTGGTTATCGTGGCCCGGCATGTTTTTCTGGGTGATGTGTTAGTTGCGATATAATTTGGAATCTTATTCTCATAATTTGTAATGTTGAAATAAAACCTAACTGTAAATTAAACAGAAATATATCAGTACATAGTCCTATTTACGCGACACACATGATCACATATTCTGAATGATGTTGTTCTTAGCTCCTTTGGAACAGGAGTTGCTATTATGAAAATATTTAAGTAAGTTTGCCCGTAGGACAGCAACAGAAAAAAATTGCTAAAGCGGAATCACTTCCTTTTTCATTTAAGTAAGTAATCCATTGGGTTTGATGACCCAATTGTTTTGACCTCACCAATTAAAAAGCTTTAGGTAAACGATGAGGCAGAGAGCGGCATTGTTTGTCAGGAGCCAGGAGCGGGGGCTCCGGAAGCGGGCCGCAGCCCTGCGCCCGCCGCCGCCGCCGCCGCCGTCGCCCCGTCCCGGCCCGGCTTATTACAGCCGAGAACTCCAATTGAGTTGCGCGTCCGCCACTCGCACCTAAAGTGCGATTTGCGTCAAATGTAATTTGAATAATGTTGATAACTATAGTGAACACTAAGAAGCACCTAGTGACATGCTATATTTTAACATTCTTGTCTGGTTTGTGTGCACAGGATTCAATTGAAACCGGTGATTATAAATATTATTTTAATATTTTTGTAATAATACATACATATAAAACTTGAACTGTTGTTTTCAATAACATTTTTTAAGTTAACATTGTTTAAAAAAATACTTCACACTATTGTAGTTCTCTAAATATTTATTTTTCACAGTAGTAAAATATAGTGACAGAGACTTCTTTTCAGTGGAAGCAGTAGTCGGGCTCGCCGCACATCTACCATGCAACGTGACGGCTGAAAATCCTGGTGACAAGCTCAGCGTCCTAGCTTGGTACAAGAATGGCTCCACAAGTGCCATATACAGGTGAGTTTATTTTATTTATGTACAATTTTTTATTTTATTAATACCATCCTTTGTGTGTATATTAGTAAAATGAGGAAGAGAAAACGAAAACAGCTTAGTTAGATTGACTGTAGTATCTGTTGTTACCAAACATCCAACAAGGGCATGTATCCCCGTAGTCAGTTCTCTACAGCTAAACTCCACACTCTCGTGTTGACCAGCAGCCGGGACCTGCGCGACGACCAGGCGGGCAGCGGCTCGGCGGAGGACCGGCGCTACCGACTCTCTCAGCCCGAGGCTGGTCTTCTGGTACTAATGATAGAAGGCGTGAGGTCTTCAGACGCTGGCCTGTACTACTGCTTAGCGGACTTTGCGGCCAGCCGCGCGCTCAAGACCCACGTGCAACTCGTCGTTATAGGTAAGAACTAAACATAAACATAACATAATCTCACGCCTTTTATTCCCCGAAGGGTAAGGCAGAGGCACCAGCTCAAGAGCCGGACCCACATTTAGCCGAGTTTATGCTTTATTACTTACCAACGTGACAAGGGGCCAGCTTGTCGCCGCGGTTATAACGACCACTGCTGGGCAGGGACCAACGTGGCTTAACGTGCCTTCAGAAGTAAGGAATCATCTTACTTTTCGGACAGTCAGGTGATTCAAGCCTGCAATGTCCTATCCAACCGAAAACAACCACAACGTGATTTTAGTGAGAAATCAATATGTGGAGTTTTCCGCGGGGATCGAACCCACAACCTTCCGTGCCCTAATCAAAGGCGCAACGCACTACGCTATTGAGCTACGGAGGCGGCGGTTTTTTAATTAACGCCCTTAGAAGTGGATATCTACTGTCTGTAACTATTTATTATTTTAGTAAAGAGTTTTTGCGATTACATACAAAATGTTATGTGTGGTGTGACACTAAAGAAAAACTCAATGAACATAACATTTTGTATGTAATCGCAAAAACTCTTTACTAAAATAATAAATAGTTACAGACAGTAGATATCCACTTCTAAGGGATGATTCTCATTAGAGCGGGCCGTGGACGGGGCATGGAGTTTGTATAAAGCGTGCAACTGGTGTTGTTGTAAAATCATAGAATAATTAAAATGTAAAATAAGGAATACCAACTTCGGTCTTAAACAATAAATATTTTAAATGCTATAAAAGCACAGGACAGGATCCTGTCGACCTACTCACATTATTATCAATATATATAAAACTCTTCATATAAATATAAATTAATTATACATCTTTAATTTCATAATAATATCTCACTTCTTTAACAAAATAGGGCTACTTAAACCAGGCATTAAAACAACAACACAAGCGAAAAAAAACCTTGTTAGTACTGAGCACTTGTTTACCTTCCACAAACTGATGTTGGACGGTCAGCAAAATACGCTGCACCGCGGTAAAGCGCGCCGGTCACAAATTAATTGGCCTGCGCTGGTTAATGAGGAAGCTGCCACCGGAACAATTCTCTTTAATTCACCAAACTATGTACCTAGTATGCGATCTAAACAAATAATTTATTACTTGTGTTAATTTTAGCATGAGGCTTGAAGGCTGTTTAATAGGAACTGTCCTTTTTTATTAATGTTTTTGACCAACGAAAAAAAAAGGAGAAGGTACCTACCTACTCAATTCGACACGTATATATTTTTTTTGAAGCTTAACAGCATACAAGTACATATGCGATCCCGAAATACCCTCATTTTAAATATCTAAATGAGATTATAATTAATACAATGAATTATATATTTTTTACGATTTTTATTGGAAATACTGATTATCCCTAGATTTACCTTTTTAGATTTCCTTGAGTTTGGTAGACTTGTGACTTTCCATTTGATGTCGTGTCTGTGAGTATGGAGCTGCATAGTGGAAGAGTGCGATCTTTCCAGAGCCCCCGCAGCGGCTGTGGGTGGTGCACTTCAACGGGTCGCGCATCGCCACGGCGCGGGCCGAGGGCAACGCCAGCGAGACCATCGGTCCTTATTACGTCGGCGAGACAATCAGCTTGTTCTGTGTTGCTTTTGGAGGTACCTACATTTATTTATTTTGTTACTAATGTGATTATAGTTCCGCTGTTTTCTTTACATAACTCGTATTGTATTTGATAGTAGACTTACTGTCGTAGATTTAATTCATGCAGGCAATAAACAAAAAAATAGATAACTACCTACACGAAAAGAAATTTATATTAGCACTTATTGCACTCTAGTTGTATTCATTATTAGGAAATTAATTGTTCTCCATACATAAACATAAACTCCTCACGTGCATTTTATTCAGTTGCGAAGTAAGTATTACGCACAAAAAGCGCTAACGAAATATTTTTACATTTTTACAAAGCATTTATACATGGAGAAAAAACCTCTGATTGTCAGGTAACCCGCAGCCGTCAATATCGTGGTGGGCGGACGGCGGGAGCGGGCTGGTGAAGGAGGCGAGCACGCCGCTGTCGCAGCAGCGCGTGCGCAGCGACCTGGCGTACGGGCCGCTGGCGCGCGCCGACCTCGGCCGCGTGCTCTCCTGCCTCGCCAGCAACAACGACCTCACGCAGCCGCTCATGGTTGACGTTACTATTGATATGATATGTGAGTTAAAGAAGATACGAATTATTTGACTGAGGTGATGTCGTGCGTCTCCTGGTGTCTCTAGTTGGCTTAGCGGGGTGCTGCAGCCTAGTTCACGTAGAATGATAGTTGCCTCCAGCCCCTGACTTTCGATAAGCGATACCTTGTTTCCTACATTGAATAGGAATTTGATTTATTAGATTTACAATTATTCTGCTAGACTTGTTTATTATAGAATTATCATTTTCGTGAACATTAAAAAAAATTACTTTAATTTTGCAATTATAAAAATGATCCCGTATATGCATAGTGGAACCGGAGCTGGTGTCAGTCCACGCCGTGTCCGCGGAGCGCAGCGGGCTGGCGCGGGTGCGCGCGGGCGAGCCGCTGGCGCTGCGCTGCCGGGCGCTGGGCGCGCACCCGCCGCCGCCGCTCGTGTGGCGGCTGGACGCGGCGCAGCTCGACAACCTCCACCAGAATATTACTGTAAGTAAACAAACTGTCACTTACCTTATAGTTTGGTTTAACAATTTCATGTATTTTTTATTATATCGTAACATTAACTCCAGAGATGTACAAGATACCTTGAATAAAGTATCTGAATACAAGATACAAATACCTTTTTAAATATGTATTTCAGATACCAGATGCAAATACCTTTCTAAAACAGTATCTGAAATACAAGATACAAAATACGTATCTTTAAGATACTTTTTTATAGATAAAATACTTTTTACATAACTTTTTTTTATGAGTTTTTTTTAAAGAGTAAATCGCGTTCATTTTGTATATTGGACCAACAACATTATACAGTGTGTCCGGGAAAGTAATAACATAATTTTAATTTTTCTATGATCAATTTTATCGACGAAAACACCCCAAATGTGGGGTCGCAGCCTCCCCCCCCCCTCCGTATGATGTTTTTTTTTTCTTGAAGTCGTCCTTAGCAAAATGCAAAAAAAAATTTTTTTTGTTTCAGCCACTTTAAAAAAAAAAGTAAAGGCAATATTTGGTTATTTTTTTAGTAACTTAGGTAGCCTAACTACTTTGCCTTCGATCATGACCTTAATGAAGCTTCTGTGAGCCTCTGCTCTTTAACTGTCAATTTAAAAGTAGGCGAGGTTGACTTTTGCCAAAAAACTTAAAAACATCATACTGAGGGGGGGGGGGGGGCTGCGACCACTCATATGGGGTGTTTTTTGTATGTGAAATTGATTATAGAATACACTCTTAAAATTATGTTATAGCTTCCCCTGACACCCTGTATAAAACAAGCTAGCACGCCGAACTTTGTACCGCCCTACAATGTAAGTATAGACAATGTTTGTGTTCGTTTGCATCGAATAGGCTTATAACTACCGGACCGTTTTATTTTTTCATGTTATGAATCCTACATTATCCCTGGTGAACATAATAATAGTATAGAATATTCGCAAAAAATCAAAATAGCACAAGCAATAGTATTAAATCTATACCAATATTATAAAGAGGAAAGATTTGTTTGTTTCTTTGTAACGAATAGGCTCCGGAAATACTGAACCGATTTGAACAATTATTTCACTGGTAGGAAGCTACATTAACCCCGAGTGTCATAGGCTATATAAGATTTTCAAAAACATTAGGGATCCATTAGAATAGAGTATTTTCAATAGACTATAGATAAAAAATATTTCCAAGAATTCAAAAAGCGGAAAGGCTTTAATTATGTAAATGTTATTATTTATTTATATCTTTATGTAATACGAGCTTTCCCGGCTTACTTCGTTACGCCATAGAATATAATATACTTACTACAAAAGACTTGGCTCCATAGACTATGTTCTTTTGACTGCCCAGAACCCCCTAAAAAACAAACAACAACAACAAACCAACTGTCAAAATATGTAAACAACGGAAAAATATTGCACCTTGGGTTATATTATTTGAGTTTAGGTAAGGCCTAAACTCAAATAATATAACCCAAGGTGCAATATTTTTCCTATAGTCTATTGAAAATACTCTATTCTTATTTTGGCTTTGTTAATTCATCTATCTTCTTCTACTATATATCTATAAAAAATGATCGTGGTTCGTTAGTCTCGCTAAAACTCGAGAACGGCCGGGACGATTTAGTTGATTTTGGTTTTGAAATGTTCGTTCTAGTCCAAGGAAGGTTTAAAAGGTGAGAAAATATGGAAAACGGAGGGGAAGTTAGTTAAAACGACATTTAATTTTTTCCATATAAAATTGTGTGTGAGGCACGATACGAAGTTCGCCGGGAAAGCTAGTCAGGAATAATTCAGGATTCTAATGTTTTTTTTTTAAATATCGGTCTAGTTAGTTATGGACAGAGTTTATTCGATACAAAGAAACAATTTTTTTTCCTCTTAACAAGAAAAAATTAAAACGCCATGCACAAACACACCCTCATAATCCAATCTAAAAGTATTTTGTAAACAAAGTATCTTCAAGATACTAAGATACCTAACAAAAGTATTTAAATACCAGATACAAAATGCATTTTAAAAAAAGTATCTAGATACAAGATTGAAGATACGTATTTTGTATCTTGTATCTGTATTTAAGATACTTTTATCTTAGATAAGTCACATCTCTGATTAACTCATGCCTTTATTCCCTATCGTATTTTGTCTAATTGAATCAGATAAATTAGATTTAATAATGTTTGGGCACTAATCATTTGAATGAATGAATGAATGAATGAATATACACTTTATTGTCCTCAAATACAGAAATATTTAACAATTTGATTATTGTTATATATTAGCCTACGTTCCTACTTATGTGATAAGTGTTTTAAAAAACCTTGTTCTCTAAGTAGTACGCCGTGGCCACTCCAATCGGGGTCACCGGAGCTGGACACATAATATTAAATTTTCGGGGCCTCTTTAGACACATAAAGTACAATTTTTTTTTGGCATAAGTAATTAAAATAGTAAATACGTTAATTAATATGATGTAACGTGTAACGTGTCAGACGGAGCCGTCGCAGCAGCTGGTGGTGAGCGAGGTGCGGCTGGCGGCGCCGCGCGGGCGCGACGAGGCGCGCGTCTCGTGCTGCGCCGCCGCGCGCCGCCGCCGCCAGGACGGCTACGTGTGCGCCGACCCGCTGCCGCTCTATGTTCTATGTTAGTTTGATAGCGTTGAGCTGTATTCTTTATTTGATCACACGCTGACCCGGCCGTGCCGTTTATCTTATGATATACATTTTCTGAATACCCTATGTGCTATTCCAATTTATAAGCAATCATAATTAATATGAAAATTCATAAAATTTTGATTAAGTAGTTGTTTTTCGTTAAAGTGGAACAAAAATTTGACTTTCCTCACATTATTTCGTATTTGCAAATTACAACTTGGGCGTAAAGTTATTTTGTCTCTGGTGAGGTTACAACCCTCATGCATAAACTACTATTATTTTAAAGAGAAAGTTAATTGCGGATAAAGGAACGTAAAAATAACAATTTTTATTATATTTTGTGGCGATATACCTAGCTATCTAGTTGATGTTTATATTAAAGTTCATCGACCGCTCAGACGGTCCCGTTAGGACCACGCGGTGCGCCAGCGCAGGCCAGTGCCCGACACGCTGCGACGCCGAGAGGCCGTCCAAACACTATCTATATTTACTCGCGATCTACGCTAATTATTGTAATAATACTTTTCCGAACTTTTCTGCATACTCTGTTTTCTACTCTCTACCTGTGCTACCTATCTACTGTGAACCTTGTACTCTTCTGTGCTGTGAACTCTTCAATAAACTTTAATGTACGGTATTGCTTGGTTTTATTCTATATACCACTTTACCTACATATTGGTGACCCTTGTGAACTATATTTTGTGCAACGGATTTTGAGAGACAGTGTGCTGATAGTGAAGACATTCGGGAGTGCTAAAAATATAGAAAATGTCAAAGGACGAAAACGTGGCACCAGCGCCCCGGGCCCCGGATATGCTTGCCGTCGGTATAAAGGTTCCGCCATTTTGGCCTGAGAAACCGGCTTTATGGTTTGCTCAGTTGGAAGGCCAGTTCATGCTATCGAACATTACAGTCGACACGACCAAGTTCTACCATGTTGTGAGCCAGTTGGAACATATCTACGCCAGTGAAGTGGAAGATATAATAACCAATCCACCGGCTATCGGGAAATATGAGAAAATAAAAAGCGAACTTATTTCTCGCTTATCGGCTTCTCGTGAACAAAAAGTCCGCCAGCTACTTTCGCAAGAGGAGTTAGGCGACCGCAAGCCATCACAGTTTCTTCGGCATCTGCGTAGTTTGGCTGGGAGCGGAGTTCCGTCTGATTTTCTTCGCTCGCTGTGGGCTAGCCGTTTGCCCGCACATATACAACATATAATAGCTACTCAAACTACCTCAGACCTAGACGCGGTAGCCCAGTTGGCGGACAAGGTAAAGGAGATAACCCCCGCTGTTAACCATGGTGTCTCTGCCGTCGGGGCTAGTTCCACGCCCAGTTCATCCGGCACTACTATGGAAGACCTGAATCGCCGTATCGACGAGCTCACTCGCCAGGTTGCTGCACTCACAAGTTCCCGCGGACGCGACCGCAACCGGTCTCGTTCGTCATCGAAGCACCGTGGACGCTTTAACAACCGTTCCAGAAGCCGCCCGCATACTGATGGGTTGTGTTGGTATCACAACCGTTTTGGTCCGCGCGCAAACAGGTGCATTGCCCCGTGCAAATACGACGAGGGAAACTCCAAAAGCAGTCATTGATGGCGGCTGGTGACTGCCAACCCTCTACTGGCCGCTTGTTTGTCGCTGATAAAAAGACTAAAGTGCAGTTTTTAGTTGATACTGGTTCGGACTTATGTGTTTACCCCGTGAAGTTAGTGTCAAAACAGTGTCGGCCTAAATCTAAGTATGAACTTCACGCGGCCAACGGGACCGCTATTGCAACTTTCGGTACTGTGCATTTAAATTTAGACTTTGGTTTACGTCGCGAGTTTAGATGGCAATTTGTGATCGCGAACGTTACTAAGCCAATTTTAGGAGTTGACTTTCTTTCTTTTTATGGCTTACTAGTAGACAGTCGCAACCATAGGCTTATCGATGCAACCACACAGCTTACCGCCTCTATTTCTGTCTCAGCCTTACCTGCTATGTGCCATATCAAGTCTGTATCCGGAAGTACAAGATATCACGAGCTTCTTTCACAGTTTCCGGAAATCACCCGCCCCGGGGGCGTGCAGTCGGCCCGCGGAGTGAAGCACAACACGCTCCACTATATACGCACCACGCCCGGCCCTCCTGTGTTCTGCCGCCCGAGAAGATTGGCACCGGATCGACTCAAGATTGCCCAACGTGAGTTCGAGGAAATGGTAAGATCAGGTATTGCTAGAAGGTCAGACAGCCCATGGTCGTCAGCGCTACATATAGTACCAAAGAAAGACAACGCCTGGCGCCTATGCGGTGACTATAGATCCCTAAATGCCCGCACAATACCTGACCGATATCCGGTACGCCACATAGCCGATTTTACTCATAATCTTCATGGCTGCAATACCTATAGCCGGATTGACATGTTTCGAGCATATACCCAAATTCCAGTTTTTAACGAAGATATAAGCAAAACAGCAATAGCTACGCCATTCGGGTTGTTTGAGTTCCCCTTTATGAGTTTCGGACTTCGAAATGCAGCTCAAACTTTCCAGCGTTTTATGGACGAAATACTCAGAGACCTCGATTTTTGCTTTCCATATTTAGATGACATACTTATTGCCTCATCAGGACCTGTAGAGCATGAGCGCCACCTGCAAATTGTCTTCGAGCGCCTGCGCGAACACGGCGTTATAGTCAACTCTTCGAAGTGCGTTTTCGGAGTGCCCGAGATCGAGTTTTTGGGGTACATGGTATCTGCTGAAGGAACGAAGCCCACGCCATCGAAGGTCAGTGCTATCCATGATTTTCCACAACCCAAAACCATCAGAGAACTCAGACGTTTCCTTGGTATGATAAATTTTTATCGCCGATTTATACCGAACGCAGCCAAAGTTCAAGCGCCTCTACATGGTTTGCTCGCCGGACCGTCTGTCTCTCCAAAAACTATTATTAATTGGACGCCGCAGCTAGTTAAAGCCTTCGAGTTGTGCAAGTCAAGCTTGGCCGAAGCCACTTTACTTGTTCACCCTGACCCGTCCGCAGAGTTGGCTATAGTTACTGATGCTTCGGACGTCGCACTTGGAAGCGTAATTCAACAGAAAGTGAATAACGAATGGCAGCCGTTAGCTTTCTTTTCTAAGAAATTAAATACAGCACAAAGAAAGTATAGCCCGTATGATAGAGAGCTATTGGCTATCTATGAGTCAGTCAAACACTTTCGCTTTATGCTAGAGCTGAAACCATTTATTATATTCACGGACCACAAGCCGATCACATCAGCATTTACGAAACCGAACGATCAATGTTCACCACGACAGTTTCGATACCTAGATTTTATCGCCCAATTTTCAACCGATATTCGTCACATTTCAGGCGAAAATAACGTGGTCGCTGATTCGCTCTCACGCACCGAAGCCATCTCTACTAGTAACATCGATTTAGAGAAACTAGCTCAATCACAGCAAGATGACGACGAATTAAAAAGGCAGCTTTTGCGGGACGACTCTACGTTGGATTTGCAGAAAATAGAAATTTCTGGTTCCAGCAAGAAACTTTACTGTGACCTTTCCGGTAAGTCACCGCGTCTATATTTAACGCCTTTCTTCAGACGTCAAGCTTTCGAAAGCATACACGGACTTAGTCACCCAAGCGCCAAAACTACCACTAAGCTCATAACGCAGAGGTATGTTTGGCCGAGCATACGCAAAGATTGTAGAGAGTGGGCCCGCACCTGTATCGCTTGCCAGAAGTCAAAAGTTTCAAGGCACACCCGAGCGCCAGTACATGACTTCACACCCCCCACTGCCAGATTTGCTAATGTACACTGTGACTTAATCGGCCCGTTACCAATATCGCAGGGATACCGATATTGCCTAACAGCGATAGACCGTTTTACTCGCTGGACAGAAGTAATGCCTCTCAAGGATATTACGGCAGTAACCGTCGCCCAAGCTTTTCTTGACGGATGGATCTCCCGTTTCGGATGCCCCTTAACTGTCACCACCGACAGAGGCAGACAGTTTGAGAGCCACCTATTTCAAGAACTTTCTCGACTGACAGGGTCTCGACATATTCGCACGACGGCCTACCATCCAGCCGCAAACGGTTTGATTGAACGGTTTCACCGCCAGCTGAAAGCGGCGATTATGTGTCACGGAAGCGAGGAATGGTATGAAGTACTTCCATTAGTATTACTAGGTATCAGAAATGCATGGAAGGACGACATTTCAGCTACCCCGGCTGAGTTAGTTTACGGTGAGACGCTGCGCCTCCCAGGCGACTTTTTCTTGAATACCTCACCAGAAGCAGAAATCGACTATACCGATTTTCTATCTCGCCTACGATCACATATAAGCCGAGTCCGGCCTACTTACGTCACCCGCCATGGTACAGCAAAAGTTTTTGTTTCAAAGGATTTGTCGCATACTCAACAAGTTTTCCTAAGACAGGATGCAGTGCGACGGTCGCTACAACCACCCTACCAAGGCCCGTACAAAGTAATTGAACGCGGTGATAAATTTTTCAAGATCGACATGGGCGGCAGAGAAGCTACCGTTTCAATAGACAGATTAAAGCCAGCCTATGTCATGAATGAGCCTTGTTCAGACGTATCGCCACCACAGAAATCCATGCCACCAGAGCGAGTTACTCGTAGTGGCAGACGAGTTCGTTTTCCAGATTATTTTAAACCCTGAAAAACTTCGAAGGGGGCTGGTGTGGCGATATACCTAGCTATCTAGTTGATGTTTATATTAAAGTTCATCGACCGCTCAGACGGTCCCGTTAGGACCACGCGGTGCGCCAGCGCAGGCCAGTGCCCGACACGCTGCGACGCCGAGAGGCCGTCCAAACACTATCTATATTTACTCGCGATCTACGCTAATTATTGTAATAATACTTTTCCGAACTTTTCTGCATACTCTGTTTTCTACTCTCTACCTGTGCTACCTATCTACTGTGAACCTTGTACTCTTCTGTGCTGTGAACTCTTCAATAAACTTTAATGTACGGTATTGCTTGGTTTTATTCTATATACCACTTTACCTACAATTTCATTGAAATTGATGTTATCTAGCTAGACCCGAGTTAAGAGTATTTAACTATAGTTTTCTTCTCTTTTCGTCCTCAAGTAGAATACTTCTTGCAGATCCCCCAATAGTTGAGATAAAAGTCGATGGCGAAATAGTGAACGGGACCGTGAGCGTGCGCCGCGGAGGCCGCCTGAGGCTGGCCTGCAGCTGCCGCGCCAACCCCGCGCCGCACGAGCTCACCTGGTATCATGAGGTTACTGATCTATTTTACATTAACACCTTACCTTTATTATTTTAATAAATCACTTTTCCACTGCTAGACAAAAGGCCACGATTAATTTTATCCATACTCATATTAAAAATGCGAATGTAACTTAGTCTGTCTGTTTGTCTACCAAAAACTACAAAACCGGTTAAAAAAATATTTGGTTCAGATAGAGATAGTCTAAAATCTTAGAAAAGACATAGGCTACATTTATTCCGAAAATTTCACGGGAAAGGATTATGGGATTTTGCGGTTTGAAGGGAAATTTTCCTTGCGAAGCCGCGAGGCGCACACTAGTATATCTACTATATATATTAAAATGATTCGTGGTTCGTTAGTCTCGCTAAAACTCAAACGGCCGGGCCGATTTAGCTGATTTCGGTCTTGAAATGTTCGTAATAGTTTCGGGAAGGTTTAAAAGCTGAGAAAATATGGAAAAATGTAGGAAAAGTTATTATACAACAATTTAATTTTCTATAGAAAATTTTAAGGTGCGACACGAAGTTCGCCGGGACAGCTAGTTTACAATAAATGACAAACTATTCCAGGATGAAGAGATAGTGACTCGGAAAGGAGAAGAGAGCGCGATCGACAAAACACTAGAGATAGAATCCGTGACGGAGCGCGACGCCGGCGCCTACTCGTGCGCCGCGGCCAGCGCCGAGGGCCGCGCGCGCGCCGCGCCCGTCGCCGTCGATGTCGTTTGTAATACAATGTTCACTCATCTATACCAATATTATACAGAGGAAAGACTTGTATAGGCGATTGATATAGGCTTCGAAACTACTGAGCCGATTTGAAAAATGATTTCACAGTACGAGGGCGAAAAGAATGCACGTCGGTGTTTGCAGAACCCACTGGCGACATTGGTCGCCATCCATCATTTAAAAGATATTAACCTTGCTGTCGTCTTTATTAGTAACCAATGTAACAATGACATTGGTTTTGTGCGACATTGCTCTACGAAATCAAAAATAGCTAATATCTTATTCAATATCTGAATATTTAAAACGCAAAGCAGTACGAAGTTCGCCGTGTCAGCTAGTAAATCATAAATTTTGAATCCGCTACCTAGATGATTTTAGAACCAGCGAATGATAAAACTACATTTCTCCCGGCTGGGAGAAACAATGTTTGATTGATGTACATATGTTTCTTAGTCTAGGCGTTGTATTGTTTTTAACCCCCGAACGAAAAATTCAGAGAGGGGTGTTATAATTTTAACGTGTGTATCTGTCTGTCTGTCTGTGTATCTGTCTGTGGCATCGTAGAGCCCAAACGGCTGAACCGATTTTCGTTTAGTTTTTTTTGGATCATAGATAATTTCAGGCCGAGTGTTCTTAGCCATGTCTGATGAAGATCTGATCAGCGGTTTTAAGATGATCAGCTCTTGAATAATGGATGAGAGGATCTAACTAGCTTCCTTATGTCCGATCGAGTTAAAACTGGTACCATGTTACATCTATGATTTAGAAAGTATTTGGTAAGGTAACCATGACCTGATCTGCCGTTTGAAGATGATCAGCTCTTGAATAATGGATGAGAGGATCTAACTAGCTTCCTTATGTCCGATCGATTTGAAATTTGTTACATCTATGATATTGAAAGTATATTTTAAGGTAACCATGACCTGATCTGCCGTTTGAAGATGATCAGCTCTTGAATAATGGATGAGAGGATCTCACCACCTTCCATTTGTCCTATCAATTAAAAATTTGGTACAGTGTTACTTCAATGATATTGAAAGTATATGTTAAGGTAACCATGATATTTTTAAAATGATTAGCTCTAGTTTTACTTAAGTTGATGAGAGGTCTGACTGGGTCGGGGAGTTTTTAACTTTTTAAATTTGAGTTATTTGAGTACACAGTTTAATCGTAGGCAGTTACGAATCTTGAGTGTGACGCGTTATAATTAGCTTTAATTTGAACTTGTCTCCAGACCCACCATACTGCCTCGACTCGACAATAACAGAATACGGTCTCGGCGAGAACGAGACGATGAACATAACGTGCAAGGTGTCGGGTCGGCCGGCGCCGGCGCAGGTCCGCTGGCTGGCGGTGCGCGGGGCGGGGCGGGGCGCGGGGCGGGGCGCCGCCGCCGCCAGCGCCACCGCGGACAATGTGCTCAGCTTCGTGAGGCCCCGCGACACTGCTGTTAGTGAGTAATCTATACCAATCATTTGGAAGAGGAAAGATTTGAATAGGCTCTGTGAAAATTCCAGTGAGTTGTAATTACTACGTATAGAGACGCTCGCTCTAACAAAAACCGTATCCCCTTTTCCCCCTCCCTCTTTCTCTCGCGTCTCATAGATTATGATAGTGCAGAAGTGCACAGCTCAAACACAGCTATTAAACCTACGAAACTTAATTTGATTTATTGCATAATTATTATGACTTGGTAATAAAAAATATAAATTTAAGATATAAAAGAAAATAAATTATTTTGTAATTAAAATAAAATTTGTTCAAAAATGAAATTGCTCAAAAATAAATTATAAATAAAATGAAAATCCATAAATGTCATTTAGCATTATTTTTATATAACTTTAAAAAAAAAACATTTAGTTAGATTCTGAAGCTCAGACGAAGTCAGACAAAAGAGGAGGTCACAGCCAACAATAAATACCTACGTGTCCTATCTGTACGATTTACTCTCTGTATTTTCTTACTAAATGGCGGAACCGTGGAATACACTAGAAAATAATGTAAAAAACTAGTTTTAATTGATGTTTTGGATACTTACCGATGATAAGTCACACCGGTGTCTTTTTTACTCCAGTGGAGTGGTTTGTGCATCCATTCATTATGCAAGACGGCATTTTCTCATATATTTTTTTTAGACGCGAAAGCGGGTGAACACCTCGAGCGTAGGCAAGCGAATAAACGCGTTGGAGCTAATTAGCTCCAACGCACTGCGCAAGAACCAGTTCGGGGTTGTCGTTTCCAATCATACGGTAGTAATAATAGTTCAATGGAAAATTCTATAATTATTGGCAAGCTACAGTATCCCCGGGTGACAAGGTTATAAAATATGCTCTAAAACTCAATAGCACAAGGCTATAATCTATAATTCATGATATTGTGTAATCTTATATTGCAAGGCGGTGCGAACTGCGCCGTGTAAGCTAGTGCTTTATATGTATTTTGGTCAGAGATGTACAAATACCTTAATTAAAGTATCTGAATACAAGATACAAATACCTTTTTAAATAAGTATTTCAGATACCAGATGCAAATACCTTTCTAAAATAGTATCTGAAATACAAGATACAAAATACGTATCTTTAAGATACTTTTTTATAGATAAAATACTTTTTACATACATTTTTTTTGAGTTTTTTTTAAAGAACAAATCGCGTTCATTTCGTATATTGGACAAACAACATTATATAAAACAAGCTGGCACGGAGAACTTCGCACCGCCCTACAAATGTAAGTATAGACAATGTTTGTGTTCGTTTGCATCGATTAGGTTCATAATTACCGGACCGTTTTATTTTTTCATCTTATGAATCCTACATTATCCCTGATGAACATAATCAATACATATTATAAAATAAAGTCACTTTCCGCGTCGGTCCCTATGTATGATTAAATCTTTAAACTATTTAACGGATTTTAATGCGGTTTTGAGCGGTATAAAACATACACAAAATACTACAATAGGTTAGGGCGGTACGAAGTTCGCCGGGTCGACTAGTATAGAATATTCGAAAAATTCAAAATAGCACAAGCAATAGCTCAAATCAATAATATATAAAACTCTTCCGTTACTGACTGACTGACTGACTGACTGACTGACAGACAACGCAGAGCCAAAACTACTGGGCGTAGCGGGCTGAAATTTTGCATGTAGGTTCCTTAGGAAGTGTAGGTAAGCACTAAGAAGGGATTTTCCGAAATTCCCACGGGAACGGGAAAAAAACGGGAATTTTTGTGTGTATGAGAAATCTGCGCGGGAAAAACCGCGGGGCAGCCTCTAGTCAATTATATAAAAACTCTTCTGATAC